>BLSH010531906.1:290433-308598 GCA_018402905.1 Glandirana rugosa
ACTGATAAAAATTTCAGCCACACACCCGTAATCAACATCGGTACCTCGGTCTCCCCCCACACTAGTCGGTATGTACCAGAGAATGGTATCTCCAACCCGTATTGACAATAGACTTGGACCTACCACACTTCAAGGAGACGGACCTCCAACCACTAACCCACAGCAGCTTTCCCAGTGATCTTTTCTTATCACCAATAATGTTAACAAGTAGTATTTTTCCCATCTCTCCTTTTTCTCTCCTTTTCACCTCTCTCTTTCTCTCAGACCATTCTTCACCTCCATTTTTCGGAGGTGCAGGCCCCCCGTACCGGACCGGACTTGCCGCTACCTGCGATGGGGGATTGATTAGTCTCACCAAGTTGCTGGATAGCCAGATGTTGCCGGATGGGTTCTCAGGGTTCGGAGCTCCAAGAAGATGCGTCCATCGCCGTTCAGGCCAGGCCATGCCCCCCGGACGTGGAGGCTTTTTACCTCCACTTCTTACCAGACTCTCTTTCTCTCTCCACTTTTCCTCTCTTTTTCCTCTCTACCCTTTTTATGATGAACAATTGTAATAACCACTATTCTTTTCTAGTGACCCTTTCGACGACACCCAATCACCAACCTCCAGGCAGAGGAACTTCACACCATCCAGGTTCAGATAACAGTTATGCCCAACCTCTATGGTAAGAGACCATGTATGGCTGATCACACCCCCCTCTGGCTCCATGGCTACAACTAATGCCCACACACCGACTTTAAAAATAGTCACCTACAATACACAAGGCGTTAACTCTCCCTCTAAACGTCACAAAATACTACAATATTACCACAACCTGAAAGCAGACATTGTCCCCCTACAGGAGACCCATTTTCCTAAAACCTATAGGCCCTCCTTCATACATGCTAAATTCTCAACCTTCTTCCTAGGGAATGCAGAAGACAAATCAAAAGGGGTAGCAACACTATTTGCCAATAGATGCAGATTTAGTCTCACTGCAGAACACAGAGATCCTGAAGGGAGATATCTCCTGTTTAAAGGAGCAATCAGCAAAAAAATATACACATTTATTTCTTATTACAAGCCCAACAACGGACAAGTAATTTTTTTTCAACAGATGTTTGGTGCTTTGGGTCCCTTGGTGGAAGGCATAGTGATCTATGGAGGAGACTACAATATTGCATCCGATGAAAAGCTGGATAAGAATAGGCTCAATATTGGATGTCTTTCACGTAGGTCCAAACAATGCTTATATATCTATCAATAGCTAGGATGATTTACCACCAAGGTATGATAGATATCTGGAGAGAAATAAACCCTACGATGAGGGACTACACGCATTTCTCACATCCTCATAATTCTTTTGCGAGGATTGATCACATTTTTATCCCAGCTTCGCAAACTCCCTTGGTCGTTAGGTCCTTTATCAGGGACTCCGCATGGTCTGACCACTCGGCAGTATATATGGTCCTCAGATGTCCGATAGGCTCGAATAGCTGGGGACACTAGAGACTAAATGAAGCGTTACTCAGTGACCCTGTGACCCTGTGACCTCCAGTGAGATTGGAAATGATATTCGTGAATACTTTCATCTTAACGATATAGAGAACAAATCTCCTTCAACCCTATGGGCAGCTCACAAAGCCTCGATAAGAGGGAAAATAATCCAGTTATCCACCCAAATTAACAGAGCTAGAAAAATCGAAATAGAAAAACTAGAAAGGGATTTTCTATCCCTGAGTAAGCAACACGAACAAAACCCTAAATCAATTCCCATAGACCTATTAGAGACATCTCGTACAGTCCTTAATCTGGCACTTACCTTCAAAGCGGAGAAGCATCTGAGATGGAGCGGAGCTAGATTCTACCATCAAAAAGACAAAACAAACTCCTTACTAGCAAACATACTATCCCCTAAACACCACGTTCATTCTACTTGCCTAAAATCAAGGTGGTGGGGGGTACCCTATCCCAGAACCCACAACGTATAATGAATGCCTTCCATGAGTTCTACCAAAAGCTTTATAAGGCAAATTAAACAGATAACCAACCAGATATTGACAAATTCCTAACCTTGGTTAAATTACCCAAACTGCAAACCAGACATCGCCTTCTACTTGAAGACTCCACCTCCAAGGAGGAAATCTCCCACGCCATCCAAAAAGTAAAGAACCATTCCACACCAAGCCCAGATGGTTTTTATAACATGTATTATAAATCCTTCTCCCCGATCCCCTCCCCATACTTAGCAAAACTCTTAATTCGGAATTTATCATGATAATCCCAAGAAGACCAGGCAAGGATGTTAGCTCAGTCAGCAATTATCACCCTATAGCGTTAATTAATAATGACCTCAAAATTTTAACCAAAATCCTTGCAGACCGAATCTCATCCTTCATCAGCTTATACATCCATAAAGACCAGGTGTGGTTCATCTCAGTGAGACAAGGATCAGATCCGAAGGGCAGTGGACATATTTTCTCTCCAGTCAGACTGGGATGGGAACAAACACCAGGAAGGATGCTTATTGTTGATCGACCTCCAAAAGGCGTTTGACTCTCTTTCATGGCCTTATGTTTAGTGTCCTAAAATTGTGGGGGTTTGGACGTTCTTTCCTTAATATTCTAGAAGCGCTTTACTCGGCCCCTGAAGCACGGATCCGGTTGCAGGGATTTTACTCCCAGACATTCCCCATTTCAAGAGGCATGAGGCAGGGTTGTCCCGTCTCTCCTCTAATATTCGCTATTGCGAATGAAACCCTAGCATTTGCAAGGAGAGAACACCCAGACATCAAAGGGGTAAGCTGCGGTACACAAACACATAAATGCGCTCTCTTTGCTGATGACGTGCTCTTATTCATCACATCCCCATTGATCTCCCTCCCTAACATAAGTCACCTCCTAAAAGATTTCGGAAAATATCAGGACTACAAGTGAACTTTTCTAAATCGGTAGCACTAAAATCAACATCCCTCTTCCAGAGTTAGAGCGCATAAAAGAAAAATTCCCATTTACCTGGAACAACACAGAGGCCCCATACCTGGGGATTAAACTAACATCAAAAATAGACACCCTTTACGCCCACAATTTCCCACCCCATATAACAAATTGGGAGAAAACCTTAATACCTGCTTCCGAATGGAACTTTCATGGCTTGGAAGAATTAATTCCATAAAAATGACCCTGCTACCAGGTATATTATATTTATTTAGGGCATTACCCATCCCCATAGTGAAGGAGCATCTGAAACGCCTTCAGTCCAAAATTATTAGCTTTATCTGGGGCAGAAGTAGCCATCGTCTACCAAAAACAATTCTTTTTAGATCTAGGAACAAGTGAGGTCTGGGCCTCCCTAACTAACTATGGTATTACCAAGGAGCCCAAATTTCTCAACTCTCCACAATTTATTCCCACACAGCCCACCCTTATTTGGTACATATGGAACATCAATCCATCCCAAATCACACACTAGACTACCTATTATTGTGCCCACCAAAGGTGCATCTGCCCATACTGGCTCCAACCCTCTCACACTCAATAGCCCTCTGGGATTCATTCAGACATAGAAACCTGCCTTTTACAACTAAAACACAGAGGAACAACTTTCCAGGCCCGCGTTATAGCTCTTATATTCCAGCCCGTCCTGATCCAAAAATCAGCTTCGTCCCCTCTTTAACTGGGTGGCTATCTGAAATATCTGAGCCCACGTGGCAGTCTCTGGATGGTTGCTGGTGATGACGAACCCGACTACACAATATATGGCCTTTGTTTTAACCATTATAGGGTAAGTGTACCCAACTATATTTTTACTGTCTTGGTGAAGGCATGAGGTGGTCTTTTTGAATTCTACACAATATTATGCTTTATTATCAGCTTCATCTGGTAAGAGTACCCTATTAGCTTCTGTGGTGGTGTGATGACTTCACTGGATGATTTTCTGATGTATATGGACTATTCAATAAGAAAAGTGGATTTGCTATATACATGGACTACTTAATATAAAATATGGACTCACTCTAAATATTGTATATCACATTCTGTTGTACACATGGGAGAAATACTGGTTCACTATTTTCCTAGCATGGCATTTATTTTTTATTCATTAAAGGATCACCCATAGCTCACGTCCTCAATGAAACCGCTCTCACATATCTTCCACAAAACCCTATTCCCTCCTGGCCTTGACATCAGAGATTTCAGTTGGTGGTTAGATAAGGGGAAGTACAGAATAGGTCACTATTTCCTTCCCTCGGGACCTATAACAAAAGCATATTGTATTAGCAAACTAGATATGCCCAGGTCAGAACTCTATAGATTCTTTTAAATTTCTCACTTTCTACAACAATGATGGTCTTGCAAACCTGTTCCCCCCACCTTTACTGAATATGAGCAGTGGTGTGGCCAGTCTATGGAGCAGAGGAGGGGGCATTTCGGTAATTTACAGGTCTCTATCCATGTCACCCCTAAAGACTACATTTATGCTAGCCTGGGAAAAAGACCTAGGGGGTGAATGGGAAATCGAGGATTGCCACAAAGCTTTCTTCAGGTCATTCAAAGGAATCCTTAACATATCTCTTATAGAAGCTAACCTAAAAGTTATATCCAGATGGTATATGGTACCCTCAAAAATCTCCCAGATTTACCTGTACTCCTGTCCTGTTTCAGAGGTTGCAGAATCGTAAGGAATATGTTACACACCTGGTGGGAGTGCCCTAAGCTTAAAGGCTTTTGGAACAACATTTTTAACATAATCCACAAAGTTACAGGCCATCCCATCCCCAAATCTCCAACCCTGGCCTTACTCAATTTTCCAGCCAAATCAATTCCAAATACATCCCAACGCCTCATCTTTTTCATGCTAGCAGGTGCAAAAATCACCATAGCTAAAGCCTGGAAAAGCCCATCCGTTTCATTCCTCTTAGCCAAGAGTAAAATATCCTGGCTGATGGCTCAGGAAAAGATGGTCAGCATTCTCCTTGACACACACAAGAAATTTAATGCTGTCTGGGAACCTTGGGCAGTATATACCCACACGCCCCTCTGAATCGGAAATTTAATTTCACCTCCGGGTGCTGTGGTTTGGGTCGTGACTCTCTTATTCTCTTTCTTGCACTCCTCTCTTCTTACTAACCTTTTCTACACTTTCCAACTTTCCCCTTTACCTCTCCTTTAACTGACAATAATTTTTATACCCCTTCTCATCTCAGGAGATGCGGTTGCCGTCTCACTAAACAATACCCTTGGAAGTATAGAACCAAGGAAATACCTATTAATCTCTTTCTCAAGTTCATTGTTTTGATAAAATTCACTAGGAGTTTATCCTAGTTGGTTAGTCAAGGTTCGGTCCATACACGAAAATACCTATACACTCTTAGTCCGCTCCTCAGGTTTTGATCTATCAGTTTAGAACCACATAGATAATTATACCCTTTTTGTTTGCTCTCTTCTTTATATGGAGATGGGGTATATATATATATGTATGTTACACTCTTTGATGCCTTTTTGACAATTGAAAATTGTTCATTTCTATGTAAACTTCTCATATTGTCTGTTAAAACTTTTTTCCCTTATTGTCACATTTCGAGAAAATAATAAAACTTTGAAAGTAAAATGGCAGGCAAAGACACCATCGGTAAACAGGCTAGGGTCAGTTAACGTAGAAGGTAGAAACATGGTAGCAGGCAAATGATCCACACAGGTATTTGAAATGGGGAAATTGCAGTCTTTTAAAAATAAGGGGAACTAATATCTAATGGATGTGTGATCATTTTTGAAAGAATCTCTGATGCACAGGCCAGGTTGGGAGGGACATTGCGGGCAATAATAGGTGGTATCTATTCTGACTCCTCTGGTGCATACACAACATCTCTTTTGTCATCTTCTTCCGGATTCTGGGGGGGGAATATTATAGGGAAAATGTTGCTCGTGAAGTCGACTCACACTATCAGAGAGAATACTTCCTGGGGCGGGTCCTTGCTGGTAAATGAGGACAGTGACGATGTCTTCAATGTATTTGAGGTAGGTGATGGATTGGTTTTCGGAAGATCGCAGACAAATTAATATACATGGCCATATGGAAAAGATGAGACACTTCTTATACAAATAACGGGCCCTTTTTTTTTCAGGTTGACAAATAGGGCTGTAACATCTGGTAATTTAAATCCACCCCGCCCCCCCCCCCCCCATGAACAGATTGTAGTCCTGGACACATTCGGGCTTACAACTGGGCCACGTCTTCTCTGAATCTCTACCAAGGTGTCATTGTGGATAGTAGAGAGGATGTGAACATCTTTCTTGTCCGTCCACTTCATGGCTAATGCTTCCTCATTTCTCATGAATGCAGAGTCCCTGTTTTGTAACTTTTTTGCTAATAGATTTTGTGGGAAGCCCTTCTTTTTTTTTTTAAGGTGTTGTAGGCCAGGTTTTTTTGACGATACAAGTGGCAAAAATGGGGCAAACTGGTATAATAATTGTCCACATATAAATGATATCCTTTTTTGAACAGGGGGTATGCCAGTTCCTAGACAATTTTCCCACTGGTTTCAATATATGTGGGGCACTCAGGGGGCTGGAGCTGGAGACATGTTTTGTTTTTTTTTCGATTTGTTATTTACATAAGTTTGTTTAGTTAGATGAATTTAATTTGTTTAATTTGTTTTTGGAATTTGTTTTGTTTATTCATTTTCAAATTGATTAGAAAAGTTTTCAAATCAATTTCGAATAGTTTTCAAATTTGAAAAGTTTTCGAATTTGAATTGGTTTCAAATTGGAATCGTTTTCAAATTGGAATTGTTTTCAAATTCAAATTGTTTTCCAATTTCCAAGGAGAATGGGGAGGAGTAGAAAGTGGAGGAATATAATGGAAAAAGATGGAATACAATTGAGGGGAATATAACAGAAAATGAAAGGATATAATGTGGTGGAGTGAAACACAGTTGTATTCTATTCTTTTGTTTTCTGAAATATTAATTTCTAGTCTATTGTCTTGTATCGGTTCTATTATTTTGCTTTCTATTCTATTGTATTCTCTTTGGGAATTGGAAAACTATTCAAATTTGAGGGCTTTTTGAATTCAAATTTGAAAACTATTTGAATTTCAGAATAATTCAAAAACTATTCGAAAATGATTCAAATTTCATCCAAATTTTCTTTTTCGTTATTTCAGATTCATTTAAATTCGGTACTATTGTAATTCGGAAATTCGGATACATCCAAATTTCTAAAAAATGAAAATTCATCCAAATTTTAATTCGGAACATAACTAACTGCACATGTCTAGCTGGAAGTCTTTACCTTCATAGATAAGTAAGGTGTACATGTATCCAGTTGCTCGATCACACAGTTTACTTAATTTTAAGCCATACCTGGTTCTCTTACTTGGGATGTATTGTTTGAACTGCAGCCAGCCAGTGAAGTGTATAAGGGATTCGTCCACACATATATTTTTGTCTGGGATAAACACTTCCGCAAATCACTGGGAAAAATAATTTATTAGGGGGCGTATTTTATAGAGTTTATCGTGATAGGGGTGATCTCGCGGAGGGCACTGCAAATTATCATTGAAGTGTAGGAAATGCATAATCATATTGTAGCATGTCCTGGCCATGACTGCAGAATATATTGGCATGTGGTGGCTGGGGTGGGTGGACCAGTAGGCATGGAGTTTGTTTTCCTTTGTAAGCCCCATATCGAATGTAAGGCCCAAAAACAATTTAAATTTGTCCAGTGTAAGACGTCGCCAGTTGAAAATGTGAGTGTAAGATGAATTGGGATTTGAAGCAATATTTTGCTCTGCATACAGATTGGTTTGGTCCACCATATTCTACAACAAATCTTTGGGGAAAAAACAAATATAAATAATCCAACTGGGTAAAATTAGTAGTGTCGGGCTGCACACCTGGCTGTGTGGTGAAATCAGGGATTATAGCGGATCCTGAGTTGGCAGGCAACCATAAGGGGTTTGCCAGGGCATCGGGAAAATAGGACTGGGCCTGGACCCTTTGGGTTGGGCGTGTAATTACGGTACTTGTACTGGGCTCCTCTTCCTGGGGTCTGGCGCTGCTGGTGGTAGGTAGGTCTTCGGATCTTGGTCCTGATCTCCTTATTCTTCTAGGAGGGGTGGTTTCCTCCCCCGACTTGGACTCTGATCCACTGCCCTCTACTGGCTTGTATTCCAAACCAGAATCGTAAGATGAGAGCTCCCCTGGTGGCTGTTTACCGTGATTGGGGATGACCTGTGTCTGGGGGATACAAGCTGTCTGTGATCGCCGTGCTGCACACCCCCGTGTTTATCCAGCCAGACGTCATATGACGTCCGATCAGGATAATGGAACCACCGCCCGGCCATCGTTTGTCTATTGGCCGGGCAGGAAGTGGTTAAAAACAATTGATCTAAAACTTTTTTTTTATATTGATACATGTCCCGCAGGGCAGTACCCAGGTCCCCATACACTTTTTTTTTTCAATATGTCTTTATTGAAATTTGAAACAATGCAAGGTATTTTACAAGGTAACTTTTGGGTGTGTCAAAGGACCGAGTAGAGGAGATTTGTGAAATGGGAAGAAAGGAGAGAAGAAGAAATGTGGGGGGGGGGTGAAGGGGGGGTGCAGAAAAGGGAGTGGTTATGACCTCTAAGTAAGTCACTGAAGTTGATTGTACACCCAAACAACTTGTTACTGAACATTTAGGATTAGACATCCATGAAGACCATGAAGCCAGAAATTTTTGTTGGCATAGGTTTTTTCAAGCTAGTATTCTCTCCATATCACATTGGAAATTTAAGTCAGCAATTGTGTTAACGATGGAAGGAGGGGTTAAAGATCACCATAGTCGGGGGGCGCATGAGCGGAGTCTAGCTGAGCGGTCATGCTTTGTTAGAGCTCCGCTCCGAGGGAGAAACGAAACGGCTCCAGCTTTTCAACGCTCCGGCCACTCTAAACAGCCACACAGAACCCACATCACCCGGTGAGTCGAGCGGTAAGGCGGGCATGGTGTACGGAGGCGCCCGTACGAAGCTAAAGAACCACAATATCAAAGAGGCCTTTGCCCGGGCACCAGTCAAAATGGCGACGGCACACGCGGCCTCAACGAGTGCTCGGAAACAGCTCACAATGCCTCTGCCTGTTCTACCCGAGGACTCTGACAACAAATCGGCCTCATCCCCAGGCAAAGGTCCGGACTTTCCAACCTCCCCTGCCATGCTGCAGCAATTCGAAAAAATGCTTCACAAAGCATTAAAGCAAACGTCCGAACACATAACCAGCAGCCTGACAAAAGAAATCAGAGAGCTGGGATCTCGCACTGCAGCTCTCGAAGATAAAACCGATGAGCTGGAAGCCACAACCCAGGAACATAGAATGGAACTAGACAGCTTAAAGGAAGAATACCTAGCCTTGCTCAATAAATTGGAGGATTATGAGAACCGCGCTCGAACGTTCGGATAAGAGGAATACCGGAAACAGTCCTGGATCTAAACTCTACGATTACTGCTTTGTTTCAGGAACTGCAGCCCGCCATCCCCTTCGAACGCCTGGAAATGGACAGAGTCCATAGGGCCCTAGCCCCTAAAAAACCAGACGGCCCACCACGCGATGTCATCGCGAAACTACACTTTTACCGTACCAAAGAGCAGCTCATGAAGGCGGCAAGGGATAAAGGCGAACTCTCATTCCAAGGATATAAATACCAGATATATTCTGACCTTTCCCTGTTAGCCATGACCAAAAGGCATGCCATGAAACCTCTACTGACTGAACTCCAACAACGCCACATCTCATACCAGTGGGGTTTCCCCTTTTATGTTCGCTTCACATATCAAGGAAACAAATACAGATGTACAACGAACGATGAACTTAATCAACTACTCCAAGAACTCCACCTGGTGGAAGCCCCAGCTAACTCCCACCCCTCCAGGCGCCGATCAGCTACCCGTTCACCTCACAAACCATCTCCTTCTTCAGGGAAACAAGGGAATTCCCAAGTCCATAATAGAAGTTGCCTCACTCCGCCATCCCAAGATCAAGAGGACTCCATGGACTGACTATGCTTTACACCCAGCCTCACTTTTTACTTATCCCTCCTCTCTTTAGAAGAGGCTCTCACCTCCAATACTTTAGTTGAACAGTAAGGAACTCCTGTTGTGGCCTTTCCACTCTCATGCGAGAGGACCCAAATGTTTATGCCCCGTTGACTACCCCAAACCTACCTTCATACCCCATCGGGACCAAACAAATATGTTGCAACCAAGACTAACTTTACCCATTACAACAAGCTAACTACGAACGATGCTCTAGTTCCTACTATGTTCCCTTTTCCCCCCTCACCTCCTTGTTTGTCTACATATGCCACTTCCTTCCACCATAACCCTTAGTTTCTCGTTTATTTGGGTTTACAGTTCAGAATGTTAACCTTATTTGATGTGGCCACTTCATATTCCTGTCCCGACCCAGCAGCCCCGCTGGAGCCCTCTCTCCCAAGGAACCCCACTTGACCCTCACCGGTCGCCCCCCATTAATATGGGGGCCACTGCAGACGGCTCCCGATTCCCTGTCAGGGATGGAATATCCCTCACACGGACCCAGATTTCTAGTTGTATGTTGTTTCACTGTCTATTTTGCATTCCGGTTGTACTACCCTTGCCTTTCTTTTTCGTTTTAGAGACCATGGACGCTCTCTCTTTTGTTGTTCCAGCACGGCATCGGTCTCTAACCCCTAGCCGCATACCCTCTCTTCTCTCCCCTCTCCTGATTCTACTTTCCGCCTGGTGGCCCAAGACAAGTAGCCTCATTCCGCGCACCGGTAAGTCTAATCACCCACATGCATCGCCATGGCCCCATTAACCATTCTCTCTCTTAAAGTGCAAGGTATCAATGTCCCCCAGAAAAGAACCAAAGCCTTTAGGCACTTCCATGCGCTAAAAGCTCAAATAGTTTGTCTCCAAGAGACACACTTCAAAACAGACTGCACTCCCAAATTCATGAGCTGCTTCTACCCTCAGGTTTACACCGCCTCCGCTCGGACTAAGCAAAGGGGCACTCTAATTGCTTTCCACCGCTCAACCCCTTTCACCCCCCATAATACTATCCAAGACCCTGAAGGCAGATATCTAATCCTCTGCGGTCACCTCATGGATACTCCGGTCACTATTGTAACATACTATGCCCCCAACAAACGCCCCACTCCCTTTCTTTCCAACTTACTACAGGTGGTTTCTTCTCATAAGATGGGCACATTAATTATTTGTGGTGACTCCAACCAAGTACTTTGCCCACACTTAGACAGGTCGCCATACCTCCCCCCTGCTTCCCCAGCTAAGCCGCATTTTTCCCAGCTACTCACATCTCACCATCTAATCGACTCTTGGAGAGAGTGTAATCCTATGAAGTGGATCTATACACATTATTAATTTCCACATAATGTATCCACTAGAATAGATCACATCTTTTTATCCATAGGAATGGCCCCTGAATTACTAGCTTTCACGATCCATCCCATCTCCTGGTCTGACCATAACGCAGTCCTCACCACTTTAGCGTCTCCGATCCCTAAAGCACATGATCGCACCTGGTATCTACCTGAACATCTCTTAAAAAACCCTTTGCATCACCTCGCTATACAACAGGCCCTTAAATCCTATTTTGAGCTTAACGATACCCCGGAGGTTTCTCCCCTTACACTCTGGGAAGCTCATAAACCGACCCTCAGAGGCGAACTTCAGCGCCAAGCATCCTTATTTAACCGCAAACTGAAACTCCTGGGGGAGAAACTGGAAGCAGGGCTCTGTGCTTGCAACGCTGCATTCAGTACTAACCCAAACCCCACTACCAGACTCAACCTGGACAAAGCTCGTATAGAACTGGATTTATTTCTAACTGGAAACGCAGATAAGGCTCTCTGTAGATCACGACACATCTATTACATGAAAGCCAACAAGCCAGACAGGCTTCTCGCCCGCTCCCTCAATTACATCAATAAACCCTTTAAACCAATTCGCCTCAAACTGTCCAAAAACATCACCACTAGCAACCCGCTGAAAATAACCCAAAAATTTTGTTCCCATCTAGAAGCTATATACAAATCCAACCACTTGTTTGACCAGAATGAAGCAGTTGACCACCCCCGATCTTGACATACTAGAAAGCAACATCACCCCTGAGGAAGTAGCGCTGGCCATAAAACAACTCAAACTCAACACACGCCCAGGTCCTGATGGCTTTCCAGCCCTCTACTACAAATCGTTTTCCGACCTATTGATCCCGACCCTAACCAAGGCC
This sequence comes from Glandirana rugosa, assembly GCA_018402905.1. NCBI lineage: Eukaryota > Metazoa > Chordata > Amphibia > Anura > Ranidae > Glandirana > Glandirana rugosa. Next base: position 302,686 of record BLSH010531906.1, read on the forward strand.
CTGAATTCTATCCTCCAAGGCCGTAAGTTTACCCCCGAATCACTCACGGCTTTAATCTGCATGATCCCCAAGCCCCAAACAGACGATACATCATGCTCGAACTAACTCCCAATCTCTCTTTTAAATATAGACATTAAAATCTTAGCTAAAATTTTATCAACACGTCTAAATGGTATAATCGGCAAATTAATCCATCGCGACCAAGTCGGCTTTATTCCACTCCGCCGAGCAAGTGATAACATTCGCCGTGCGGTCTTGATATCACATGCTGCCAGATCGCGCCGGGTCCCAATTTGCTTCCTGTCCTTAGACATAAAAAAGGCATTTGACACAGTCTCATGGCCTTATCTACAATATACCCTACAGAAATGGGGGTTTGGTCCTCACTTCCTGAAATGGGTCACGGCCCTCTATGACAACCCCCTAGCCTACGTTAAATATACAGGCTATAGGTCAGGGGTGCCCACTTTCCCCCCTGCTCTTTGCCCTAGCCATAGAACCCCTCGCACACCTCATCAGAGATGATCCGACCATCACCGGCCTTGACCTGGGCGGCTATTCGCATAACGTATGTCTTTTTGCAGATGACATCTTGCTCTTTCTGTCATCCCCATTAATATCTGGCCCCAATCTCCTATGGTTACTGAGTAGATTTGCGGCTATATCAGGTCTAGTAGTGAACTCTAAAAAATCGCAGGCCCTAAACATCTTGATCCCACAGTCAGAACTATTGACGGCCCAAAACGCATTACCATTTCCATGGGCCACCTCCTCCCTAACTTACTTGGGGATCAAGTTAACAGCTGATATGACACAACTTTATTCACACAATTATCCACCCCTCCTGAGACAAATCACAAACCTGTTTATGCAATGGACGCGTCTCCCCATCTCATGGTTAGGGAAAATAGCAATAATAAAAATGTCAATTTTACCAAAACTCCTCTATCTCTTTAGAGTATTACCCATCCCAGTTCCTGCACATTTTTTGCGCTTAATCCAGTCACGCTCGTTTAAATTTGTATGGGGTTCCACCAGACCATGGGTTCTAAAACTTACACTATTTTTACCTAAGCTCCAGGGTGGCCTGGGAATGCCCAATTTTACCAACTACTACAGAGCAGCACATTTAGCCACTCTCCCAAAGTACCATGCGACTAAAGAGATCCCTCTTTGGGTTGCAATAGAGGAGGTTGAGGCCGATCCTCTCTCAACAGCTAACCTACTCTGGTTGCCAAGGAAAACACGTGAGACCCCACGCAACCCTATTATTAAACACTTCCTGGCTACTTGGGACACCCTGAAGTTTAAATATAAATTACAATCGCCCCATAACCCACTTCTCTCCTTTATGAGTAACCCGTCTTTCTATCCAGCCTGGCAATCCCCAAGCTCCTCCTTTATTGGACATCCATGGGCTTACTGAGGCTCCACCACTTGGTAGATTCATCTTCACTCCTTCCATTCACAACACTTCAAGAAAAACACCAACTACCCACATCAGAAATTTTTCAGTTATTGGACATCCATGGGCTTTCTGAGGCTCCACCACTTGGTAGACTCATCTTCACTCCTTCCATTCACAACACTTCAAGAAAAACACCAACTACCCACATCAGAAATTTTTCGATACCTTCAAATTAAACATTTCTATTCAGACCCCACCGCACACAACTCACACCTTGACAGGTTAACTGAATTAGAAAACGTCTGCAAACGTGACCCTCACATGAAAGGCCTGATCTCTATGCTTTACATTCAACTCACAAATATCCCAGATTCAGCTGGCCCCTCATATATCCAAAAATGGGAACAGGATTTGGGCCTCCACATCGATCCATCTGAATGGTCAGCCATATGGGCCTCTACCAAAAGCTCTTCCCCATGCGTACAAGCAGTCAAAACAAATTATAAATTACTATCACGCTGGTACTTAGTACCTTCAAGAATAGCTAAATTCATCCCACTGTTTCAGAGGTTGCCCTGAAGCTGGCACCCTTCTCCACATTTGGTGGCAATGCCCCATAGCTCAGACTTTCTGGACTGAAATATTTAGCATGGCTACACAACTGTTTAAAATGCCCCTTTCCCTAGACCCCAAACAAGCTCTTTTGAGCCTGAAACCGGAAATGCTCCCCCACAAACAATTCAAACTTTTCCTATCTCTCCTGACCGCTGCAAGGCAAACCATAGCTAAGGCATGGAAGACGCCAACCTTATCCACCGCAGAAGCGAAATCCAGAATGACCAGATACCTCATACACGCAAAGATGGAAGCAATAGACAAAGAATCCCCCACTAAATTTGAAAAACTCTGGACCCCCTGGATTAGGCTATTTCTCCCACCCTCCATTGACCTTGAGACCCTGCGCCCATGGTGATGCAGCATTTCTAACCCCCGTGTTCACACCAGGTGTGGTGGAGTTGATCGTCATATCCACCAGGCAGAAGCCCCCCTTCCCCTCACCCCTCCTTTCTTCTCTGACCTTTTGACTCCTGTCCTCTGTCCCCCCTTTCCCCCTCCCCTACCCCCCTCCTCTGCTTTCTCCTCCCCTGCTTTTTACAATTACTCAGATCCAACACCAATTTTTATTAAGTTCTCAAAGTAAGCTGGTCTCAGCCATTCTTCATTAGGCATGTGGTGCCGGATATGATGGATAACCTATGGTCGCTCATACCTAACACCCGGGCTTCCTTCGTGGGCACAGTTTGATCCCACTAGGGGTGCCCACTAAGTGAAAGCCCACTCTGTATACAGGTGGTGTGTGGTGTCAGGTGCCGCATGCCTAGCCTGGTACTATTCCATATGTAATATACGGTCTTGCTTTACTGATACTGCCTATGTTTATTGTTACCTGACATAATGCCACTGGCCGGACCGGCCCCCTTTCCATTGGATCTCTGTACCATAATCCCTGTTTGATGTCTGTTACAATCTTCAATAAAACTTTTTCAACAAGAAAAAGATCACCACAGTCTAGCAATACTTACTTTAAATTTCAATTGTTTTTATTGAGTTGCTTTATAGAGAAAATAACATCAATACATATTCAAAATGTACATTCAAAATAGACATACTGTGTTCTATTACTTCACATAATAATAAGAGAAGGAATATTATTAAACTAAGGAGCATATGTTATACCTTCATAGCCATAAGTGTCAAGGCCTCTCCTAATCTCTTTCATTGGTTAGGGGGCTTGATGTATCGGACAGTAACAAGGAATAGACATATCACCTCAGGGGTCTATGGACCAGAGTAGGGGAAGTTCTTTCCTCATATCATTTTGTCTTTTGCAATCTATCAGACTAGTAGTGTAGAAGAAAACAAAAAAAAAAAGAAAAAGGAACACAATAGGACATAGAACCAGAGAAAACCAAGTACAGTATATTAGGTCAGCAATCAAAACACCAGTTGGTATAGTAAGGCTAAGGCCCATCAAGCAGTTTATATTGTATTCTGGAGCGATACATCAGTTAAGCGATGTGTCAGCATCATTGGTACAGAAGGGCATAGAGAGGTTTTATGATCAAGCACAAGAAACAAGTTAATCAAGGATGGGGATATTTACTATTAAGGTCCCAAGTAGTATTTATGTGACATCCATGAATTCCATGAGGAAGAAAATGCTTGAAATGTGTCATTTTAAGTGCATATAGTCGTTCCAATGAGCAAATTTGGTTTAGGTCGGATAATACATCTCATTTGGGAGTTGCAAGAGATTTCCAGTTTCTTGTTTTAACTTAGCAGATAAGAGTATGTGTATAAACAGAGATCTGATTTCTTTGGGGATAGATTCTATATTCAGATACAATAGCTAAGGATATGTTGGGAGATATGGCTGATGGGGTAAATTCAGAAATCAGTTAAAAGACTTGGTTCCAATAGGGGTTACAGATTGACAGAACCACATTATGTGTATCAAGGAGCCTGTTGCGCCACATTGGCGCCAGCATGTGGATGGTGTATTAGGGTACATTTTCAAAAGTTTATATAGTGTTAAGTACTACTTGTGTAGTATTTTATGGTATAGCTGCCAATGGCCAGTGCAGAGTGTTGCTTTATAGGTATCTTAGATAGCTTTTTGCCAGACGGTGTTAGAAAATGTGAATCCCATTTTGTTTTCCCAATAGTTGCCATTTTTTGGAATTCCTGGGAGCCGCTAATGTTTCTATAGAATAAGGAAATGCTTTTTTCGTGTGTGGTTTCTCTCTCATAGAATGCAATCACTGATTGGGGCAAGGCTATTTCCATTGGGAGCAATGTTTTTTTGAAGAGGTGATAAAGCTTTATATTTATATAGTATTCAGTAGTGGGTGATTATATTTGTGTTGGAACATTGAAAAAGAGGAGAAAGAGTTATCCTCTAGTAGGGCTTTTAAATGGTGTATGCCTGCCCTCTCCCATGCGGATAGATTAAGATGAGGTATGTGGATTTGTAGGCATTGAATTGGTTGAGGGATAGTGTGGTTTGTTTTCCCAGAACAGAGTTCTTTGGAGCATGTCTAGTGCCATTGGTAATAGAAAATGCTGTAGATAATGCTCCAGATGAATAGACCTTGGCGGAGGGGTGTGTATACAATGCCATAATAGCTTTGAGTATGGGGCCTTGGAACCCAAATTTTTGTAGCATGGCCCTGAGATACCCCCAGTGCACCCAGTCAAATGCCTTTCCAGCGTCTAATGCTAGATAAAGTGCTGGTGTTTTATGAAGTTCTATGTGCTGAAGGATATGAACCATGCACCTGGTAGCATCTGGTGCTTGGTGTCCTTTCACAAAACCCACTTGACCCAGGTGGATCAGAGAGGGTAATAAATCCAGTATTCTGAGCGCCAGTGCCTTCGCATAAATCTTTAAATCAAAATGTAAAAGTGAGATTGGCCTATAGTTACAAGGTAGGGAAGAGTCTTTATTTGGTTTGGGGATAGTGGTTATTACTGCTTGTAGCATCTCTTTCGGGAATTGCCCACCTTTCAGAACTTCATTAAAGGTATTAATTACATGGGTATTTTCAAATTTTTTGTAGTATTCATTAGGGAAGTCATCTATGCCAGGGGTTTTAGATTTGGGAAGGCCACGGATAACCTTTAGCACTTCTGTGTTTGTAAAAGGTCTGGAAATGTTACGTCTCTGTTCATTAGATAGAGTGGGCAGGGAGAGGTTATTAAAGAATTGGTTGATTTGATCATTAGTTGGTTGTGGGGTGCTTGGGGGTCATTTTTGAGGTTGTATAGGTCATAATAGAAATCCTTAAAGATGTCAACCATATGGGAGGGGTTGTACGTAAACTTTCGTATTGTCTTTGGGATTTTTAAGGAAGGGTATTCTGGCAACCGTTGTTCTGCACTTGATGCATCTAGCTAGATAGGAGCCAGATTTATTGCTTAAAGCATATCTATAAGCTTTGAGGGATTTAACATGCTTTTCGTGATTGTAAAGGAATAACTCTCTTAGGTAGAGTTGAGCGAACCCGGACTGTAAAGTTCGGGTCCGTACCGAACTTTGGGGTGTCCGGGACACGGACCCGGACCCGGACTTTTCACAAAAAGTCCGGGTTCGGGTCCGGGGTTCTGGTAATTTTAATGAAAAATCTTAAAAATGCTGTAAAAAAGCCCAGGAAGGTCCTAGAGGTCTGCAAAAGGAAGGAAAATGTGGGTAAGGGTGGGACAAGTGCCCTACAAATAAATGGGGACAGGGAAATAACTTTAAATATTTAAAAAAAAATAAAAACATAAAAAATGCAAAAATGTAGATCATCTTCAAAATGGGTCAGAAAAGTATTAATTAACATTAGAGGCCATAGAACTGTTCTAAAATCATCTTCAAACTGTGTCAAAAAAAGTATAAATAAGCCCGGAGTACACATATCACTGTTCTGCAAAATGTGTGTATCACTTTAAATGAAACCGGG
>BLSH010531944.1:37692-55844 GCA_018402905.1 Glandirana rugosa
CAGTTTATTCCCTGCACCAGCACCACGACGACCACAACCACTTCGAGGACAACCTTCCTCTCCTGCACCAGTGACCACGTCCTCTCCTTCCAACAGGAGCTTCACCAACACCAGCAGCACCACGACCACGTCCCTTATTTGACGCTCTCCTCATTCTGCCCGCAAATGAGAAGGCTGACCTTAAGGTCAGCCTGAATTTGTAGGAGGAGTCGGGAGGCTTATAAGCCAGCCCCTCTCTCCTCTCTGGACGGCGCTGGGCTTCATGCGGACGGCTTCTGTGTGCCTGCGTGACGTCATCTCTACGAGACGTGTGAGAGTCGGCAGCTGCGGACAATTCCTCGTCAGCTGCGGTTAGGAGGCAGTGAGGAGCCACTGGGAACGGTTATCCCCTTGGGCTGGCAGTTTGCATTTTGGAGGGTGGACGTGACATGTGGGAAGGAGCCTGCTGACTTCGGTCAGCTCGAGGTATCAGGGGTAGGGGTTGGAGGTGGCAGATGGGACAGCCATAGGTATGCAGTCGCTCTGGAGCAAGGAGGCCGTGAGCGGGACCAGGCACACTGAGTATTACCACACAGACGGCAACCCTTTCTCCTGAAGCAGAGGGACACTTAGAGGGCAGAGTATTGGAAGAACAAGATGGTCAGATACAGGGGCACCTGTGCATCAAAGAACCATAGGCAATCAGGGATACTGTTTCAAATATGTGATGGAATGTTGATTATGTATCATAGTGTCAAAGGAAGCGTTGCTTTCGCCAGCAACATCACGGACATTATTGTTCGCTTACAAATATTATAGGTACCTTTTTCTGGTTATCATCAAACATTCATGATTATTGCTTCATTCATTATTTAATTCGGGTTAAATATGGTGATTTACAGTGATAGTGGCCAGGTCATCTGGTTTCATTGCATACATGCATGCAGGTTATACTGCAGCCCTTACAAACACGCTCACAGGTTCATCTTGCAATCGTTGCAAACACGCATACAGGTCATCTTTGCAATCGTTGCAAACACGTACACAGGTCATCTTTGTAATCGTTGCAAACACGCATACAGGTCATCTTTGCAATCGTTGCAAAAACACGCATACAGGTCATCTTTGCAGTAGTTGCAAACACACTTTCAGGTCATCTTGCAATCGTTGCAAACACGCTTACAGGTCATCTTTGCAATCGTTGCAAACACGCATACAGGTCATCTTTTGCAATCGTTGCAAACAAGCTTACAGGTCATCTTGCAATCGTTGCAAACATGCATACAGGTCATCTTTGCAATCGTTGCAAACACGCTTACAGGTCATCTTGCAATCGTTGCAAACACGCATACAGGTCATCTTGCAATCACGCTTACAGCTCATCTTTGCAATAGTTGCAAACACGCTTACAGGTCTTCTTGCAATCGTTGCAAACACGCTTACAGGTCATCTTTGCAATAGTGGCAAACACGCTTACAGGTCATCTTGCAATCGTTGCAAACACGCATGCAGGTCATCTTGCAATCATTGCAAACACGCATACAGGTCATCTTTGCAATAGTTGCAAACACGCTTACAGGTCATCTTGCAATCGCTGCAAACACGCTCACACGTCATCTTTTGCAATAGTTGCAAACACGCTTACAGGTCATCTTACAATCGTTGCAAATACGCTTACAGGTCATCTTTGCAATCGCTGCAAACACGCTCACACGTCATCTTTTGCAATAGTTGCAAACACGCTTACAGGTCATCTTACAATCGTTGCAAATACGCTTACAGGTCATCTTTGCATTCGCTGCAAACACGCTCACACGTCATCTTTGCAATAGTTGCAAACATGCTTACAGGTCATCCTGCAATCTTTGCAAACACGCTTACAGGTCATCTTGCAATCATTGCAAACACGCATACAGGTCATCTTTGCAATAGTTGCAAATGCGCTTACAGGTCATCTTTGCAATAGTTGCAAACGCGCTTACAGGTCATCTTGGAATCGTTGCAAATACACCTATAGGTCATCTTTGCAATCGTTGCAAACACGCATACAGGTCATCTTGCAATCACGCTTACAGGTCATCTTTGCAATAGTTGCAAACACGCATACAGGTCATCTTGCAATAAGTTGCAAACACGTTTACAGGTCATCTTTGCAATAGTCTCAAACACGCTTACAGGTCATCTTGCAATCGTTGCAAACACGCATACAGGTCATCTTGCAATCACACATACAGGTCATCTTGCAATCGTTGCAAACATGCATACAGGTCATCTTGCAATCACACTTACAGGTCATCTTTGCAGTAGTTGCAAACACGTATACAGGTCATCTTGCAATCGTTACAAACACGCTTACAGGTCATCTTTGCAATCGTTGCAAACACGCATACAGGTCATCTTGCAATCATTGCAAACACGCATACAGGTCATCTTGCAATCACGCTTACAGGTCATCCTTGCAATAGTTGCAAACACGCATACAGGTCATCTTGCAATCGTTGCAAACACGCTTACAGGTCATCTTTGCAATAGTTGCAAACACGCTTACAGGTCATCTTGCAATCGTTGCAAACACGCATACAGGTCATCTTGCAATCACGCTTACAGGTCATCTTTGTATTGTTGCAAACACGCTTACAGGTCATCTTTGCAATAGTTGCAAACACGCCTACAGGTCATCTTGCAATCATTGCAAACACGCATACAGGTCATCTTGCAATCTTTGCAAACACGCATACAGGTCATCTTTGCAATCATTGCAAACACGCATACAGGTCATCTTGCAATCGTTGCAAACACGCTCACTGGTAATCTTTGCAATCGTTGTAAACTCACACAGGTCATCTTTGCAATAGTTGAAAACACGCATACAGGTCATCTTGCAATCGTTGCAAACACACTTGCAGGTCATCTTTGCAATAGTTGCAAACACGCTTACAGGTCATCTTGCAATCGTAAACACGCATATAGGTAATCTTTTTCAAATCATTGCAAAAACGCTTAACAGGTCATCTAGCAAGCATTGCTAACATGCATACATGTCATCGGCAATCGGCAATCTTTTCAAACACGCATACAGGTTATCTCGCAATCGTTGCAAATACGCGGATAAGTTATCTTTGCAATCTTTGCTATCTGCATACAGGTCACACTAAGATCGTTGCAACACGCATACTAGTATCGTGCAATTGTTACAAACACACATATAGGTAATTTGCAATCGTTGCTAAAACACGCACACGGGTTACACGGCAATCATAACAATACGCACGCAGGTCATCCTGCACATACAGATCATCTGGCAATAGTTGCTGGTACACATACAGGTCTTCTTGCAATTGTTGCATACACGCTTACAGGTCAGCTGGCCATCTCAGCATTCGGTTCATCTTGCAATTGATGCAACACGCATACAGGCTATATTGCTAGCTTAATCAAGTTCACAGGTCATTTCAAATTACAGTCAAACGCATAGGTCAGTGCAATAGTGGGATATACATTCATATCCTCCAAAAGGAAAAAAAAAAAAAAAAAAAGATTCTTCATGCTTCAGTTGTATTTACAGATCTTGGCATGGTTCCAAGCGTTAGTTCTATATGTTATGTTTTCATTTCTGTAGCGGCTTCAGTTCTGCAAGGATCATTTCGTTTTCGCTTAAATAACTTACTTCAGCACAGGTCAGGTCTCAAGCGGCGGATATCGAGGATTCCGCTTCTGTTCCTCCTTCACCTGCTAGGGGTTCCGTACATGGCAGCACGCCTTCGTTGAGAACATGGACAATTCTCAGACTCATGACAGAGCTGAATCGTAGGGGAATTGCTTATCCAGCTTCAGTTCACAAAGCAGAGTTGTTTAGACTACTTTTCCCTTTAGTAACTAGTCCCAATGCAGAACAAGTGATGGACTGTAGCAGCATCTTTGTCACAGATACACTCAACGTTGGATCTTCTGGCAACATCTTGTCAGGAATTAAGGGCTAGAGTAGAGGTTTTGGAAAGCCGGCCAAGTCAGGCCCCTGAAGTGCCAGCTATTCCAGGGACATCAGCAGAGGCAGGGGCCCCCGTGGGTCCGGTGCCGGGGTCGTCAACTTTAGGTAATGGCAGTGGCATTCCATTAGTTACACCGGCTCATTCTGTTCCAGCAAACATTAGGAAGGACATTTTAGATGGCAAGGACGTCAATTTAGCTCCATTACTTATAGCGGCCCATGACGTCTCAGACAACAAGTCATAGGCTTGTGGCGACGTGTCAGTGGTGGTCAAGACTAGAGACCACAGGCTAAATCGCAATCTTACTATTCCAGAATTAATTTTGGCTTTTAGCATCTACAGGGACATCATTTGTTCAGTTAACCCCTCGAGGAGGGAGGAACTGGATCCATATCTCTACTTAGTGGTAGAATTAGGTCAGGAATATGGAGGCACAGCATTTTACGATTACCACAGGTCATTTTCTGCCAAATCTGCTGCCATATTTTCCCAGCATCAATCAATGACAGCGTGGGGCAAGATAGATACTAAACTTTTTTATAGACATTTTGCAGGATTAAAGACGCCAGTGTGTGCGACATGTCAATCTTTGACACACGCTTCATATTGATGCCCCAATACGGAACCACCAACATTACCTGGCGTACCCAGATCTTCAAGTTCATTCCGGCTCCATCCCAGTCGGGCGCATGTGACAAGTTGGGCCGATTCAGTTCCTAGGCAAGTCACAGATTTGCACCTCAGGTATGGTCGGATACGGCAGCTTCCAAGGGCTATGCAGCAATTTTTGGCCCTCATTGGATAGCAGGGCCTTGACTTGACGAGATTCTGGTCATTCCCAGGTTTGCGGAAACTTCAGCTTTGTTTGAAGTGTATCCTATCGTGGCAGCAGCACAGGTTTGGGGTCATCACTGGGTTGGGCAGACGGTCATATTTTTCACGAACAACCGGGCAGTTTCAGAAATAGTGAATAAGGGCAGATCCAGGTCCTTGCTCATCATATCCTTACACGTAGACTGACGGGGTTGTCCCTCCAGTATCACTTCCATATTCAGTGTAGGTTTGCTAATGGCACAAATAATGCAGCAGCCGATGCTCTATCCAGTTTTAATTATCCGTCATTCTTTCGGCAGGTCCCCGAAGCCGATATCTGCGCAACTCCATCCCCGCAATTCACTACTCTCCGGATGGACTAGATACCCAATTGATAAGCCAGTCTCTCTCTGTTAACACGCGCAAAGCCTATGATACGGCTTGGAAAACTTTCCAGGCATTCTAACGAAAGCATCCCAGTAGAGATAGTCGGGATATCCGCTTCATACTCGCTTTTGTTGCGTTTTGTAATTCTCAGCTCAGACTGTCCCATAGCACTATTGAAACATATTTGGCCGGCGTTCAGCATTTTTTGTTCTCACAGGACCCTAACAGACCTTCCATTTTCACGGCCACCCGATACATGTCAGACATACTTACGGGTTCTGTTTTCGGACAGTTTCAGAGCATGGTGCTCAAAGCAGCTATTGGCTTTTACGGCTTCCTCAGGCCGGGTGAATTTACTAGATCTAGTGCCAACTCCCCTTTTCTCAAGATAAATCAGTTAGTGAGGCATTCAGATTACTTCCAGTTACATTTGACAACCTGCAAAACCCAGCAGACTGGTGCAGGAACGGACATCAGATTCTTCAAGACAGGAAATGCTTGATGTCCGGTCAACACCTTAGATAAACTCATGACAGTACTACAGGGAAACCCGGGGATAGTCCGCTATTGCCGTTCCCCATTGCTCCTTGTCTACTCCAGTGTTTGTCAACCATTGTCGGACGCTGTTATCCAACTTAGGTTTAAATCCTAAAGCCTATTCGGGGGCATTCATTCAGGATTGGCGCTGCCTCTGCGGCTTCTAGGCAGGGGGTACCGGGTCACGTCATTAAAAGGTTAGGAAGATGGAGTTCATCGTGTTTCAGTAGTTACATCCCAGATCCCAAACTTGAGATGACTCGAGCGTTTCTTGCATTTGGTGGACTGATGCAACATGTTATACAATAAATCTGTTAAGCAATTATCCTACTATGATTATTTTTGCCCACTTTTAGGCTTACCGACCACGTTTTTACGGCACACTTCAAATCACTCGTTCATTCAGGTAATTACTATCTTACGTATCTCAAGACTCCGAGTACAAATGAGAAGGCTGACCTTAAGGTCAGCCTGAATTTGTAGGAGGAGTCGGGAGGCTTATAAGCCAGCCTCTCTCTCCTCTCTGGATGGCGCTGGGCTTCGTGCCCCACCCACCACTCCCCTTTCATACACATTCTTGTCGGACCATTATCATGGGTATGCCCACTTTTAGGCTTACCGACCACGTGATTACGGCACACTTCAAATCACTCGTTCATTCAGGTAATTACTATCTTACGTATCTCAAGACTCCGAGTACAAATGTACTATGTAGCACTATTTATTAATACTAAAAAAATGAATAATAAATTCTTCTTCTTTTTTTTTTGGAAAACATCAACGTAGACGCACTTTTTATTTTTGTGCAAGAAATGCACCGCTCACACCAACAGCAGGAACCAGAACAATAATCTGTCCCTTACAGCAACAGCAGGAACCTGACCCTATAGCAGTAGACAATGATTTTAGAACAATAATCTGTCCCTTACAGGAGCAGCAGGAACCTCTCCCTATAGCACTAGGAGATGATTATAAAACAATAATCTGCCCCTTACAGCAACAGCAGGAACCTGAACCTATAGCAGTAGGCGATGATTTTAGAACAATAATCTGTCCCTTATAGCAACAGCAGGAACCTCTCCCTATAGAACTAGGAGATGATTAAAGAACAATAATCTGTCCCTTACAGCACCAGCAGGAACCTGACCCTATAGAACTAGGAGATGATTTTAGAACAATAATCTCTCCCTTACAGCAACAGCAGGAACCTGACCCTATAGCAGTAGGTGATGATTTTAGAACAATAATCTGTCCCTTACAGGAGCAGAAGGAACCTCTCCCTATAGAACTTGGAGACGATTTTAGAACAATAATCTGTCCCTTACAGGAGCAGCAGGAACCTCTCCCTATAGAACTAGACTCTATCTAGTCCAGAATCAGATCGTTCTGTAATGCAGGATGAGATCTGCAATCTGTCCCTCAAAGCGGTAGTAGTAGTAATCTCTACCTAGTCCAGAATCAGATCATTCTGTAATGCAGGATGAGATCTGCAATCTGTCCCTCAAAGCAGTAGTAGTAGTAATCTCTACCTAGTCCAGAATCAGATCGTTCTGTAATGCAGGATGAGATGTTATTATATCTGCAATCTGTCCCTCACAGCGCCGGGAGCATCCTCTCCCTACACTAGCCTGAGAGCATGTGACATGCAGCACTATGTGACTCCAGCTTATACAGAGGCTGGGTCACATGATGCACTGGCCAGTCACAGCCATGCCAAAATCTGTGTTTTCTTTTACTTTCACTTTCAATCATAATGGTAAATAGTACAAATAGAGAGGATGAATCTCCTGAACTGGGGCACAGACAGCAATAAAAACTGATGGGTGTTCTAATCTCTCTTCACTAAAAAAAAGTTTTGCCTTTAGTTATACTTTAAACGCCCACAGATATATAAAACACAATTACATCCATTTATTAGAAACATTGCAACATGTATTTTTCATACAAATACAAACACAAATGAATTACTACAAAACGAGTAAGCAGGCAGCTCTTTATTGCATGTTTCTATGTCTCTTCTGAAACATCAAACACTTACCAGCCCGCTCATAGTCTTCTATTAAATACACACTGAGCTGCACATGCTCAGCTTAGCATGCATATCTGGCACTCTCCGTCTATGCTGGAATGATGGACTCCAGCGCGCATGCACGGGATGATCTAACCAGCCAATCAAGACCAAAAATGTGGACACTTGGAAGTAGGAGACAACAGCCAGGGAGGGATTACCTGCTGCATTGCTGGATGGAGAAAATCAGTATTTTAATTCATTATACTTTAAATCGGTCTTGATATCATTATATTCTAACCACATGTACAACAGCACTGAAAGAGGAAGGGACAACATCAAAGTAGGGCTTTACAGCTGTGCACAAGTCTAACACGAGAAACACTCATACAGGTGACTACATAGATCACATGACTTAAAGCAGACTTCCCGTGCAAATGAAAGGCCCTTTACTGACACATCCACCCCTCAAATAAACATTATACCTATAACATACTTTACAAAAATTATATTTACCCAAGCCTATTGCATTAGCACATTTTCATTGGAATTTAAGAATCCTGTTTTTCCCTGGAGGCGCAACCCGTGTCTCCCAGAAGCTTTGGAATCTGGGAATAAGTTATTTTTTTTTACATTTGTCTTTGCAAAGTTTTATTTTTTACTTTTTTAGGCAATATGTATCTAAGGGGTCTAGGTAGTGTAGTCTGCAGGTCACAGACTTTGCTTTTCTGTCTAGTAGGGTTTCAGATCACATGACTGGCTGAACAAAATTAGAAATCAGGTAAAATAGTTTACATATAATGTCTTGTGTGTGGGGGTAGAGTGTGAATCAATACGTACCCTAAGGAAGTAGCATCCTTTGAGGGACAATTATAGTAAGGTTTGGGACTTTTTATGTACTTCCTTGGGTTAAAAGCCACTGAGCCAACACGTTATATAAAATCATTTGTACATAACTTTATTTAGATCATTCTACAATTCTTAAAAGAAAGGGGTTTATTCATTTCATAGAGGACACAAGATACATCACGCCAATAGAGAAAACCTGTTGAGACCTGAGACGTACTACAATTATGCCTTCCAAGTTTGTGAAATCCATCATTTCTTGGACACTCTATTAGGGAGCATATGATACAGACTCTGTAGATATATGGTATCGTCCTTGCACCTATGTCGGTGTTTCCCTTTTGGGGTTTTGGAGATGTTCTTCATGAGCCCCCCAGGCTTTTTGCCACCACTCTCTGATGTAATACTATACAGTATTTGACAGGATATGAGGCCAGGATGAAGCGGGTCAGCCCGCGAAACCCGTTGCCTAAAAGGTATACAAAACCAGATTTTGAATCCAAGATTACATTACCCTGGACAAGCAGTTTGTTAACTTGTTTTTATGGAATAAACTCCTTCCTTTTAAGAATTGTAGAATGTTCTAAATAAAGTTATGTACAAATTATTTTATATCACGTGTTGGCTCGGTAGCTATAACTCAAGGGAGTACATGAAAAGTCCCAAACCTTACTATAATTGTCTCTGAAAGGATGGTACTTCCTTAGGGTGCATACTGATTCACACTCTACCCCCACACACAAGACACAAGACAAAAGTCCCAAACCTTACTCAGATTTCTATAATTAGTTCACATTCAAGTTTTTTCAGCTGATCATTAAGACTTTCAACTGGGTTTCATCATACAAAACCTACCGGATCCTTTATTTTAAAGTTGCATGTTTTATATTAGTTAAAAAATAGTTTTAAAGACTCTAAATTCCTTCAAAAGTTTAACTAAATCAATTTTGCATTAAACTTCAGCAAAATTATCATTCTTGCATGACACAACATATGCCCCCCTTTGATTTCTTTTTCTTTTAATAATTCTAAGCTAAAATCCTAAAGAGAGCATATTTTAAACCATAAAAGATCTCATCAATAGTTACTTTAAGTTGTTAAATTACTACAAAAAGAGCTGTGTGGGTGTAGAAGCCTACTCATTACATGAACTGGCAGAATGAAAAAAGAGAAACTGATTCAAAAGCCATGTGCCTGTTTTAGCAACTCTTCAAACACATATTACATTGTATGACAGACGTTTGATATTTTTATTTTTTTGCATAAACAATCAGTAGAAATTATATATATATATATGACGTCATCCATAAAGCTCCATTTGTATTAATTTTATTTTAGAAAAATGCATTTTAGCTAATCAATTTGTAGTCTAAATGTTTGAGATGATTGTAGCTATATTAGTGCATTTGCAACAGAAATTGAGCACTGTCCATGATAATTTTTTTATTTGCACTAACATACAATTTTCCAAATCCAAGCAGTGTGCATTCCTATGAACAATGCGTCCATGTCCATTTCTATTAACAACGTGCCTATGCCCATTTCTATTAGCGATGCTATGCACTTGCGCATATCTATGCGACAGTCGCCATACTGGAATTCCCTTACACCATGTTTGCAATGCTTTATGTTTTTTTGCTTTATTTTTAAATTTATGCTTATACATTATAACAGAAAGATATAAGCAACTTTACATTTGAAAAGTAAATGTACATAATAGTAGAGTGGCGCTAAACCATAAAACACCAATATCATACAACAGTGAAAAAATATATACGTGACTTATAAAGGTGAAAAAAACATTAACCTCAAAGTAGAGCTGCACGATTATTCGTTAAAAGATCACAATCTTGATTCAACCCCCCTGACGGTCTCAACCCGACACTTCCTCGATTCTATGTGACAACTGCAGAGCCATTCCGGGCAGTCTGCCAGTATTAAAACATTCTGGGCAGTCTGTCAGTTTCAAAACATTCCGGGCAGTCTGCCAGTTTTAAAATATTCTGGGCAGTCTGCCAAGCTTCAAAACATTCCGAGCAGTCTGCCAAGTTTCAAAACATTCCGGGCAGTCTGCCAGTTTCAAAACATTCTGGGCAGTCTGCCAGTTTCAAAACATTCTGGGCAGTCTGCCAGTTTCAAAACATTCTGGGCAGTCTGTCAGTTTCAAAACATTCTGAGCAGTCTGCCAAGTTTCAAAACATTCCGAGCAGTCTGCCAAGTTTCAAAACACTCCGGGCAGTCAGCCGGTTTTAAAACATTCCGGGCAGTCTGCCAGTTTCAAAACATTCCGGGCAGTCTGCCAGTTTCAAAACATTCTGGGCAGTCTGACAGCTTCAAAACATTCCGGGCAGTCTGACAGTTTCAAAACATTCCGAGCAGTGTGCCAAGTTTCAAAACATTCTTCAATGTTAACTATAAACATTGCAATGTTCTGTTCTAGATAAAAGGAAATCTGTAAAATGAAGTCAGTTTAACCATTTAAACACCAAAACCTTTCTCTGGCACTTGTTGATTTCAAGTTAAAATCATTATTTTTTTTTGCTAGATAACTACTTAGAACCCCAAACATTCTATATATTTTTTAGCAGAGACCCTAGAGAATAAAATGGTGATCGTTGCAATATTTTATGCCACACGGTATTTGCGCAGCAGTCTTTCAAACGCAATTTTTGGGGAAAAATTACACTTTCAAAAAAAAAAACCTAAACTGTGAAGTTAGCCCAATTTTTTTGTATAATATGAAAGATGATGTTACACCGCAAGAATCATGATCTTTATTCTGAACAAAAAAATTGTGATTCTCATTTTGGCCAGAATCGTGCAGCTCTACCTTAAAGAGGAAAACATATATATATATATATATATATATATATATATATATAATATTAATAAAAGTCCAGTGTAAAGGAAATGTGAATCACAACAGCAATGATATACAACCCTTTTTAGATGAAAATAGTGCTTGACAGATGGATCCCAGTGTCAGCGATCATACATTTGTGTTAAACCCCCTAAGAAAGGGCAAATTTCACCACCATGTGCAATGGCCGCTCACCTCGATTCCAAAGGTAATGCGCATCAAACCGTTAGAGTAATCTCCATGTGATGTAATCCATCATCAATTATCGCACATGTAACAAGGAAAACAACTTCTCATGGTGTAGTATGAAGCAGTATAATTTATTAAAACATAAGGTAGACTTACAGTTAAAATGATGACTAAGCGAGTAGTAAAACGACCAAGGGGGTCACACATCAGCGAGACTCTTTAAGGTTACTCTTTTTTCACCTTTATAAGTCACTTAGATATTTTTTCACTGTTGTATGATATTGTTTTTTTTATTTAGAGCCGCTCTGCTATTAAGTACATTTATAATTGTTGGTGTTAGCGACACTACAGTAGCTTTTGGCAGCTTTATCTAATTATTAATAATTGCACCACATGTATTGCTTGAATTTTGACTGTTTTGTAATCCACACACTGAGTTGCGCACAAGTTCCATTTTACTTTATATTATAAAGTGTTTAAGCTGGGTTTATTTGTTTGCATATTGAGGACAGAGCTGTTTTTTAAAATCTTTCACGTCTACTATTGTCCATACTGCAAACAAGGCGCATATTATGATGTATATTAAATTGTGTGGTTTTAGAGGATGTTTGAATTGCTCTAATAGCACAATTTAAATGATACAACCATACCACAATTTTTCAGATATTTTTAATTTAGAAATATTTGTAAATGCAATCACTGATCATCTCATATAGGCGTTAACATGTTAATGTAATTTCAAGTCATTGTTGATACCTTTAAAATATGCAGAATTTTTTAAAATGATACCTGGTGATCCTTTCATAAGGTCCTTGTTCAGACACTTCCTGTTATAGTGAGACAATGCTCTATCCCTGTCTTACAATTGTGCTTTTGTGTTGTCATCCTGTCACAGTGACAATTTCAAAACACATTATGTTCCACTGTTGTCACCATCAGTCTGGAGTGCATAAATGCTGTCGGAAAGTGGCTGCAAAGGACTTCAGGAGATCAGTAGCACTGAGGTACTGCAAAGGATGGGAAGAAGGTGAAAGCAAGTATTTTATATTCTATATGTTATTAAACATAGCTATTATGCACAGTGCTTTAACAAACCAAATGTTATATATTTAAGGGTTAATTTACTCTCACATTAAGTTCAACTTTCCAGCAGTTGTGCAATACTAGCCCAGGATATCTTAGCACATTATATTCCTGTACATATAAAACAATACATGTATTTGTATGTTTAGTGAAAATGTCTGCCGTGAGTGTGGGGCCATAGGAAGTTTCCCACTTAAGGCTGAAGTTTAGGTACGGCAATTTTAACATAGTTACATTGGTTTGGCTTGGACCAAGTAAGTATATACTGTATGTGTCTGCTATACCTGTGGTATCCTCGCCACAAGTGTTCTCTGAATGGGGTCTGTTGTTGGTGGGTGATACCCAAGGTGGAGAAAGGGCACACTGAGACCAAGTAGAGTGGCACCAAATTTAGAAAAATAGAAAATGGGATTTTAAGGTGCTCATAAATTCATAGGATACAATATTTGTATAAAATGTAATTATATTGTTTAAACAGGTTAAAAACCATAAGAAAAAGCATTAAAGATTATTCATACGGTGAGTGCACAAAAGTTTCAGCTCGACATGTTTCACATGTTTTTTCGACTTCCTCAGGAGACCTATAAGCTTTTGCATAATTGGCACTAAAATTAATCAAAAACACAAAATTAGATTCTACAATATGCTTTGGAACCTCAAATGAGGTCCAAGAAAAATAATAATATATTACCTTTTATATTAACATAAACCCACTAATAAGATATAATATAATGTATACAGTGGGGATCGAAAGTTTGGGCACCCCAGGTAAAAGTTGGTTTTAATGTGCATAAAGGAGCCAAGGAATGATGGAAAAATCTCCAAAAGGCATCAAATTACAGATTAGACATTCTTATAATAGGTCAACAAAAGTTAGATTTTATTTCCATAATTTTCAAAATAACAGAAAACAAAAAAATGGTGTCTGCAAAAGTTTGGGCACCCTGCAGAGTTAATATCTTGTACTGCCCCCTTTGGTAAGTATCACAGCTTGTAAACGCTTTTTGTAGCCAGCCAAGAGTCTTTCAATTCTTGTTTGAGGTATCTTTGCCCATTCTTCCTTACAAAAGTCTTCCAGTTCTTTGAGATTTCTGGGCTGTCTGTCACGCACTACTCTTTTAAGGTCTATCCATAGATTTTCAATTATGTTGAGGTCAGGAGATTGTGAAGGCCATGGCAAAACCTTCAGTTTATGTCTCTTGATGTAATCCCCCGTGGATTTCGAGGTGTGTTTAGGATCATTATCCATTTGTAGAAGCCATCCTCTCTTTAACTTCAGCTTTTTCACAGATGGCATCAGGTTACCATCCAAAATTTGCTGAAATTTTATTGAATCCATTTTTCCTTCTACTCGTGAGATGTTCCCTGTGCCACTGGCTGCAATACAGCCCCAAAGCATGATTGATCCACCCCCATGCTTAACAGTTGGACAGAGGTTCTTTTCATTAAATTCTGTGCCCCTTCTTCTCCAAACGTACCTGTCAGGAAAAGACTGTTCCCTAGCCTTTCCGCGGTGGTGCGCGCGCCTGTGCGCGTTCGCGCGCGCCCGTGCGCGCACCCGCGTGCGCGCGCGCGCTCACGTGCGCGCGCACGCGCCGGAAACGGCGCCTGGCGGCTCTATTTCAATCTGCAGAGCCTGGTGGCCAGTGCTGTCCGCTCTACAGCGTTTCCTACACCAGCGACCCCCCGGTGACTACTTCTGTGTGACTTCCTGTTCCTGTGACCCCGGCTTATCCCTCGGACCTGTTGATATCTGCCTGCATCTGACCCCGGCTTGTTTACGACCACCCGCTTGCCTGCTCCTCCTGTACTTCTGTTGCCAGCACGTTACCGACCCTGCCTGAACCCGACCATCCATTTGCCTGATCCCGTTGTACCGCACCGCCTGCCAGTTGCCAACTCGGACTGTACCACTATTCTCCTGTCTTGCACGAGCTACCTTGGACTTCTCCTTACCACCTGAAGATTGTCCAGCCCTCGTGCCCCCCTGTGCTCCAGAGCTCCCTGTTCCCACTATCAGGGGTTCTCGAACCAGGGCCGCAAGAGAGGTTGCCCCCGCATAAGCCAGACTCTACCACCAGGTACGTGACAGTACCTTTGCTCATTCCGGCCAAAAAGTTCAATTTTAACCTCATCGGTCCACGGAACTTGTTTCCAAAATGCATCAGGCTTGTCTATATGTTCATTTGCAAAGATCAAACGCTGATTTTTGTGGTGAGGACGTAGAACAGGTTTTCTTCTGATGACTCTTTCATGAAGACCATATTTGTACAAGTATCTCTTTATAGTGGAATAGTGTACCACAACTCCAGTGTCTGCCAGATCTTTCACGAGGGCAGATCGTGGGTTTTGAATTGTCTTTCTCACAATCCTGCGAGCTGTTCTGTCTGATATTTTTCTTGGTCTTCCAGATCTTGCTTTAACTTCCACTGTTCCTGATGACTGCCATTTCTTAATTACATTCCAAACAGAGGATATTGACATCTGAAAACGCTTTGCTATCTTCTTATAGCCTTCTCCAGCTTTGTGAGCGTCAACTATTTTCAGTTTCAGGTTTCTAGACAACTGCTTAGAAGATCCCATGGTGCTGATTGTTGGGGCAAGGGCAGATGAGTCTGGGCATTTAAAACCTTTGAGATTGACATCACCTGGTCTTCCCAGACGATGATTGAGAACAATCCATGACACTGGCAGGTCTCAGCCTTGCAAAGGGGGCAGTGCATGCTATAAATTCTGCAGGCTGCCCAAACTTTTGAAGATGCCATTTTTTTGTTTTCTGTAATTTTGAAAGTGTCAATGATGGAAATAAAATCTAACTTTACATATTATAAGAATGTCTAATCTGTAATTTGATGCCTTTTGGAGATTTTTCCATCTTTCCTTGGCTTCTTTATGCACATTAATACAAATTTTTACCTGGGGTGCCAAACTTTCGATACCCACTGTATCAATATATCAATAAGCATAATCCAGCCAAGAATATATGTGTATGGGGGCAGAATAGATCTATTTAATCCAATATATATCAGCAATTAACCAAATTAATTGTTGTTTTCGACTTATTTACTCATGTATATACAGTATGTATGTGTGTATGTCTGTGCACAGCACGCACACACATGTGTACTTAACATAGAAGCACACAGACACACACAAAGATACACCTGGTTGGCAAGGCATATACTGCCAACTAATCATTATAATGATCTATTGATACTAGTATGTTTATTATGGCAAATTAATTTTTAAAATGTCAATTGTTATTTGGACCCTTCTATTCTCAATTCCCACCTTATTAGATAATTGAGAAAAAATATTCACAATTCATCATCCTGATGTAAACAATATTAAATCTTGTTGGAATATCACCCCCAGTAGGAATTGGGGATTGATTAATATCTTTAAGATAAAGAATGTGTGATCAATTAATCATATATCCTCAATATAATCTGTTATCTAAATGTATTTTTTCCAGGGATAGCAATAATCTCTCACCTCAATAGATCCTCAGCAGGGAGCTCTATTTTCTAAATGATTTTACATTATACGAGTGAGCTGGATACAGTGGATAAAGAGATTAATAAAATATATACTGTATACAGTATACAGTTATAAATAATGCAAACTTATTGTCGGACTCCAGTTTCAATGAACGGGTGGAAAGTCTGAAAACACAAATTCAATCCTTGTGGGTGGTCTAATAAAAAATAAAGAGAAGAAATTTGCTAAAGATAAATTATCATATGACTCCAATGAGGCATACAAATGGTTTCAGGAAGGGGGTAGGAAACAACGAAATCTGAATAGAAATGCCATACAACAGATAGCTTTAACTAATGGTCCAAATGATTCAGATGGTTTATTACTATCTTCTGTTTCTTCTACACAGGCTACTGAGCAATATTGATTATTCAGATGGAAGGGATCACAGAAACAAAAAGGTGATGGTGAAGGTCTCCAATCTTCTATGTCTAAAAGCACTTCTAATTCCACATGAGCACAGATCGTCTCTCGTTCCCAAAATACTAAACCTTCTCAATCTCCGGCCACTAACCCTGGTGATGTGCCCAGCACAATGTCTGTTTCCTTTCAAAAACCTAACTTACCCAAGGTAAGTCCTTCTAATAGTAATGTTACTGGGAGTGATTTGCACCCTGCACCGATTTTTGTATTTGGACCCTTCTATTCACAATACCCACCTTATTAGATAATTGAGAAAAAAATACTCACAATTCATCATCCCAATGAAAACAATATTAAATCTTGTTGGAAAATCAACCCCAGTAGGAATTGGGCATTGATTAATATCTGTAAGATAAGGAGTGCAGAGTAATTAATTAATCATATCTCCTCAATATATTCTGTTATCTATACTTATTGTTTCCAAGGATAGCAATGATCTCTCACCTCAAAAGATTGTCAGCAGGGAGCTCTATTTTCTAAATGATATTACTGGGCACCTATCTGCCTCACAGTAGACAAAAGAAGTGTCTGGTCCTCAATTGACATGATAGTCAAGAAGGCTCAGATTCAGCCTAGATCAGACCAAACAATAAATAGATAGAGTGTTTCCCATTAGGAAGGGGCCATGCGCAACAGAGACACCAGGGGACACAGGGAATAATAGGCAATTGCATAGATGACCCCAAACATAGAAATAAAACCACATCCTAAACCACTGCACCCTAACTCAGGACCGAATGAGAGACAAGAAATGAAACCACGGAGGGTGCACTGGTACAGAGGAGGGGTATGTGGAAAAATGATTAAAAGTCAGTGAAATGGATACCAGACAGGTTATTGAGAAGCAATCAAAAAATTAATAAAAAAATAATTAAAAGTTAAAAATATAATTAAAATAAAAATAAAAATAGTCCATACAAATTGATCAGTAACAAAGCTCATAAATATTGGAGGAATGGGTAAACACAAAAAAAATGCTCAGGCTGAGCTCACTCACAGTGATCATGGATGAGGATGGAGCGGTGGATGGCTGGTTGTCTCCTATTCCTGCAGCCCAGGAGAAATAATATTGTAACCAGGCATTGGTAGAAAGAGATGAGGACACTGTGGAGGCGCGGGACAGCCACAGAAAACACTCAGTCAGCTGGAGCCAGCTGCCCGGCGAGGGGACACACAGGAATCGCTCGAGAGGTGACAGGTAGCCAGCCCGCCGGATCTATAAGGAAGGGCAGTCGCTGAGAACAGCCTGAAGTGTGGGGAAGCTGCCCGTCGCTCTAATTCTGGGTTTTCAATGTCAGGAACACATTCCTAAGGGCTCAGACAATGAAAGATTTTCTTTACTTTGAAAGAGAGAAAACATGTGATATTCAAATTTCACCCTTTGTCTCCACATGGGTTAAATGAGTAGCTAGACACCAATACCATTACCTATACTCAGAGGCGTAACTAGAACCTTCGGGGCCCCGGTGCAAAAAGTCATGAAGGGGGCCCCGCCCCC
>BLSH010531944.1:55854-68406 GCA_018402905.1 Glandirana rugosa
CACATTCCCCGGGGAGTCAATAACACTCGGACGGGTAGACGACCAAATTTCCCGGGGAGTCGATAACACTCCGGCGGGTGGACAGACGACCACACTCCCCGGGGAGTCGATAACACTCCCCGGGAAGATGATAACACTCCTCGGGCGGATGGACAGACGACCACACTCCCCGGGGAGTCGATAACACTCCCCGGGAAGGTGATAACACTCCCTGGGAGGGCGGGCACACTACGACATTCACCAGGGAGGTGATAACGCTCCCCGGACGGACGGACACACGCCGACACTCCCCAGGGATGCGATTCAACCTTAGTCTTTGTCTTTACAAAGTGAGAAAATATGTCACTGTTTTTATTGTTTCATAGTTTTAGTACGAAAACGCCCCCCAGTACTGAAAAACGTGGCCCCGGGGTTTCCAAGACCAATGCGGAGTACTCAGAGGCGTAACCAGAACCTTTGGGGCCCCGGTGCAAAAAGTCATGACCCCCCGCAAAAGCATGATTTTGATACTTTGTTATTTTTGTCACTGTATAAAAGAGTGGAACATTTCTGTTTCTGATTCCAACTTAGCGTAGGGACCCCTCACAGCCGCACACAGGCAGGCAGGCCCCCCTAGTGGAGGCACCCCTTACAGCATCACACGGGCGGGAGGGTCCCTCACAATAGTGGAAGGGCCCCTCACAATAGCTGAGGGTCCCCTCACACCAGCAGACAGGTGGGCGGGCTCCTCACAATAGTAGAAGGGCCCCTCACAATAGCTGAGGGGCCCCTCACACCAGCAGACATGTGGGCGGGCTCACAATAGCTGAGGGGCCCTTTAAACCAGCAGATGGGCAGGCTCACAATAATTGAGGGGCCCCTCACACCAGCAGATGGGCAGGCTCACAATAACTGAGGGGCCCCTCACACCAGCAGATGGGCAGGCTCACAATAACTGAGGGGCCCCTCACACCAGCAGATAGGCGGGCGGGCCCCTCGCAATAGCCTAGGGGCCCCTCATGTGCGGGCTGATGGTGGGGTAGGTAGGGATGAGATCTGCTGGGGAATGGGATCAAATCAATTGTAAGGAATGCTGCTTTCTCACTTACATCACATTGCCACTGGCACTGCGGCTTCCTCGATCCACATCACGTCATTTCCTTTGCCTCTTAGTCGGGGACTCGCACAGGGGAGAGCTCTGCCTCCTCCCCCTTCGCTCATTGGTGTGGGCGGCTGTGTCAGCTGACTCTCTGCCTCCCCTCAGCGTCAGCGGGCAGCAGCCAACACAGAAAGGTCCCCCCCCCCTCCCACAGCGTGCCGTGAACAAACGGCAACAACAAGCAGTCTGTCTGCTCACAGTACTAGGGGATCACAATGGCAGATGGGCGAATGGTCGGCACCGCAGGCCCCCCCAATAATAGCGGACGGGCGGGCGGGCCCCCCGGTCCCAAAGAACTGAAGGGCCCAGTCGCCAGTGCGACCCCTGAGACCCCCATGATTCCGCCCCTGCCTATACTTAAGTTCTTCCACCCCCCCACTCATGGGTCGCTAGTCTGTCTAGATTAATCTGGTTTCATTCCCATGGTCCATCAGCGATTGTTTTTGATCTTGCCTGTTTATATGTTGTTCTTTCTGTTGTTCAATATTATTAGTCTCTGTTGTCTTTTTTAACAGTGATTTATTAACCAGTTCCCTACTGAGTCATTGTAAAATGACGTTGGCAGGGAACCTCCGTTGATCCGGGCGGACGTCATATGACGTCCGCCGCTTCTCGCCGCTACTGTGGGCCGGGGGTCGGGCATGTCCCTCGGGACATAGCCCCTCCCCGATCAGGGTAAAGAGCCAATGATATTGGCTCTTTACCACGTGACCGACTGCATCCAATCACAGCTGGTCACTACTGAGATCAACGTGCACGCCGCTCGTGCACGCCCTCGGGGGTGTGCTGCGCAGCACTGCGATCGGGGCTGAGGCTTGTCCCTCGGACAAAGCCCAGCTCTGATCCAGGTAAAGAGCCAATGAAATTGGCTCTTTACCACATGACCGGCTGTGTCCAATCACAGCCAGTCACATGATGTAAACAAATCGCGGTAATGAGCTGCTACCGGGTTCTCCCTCTCACACACCGATCATGTGTGAGAAGGATATTGCGGTAACAGCTTGTTACCGCTTAGTGTAAACACCAAGCACGCTGATCCCCCCTGTAATAAAGAGGACCTGTCACCACCCCATCAAAGTACCTGTCACAGCCCATCAGAGTACCTGTCACCTGCCCATCAAAGTACCCGAGTACCCTTTTACCTGTCCATCAAAGTACCCGAGTACCTGTCACCTGTCCATCAAAGTACCCGAGTACCTGTCACCTGCCCATCAAAGTACCTGAGTACCTGTCATCTGCCCATCAAAGTACCTGAGTACCTGGAGTACCTGTCCCCAACCCATCAGAGTACCTGAGTACCTGTCACCAGCCTATCTGAGTACCCAAGTACCTGTCACCATCCCATCTGAGTACCCGAGTACCTGTCACCAACCCATCAAAGTACCCGAGTACCTGTCACCAGCCCATCTGAGTACTCGAGTACCTGTCACCAACAATATACACTTATTTGGGTTATTTTTACCAAAGATAGGTAGCAGTATAGGTTTTTGCCCAAATGTATTAACAAAATTACTTATTTGCAAAACTTTATCATGGAAACTAAAAAAAATGTGTTTTTTTTCAAAATGTTCGCTCTTTTTTCACTTATGTCGCAAAAAATAAAAAACCCATAGATTATTAAATAGCACCAAAAGAAAGCTCTGTTTTTGTGAATTGGCATTCAAAGTGTGAGAGTGCTGAATGCTGAAAATTGGTCTGGGCAGGAAGGGGGTATAAATGTCCTGTATTGAAGTAGTTAATTATTACTTATCATTCATTAATATTTTTTATTTACTTACCTTTAAGAAAAAATTATGTGTCATACACTGTTATTGCAATATACTGTACATGTCCTTGTTGCTGGAATAAGTGCTGTTTGATTATACTATGTCCCGTCAGGTCCAATCAGGTATAGATGGTTGTTTGTCCCACCCCCTGGAGTTATTATTTATTTCTTCTCCTTCTGCTGGACCCTGAACACGTGACCTGAGGAAGGGGTTAACCCCAAAACATGTAGTCACCTCTGTGTTCAGGCTCCAGCTTTTCCTGCTGTGCTATTGGCATATCCCCTTGCGCTCACACCAGATGCCCTGCGAAGTGTTCGCTCGTGTGATTCCCTGATTGACTCCTGAGGCTCTGATGTGGTGTGCCAGGTGTTCCTGACATTAGAAACCCTATAGATCCGGCGGACTGGCTTCCTGTCACCTCTGGAGCGATTCCTGTGTGTCCCCCCACTGGGCGGCCGGCTCCAGCTGACTGAGTGTTTTTTGGTTACAATATTATTTCTCCTGGGCTGTAGGAATAGGAGACAACCAGCCATCCACCACTTCATCCTCATCCATGATCACTGTGAGTGAGTTCAGTCTGAGTTTTTTCGTGTTTACCCATTCC
Source organism: Glandirana rugosa (assembly GCA_018402905.1). Taxonomy (NCBI): domain Eukaryota; kingdom Metazoa; phylum Chordata; class Amphibia; order Anura; family Ranidae; genus Glandirana; species Glandirana rugosa. The sequence continues at coordinate 59,363 of BLSH010531944.1, forward strand.
TCCAATATTTATGAGCTTTGCTACTGATCAATTTGTAAGGATTCTTTTTATGTTAATCCTATTATTCATTTTTTTATAGATTTTTTTGATTGCTTCTCAATAAACTGTCCAGTATCCATTTTACTGACTTTTAATAATTTTTCCACATACCCCTACTCTGTCCCAGTACACCCTCCATGGTTTCATATACCCCCTCCACTCCAGCGGCGTCTAACGTCACCACCAGAATGCGGACGCCTATTGGTTGCTCCAAAATTTCTCCATCCATTCCCCTGATATTACATTCCAGCCAATCGCGTTGTCAGCGCGATATCAGCTGACCGGAATGGCCCTCCGCGCATGCGCGAAGCCGCGGTGGCCATTTTGGAAAGTCCCCAGAGGGAAAACATAGAACAAATGTATTCTGACCATCCCTAACCAAAAATTATGTGAATCCATACAAATTTAAATGTCAAATCCCTGAACCAGTATTTATTACTTAGGGATCGCAGTATTTATGTATGTTAAGACCTAGCAAAAGGCCCCTGAATTAACTAGGGCATTGGGAATTGAGGACTTTATGAATAGGAAATGGAACAAAATTGGCGTCACTAGCCCAGGACTCCTATAAATGAGCCCCAGCACACCTGACGCCCTGGGCGTCCGTATGACCGCCCACTCCATGGGTCACCATCATACAGTAGCTACAGCTCATCCAGCCCGACAGCCATCATCAAGCAAGGACAACTCCATCAGAGAAATGCAACGCACATCATTTTACAAAACAAAACAAATAATAATAATTGATCTGCGATTCAACTGCACATACTTGCCAATCCAATATGTCAGATTTGGAATGGAACCCACCCATGGCTTGAAAAGGCTTGAAGCTAATAGCTTTCTTTAATTCAGGGTGTTTGGTAGCTGAGAGGGCAAATATCCATTTAGTTTCTCTTTGTAACAGCAATTTATCTATATCCCCACCTCTTTCATTGGTGAGAATATATTCCACAGCAAAGAATTTCATCAGAGTAGCATCAAATTGGTGGTGAAGTCCCATATGACAATTATGGGGCTTTCAAACTCTTTGGCAGTGACAAGTTTTATGTGATTTCTAATTCTATGGAAGAAAGGCCGCTTGGTCTTCCCCACATAGAACATGCCACAATGGCATTCCATATAATAGACCACCCCTACTGACTTGCAGTTGGCAAAGAACTGTGGTCTATATACTTGGCCATTGGGTAATTTTATTTCATTAACCTTTCAAATGTACTGACAAAAGTTACATCTGGAACAGGGGGCAGTACCTGTCCTCTGTAGGCTTGTCATTCTTTCTGAAGTATAGTGGGTATGAGCCAACTGATCTTTGAGAGATCTAGACCGTTAATTTCAGGGTAATCCTTTATATACTTGGAAACAGTCTCATCTGCCTGAAGAAGATATCAAAACTTACTTATGATGATACGCACTTGATGATGCTGTCCGGTAATTAGTCTGACATTGTTAATGTCAGTTTACTTTTTATATCTACAATATATTGGGGAAGGTTGGTTTTGACAATTTGCTCATTGATAGTCCCTTTTAAGCAAGGATCTACTATAACTTCTGTCTAATAAATGTTTTTGCAATGCCCTGGCTTCAATCTCAAAATGCTCCTGTCTGGAGCAATTACGTTTTAAACGCAGACACTGGCTATATGGTATGCTTGAAACTAAAGGTACAGGGTGAGAACTATTGGCATTCAAAATGGTATTCCCTGAAGATAGTTTTCTATAAAGAGTGGGGCCTAGACTTCCATCTTCATTCACAAAGATTTTAATGTCCAAAAAATTCACAGACTGTTGATGATAAGTCATTGTGAATTTTAAATTGTAATTGCTATCTTTTATGGCATCCAAAAACAACATCAGATCTTCCAATGGGCCAGTCAAAATAAGGAAAATGTCATCAATAGATCTGTTCAACAATGGTATTTTACTTAGTTACTCCTGTAGATCCTACCTGGCAAGGAGGTCACGCTCCTACCTGCCCAGGTACAGGTTCGCATATGACGGGGCACAACGAGTCCCCATCGCTACCCCCTGCACCTGGAGGTAGTGGGAGCATTTGAAAAGGAAAACATTATTAGTCAAGATGAATCTCAAAAGATTCAGAACAAATTAATTGTACGGGGCTGCAATAGTGCCCCTTTTCCATATGAAGCCCTCCACAACCCCAATTCCCCAATCATAGGAGATGGAGTTGTAGAGGGTCTCTACCTCAATAGCAACCAGCCATGCACCTTCTGGCAGATAAATGGCATCCAGTCAATCACAAGTGTCCTGGATGTGAGAAGAAAGAGTCTTAACATGAGGCCTTAAATAGTCATCTATCAATTGATGGGCCGATTCCGTCAAATATCCATTACCTGACACTATAGGTCTACCCAGTGGTTGAATTAAACTCTTGTGGACCTTTGGTAGGGCATATAAAGTTGGAGTCTTAGGAGTTTTAAAATTCAGGAATTCTAAAGTTTTCTTATCAATGGTTTCTTGGACATTGGTCTCTGTGATTAAATTCCTATATTTATTAATCTTTTTTCAAGGAATATCTTGGATACATTTCTATACCATTCATGGATACTCATTATGTGCAGAACCATCTGTTCATACTGGGAACAGTCCATTACCACAATATTTCCGCCTTTATCAGACGGCTCTATTATCAAACAATCACTCCTGCGCAATAGTGTGATGCAAGGTGAACAGATATTCGAAGGATAATAGCTGTGGCCTTGCCCTCTAGGATAGACAATGCCCCAGATGTAACTAGATGATAGAGAAAAAATATGATAGAGAAAAAGCTGTGAGGAAGAAGGCTTGCCTTCGAAACATGTAAGCTGTTACAGCCCCCATGTCTTTTTCATAACGGTTTGGAGACTGCTGCCACAACAGGACTGTTTGCCCCGAGTTGGAGGATATGATATGCGTGTTTATTTCACGTCTGTGAGTATTTTTAATCCTTCTTTTAAATTAAAACCTTTTCCTTGGGATAATGCACAAGGCTTTATTATCAAATCTGAGTTAGCCCTTAGATCTTGCAAGGCCTTTCTCTGAGAAGGACTGAGGTTAGGCATAACTGGATCCCTCCATTTGGTGTTTTGAATTTCCTTGACTACTTGTTGTGTAAATGCCCAAATATTTGGGTTAGCTTTCAAAAGAGGGAATGCCTGAGATTTAGATTTATATAGCTGAGGTGGGGGAAAGGAGGTTCCATCCGATGGGTCTAGCTCAACAGGGGATGGGGGAGTCCCCTCATTCCCAACCCCTGGTGTTTCCAGCCCATCAGAGGGATTACTCTCCTGCCATAATTCCATTAGTTCATTCATTCTTATCCATCTGCACGGCTGTCCTTATGCTTGAACATGCGTCAGGATTAGGATTTTTTATCAGAGAAATTGATTTTGCAGTGTATATGTTTATTTATGTATGTTATACACAGCTATGTATTTTGTAGATATGTCAATATAAAAGTTAATGTATTATTTTTTCTTGGACCTCATTTGAGGTTCCAAAACATATTGTGAAATCTAATTTTGTGTTTTTGATGAATTTCAGTGTCAATTGTGCAAAAGCGTATAAGTCTCCAGAGGAAGCTGAAAAAACAGGTGAAACTTGTCAAGCTAAAACTTGTGTACAATCACCATATGAGTAATCTTTTGTGCTTTTTTATGTTTTTTAACCTGTTTAAAAATGTAATGAAATTTTATAGGAATATTGTATCCTATGAATTTATGAGCACCTTAAAATCCCATTTTCTATTTTTCTAAATTTGTTGTCTTCAAATTAAGGGAGATGGTGCAATAATTTTGTGCCTCACTTCTCTAGTTTACACATAAGTAGAGTGGCACATGTATTGTTTGGTTAAGCAGAAGTAACAAATAACAGGTAGAGAACAGCAGCAAGGTATTTGCTTAACAGTCTCCAGCAAGTTGGTAACAGTGTCTCAATGGCACAGATGTCACAGGTACTGAACTCTCAGAAATGTTATCGGTGTAGTGGAATAGTCCCAGCACTTATAGTGTCACCTTCATGAGGTGTACATTACCGAAAAAGCATCTGATTGAAGAGGGATGGCTGTTTGGTGGGGTGGCAGTATAAGCGGCACTGATGGCAGATCCTTATCATCCTTAAAGTGGAGTTCCACCCTAAAGTGGAACTTCCGCTGGTTGGATTCCTCCCCCCCTCAGGCGTCACATTTGGCACCTTTCGGGGGGGAGGGGGAAGAGGACACCTGTCTTTAGACAGGTGTCCTTTTCCACACATCCGGGAGCTCTGGCCGGCGGCTGCGGCTGCTGACGTCAGCAGCCCGGCTCTCTCCTCCCTGCTTGCTCTGCTTCTGCCTGCCTGGCCAGTAGCAGAGCGCGGCAGAGCCTTGCGCATGCGCAGTAAGGTGCCCGGCGTGAAGCTGTACTGCTTACACGTCCGGGTTCCCTTACCCACGATGGAGGCGGCTGCACCCGTCCCCCTATCTGAAGATCGGCGGTGGGTGCAGACATCGCTGGACTCCAGGACAGGTAAGTGTCCTAATATTAAAAATCAGCAGCTACTGTATGTGTAGCTGCTGACTTTTATTTTTTTTTTCCCCTCAGACCTCCGCTTTAACAACATTCACATAGAACTCGTCATCTGTAAACAAAATCAGTCTGTGTGAAAAAAGCGGCGCTGCTAAAATTTAAAATCCAAACAGAAGGAAAGAAATGTGCATCAAAAGATAAAATAAGTCCAATCCTGATGTTCACCGTCACCACACCTCATGTGCGAGCAGGGATTACCCCCTATGTGGAAAAACCCACCAGCAAGTGGCCAATAATAAGCCCAAATGTCTGTATTCAGCAGATATTCTTATTAATCAGTGCGGCAAACTGGCTTGGTGAACAGGGAATAAAGAGCAACTTCATATATCAACAGGATGCCCCCTAAAAAAACAAAGCGCTCACATAGTGCATTAACTTGAGGATATTTTATTAATAGATTAACCCCCCCCCTGTTAGGAAATGCGCTTACAAAATTAAAAACAAATGTCCAGCATATATGATGATCACAGATATAAACCGCAGTCTCGGGATGAATCCATCTCACCACTCATTCAGTATCGCGGTGCTCCCGGGTATGGAACGTTCGAGCTGCTCTGACTCTGACTGACAGCCGCGGGGTCACACCTTGATTCGTTTCGTCATCACTTCGTCTGAGGGCGTGATCACCCGGCATGGCATCGTCCTTATATCAAAGAACAGCAGACCAGGCTGTTAACCCTTAATGTCTGCGGAGGATATAGACTGTGCTACAGCAATAGCGTCCTATTCAGGAACCACCAGCTGCCACACGTAATGATCCGGCTCCATGTTAAAATTAAACCAGACAGGCTTATCTACCATATTTAAACTGGAATATCAATCAAAGCAAAAAATGTAAGAAGAGTTCAACCGCATTTAAAAAGCAGATGGAACAGGCAAAGCGAAAAACAAACTCCACCTCCACCCACAGTCCCACCTCACTAAAAAGATATGCAACACAAAACTATACAATATATATGTATGGCATCAAACGATCAAATGAATGGAACGACCGAATCCCTCCTTGTATGGGTTGAGTCTAACCCAACGGTATAAACTTACACTGGCAACTGGTGGATCCCTACTAATATACCTTTAGTGCCTCATATAATGAGAATCGATGAACCACATAATAAAATTACATGTAAATATATGCAACAGTGGCATGATATATCTATGTCATTGTACAAGGCTAACACTAAAAATATGCAGCAAAATGATACCAACAACAACATAAAACATTCCGGTGCAATAGTATTTCTCTGTGAATGATCAATATAGCAGATCCTTTAGAAAAAAAACATATACAAACCATACATGTATATATCTAGCTCAGAAGGAGAATATATGTACCCTTTACATCATACCTACACTGCATATATGTACCCAGACTCCACAGAACGAAACTGACCTATGAATCACTAATAAAGCAGTTCATGTCTAGTTCAACGTTCATACCTCCAGGTTGAAGTGAATCTGTAAGGTATATCCACTTCGTCTCACATTTTGAAATCTCCCTAATTTTATTTGCTCCCCTCCAATTTGAGGATAATTTTTCGATTCCCCAAAATTTCATCCCCCCGGGGTCCCTGTTGTGTTTAAAGAGAAAATGTAATGAGATGCTGTGGTCCCTAAACCCAGTCTTAATATTAGTAATATGTTCGGACACCCTTTTTCCTAGTTTGCGTTTAGTCTGACCAATATAGATAAGGTCACAAGGACACTGTAACGCATATACCACATACGTTGTGTTACACGTGATAAAATCCTTAATGGCGAATTCCCTACCATTAGAGGTGGCTGTAAACCTATCAAAATTGCGCAAATGTGTATGCACCTGGCTGCATGCAACACAAAAAAGCCATTTCTGTCCCAAAACATAAGCGACGAGCTGGGAGGGTCAATGACCTTCTTCACCAGACTATCGGCAAAAGACCGAGCCTTTCTTAAAAACCGGATCTTTGGGTAATTGATCTTTTAGAATTTTATCTAGGCCCAATATTGGCCAGTACTTTTAAAAAATGGCTTCTACTTCCCGATATTGAGCGTGGAAGTTACTGAAAAACCCCCACTTGCGTTTATTATCAGGTGGCCGTTCAATGTTTTCCAAACAGCTTTCCCTTGATACCAATGCAACCTCCTTCAATGCTCGATCTAAAACCTCCGACTTGTAGCCCTTATCCAAAAAATGTTTTCTTAGGACGTCCGCCTGCTGTACAAAGTCAGCATCACTAGAACACTTTCTGCAAACTCTCATGAGCTGACCTTTGGGGATGTTCTTCAGCCAAACCAGATGGTATCCACTCTGAATAGCCAGAAAACTATTTCTGGCTGTTGGCTCTAGTGGTCAACTCATTGCTTTTTAACATCACCGTAAGATCCAGATAGTTAACCTGCTCCTTGCACCAATGGGAGTCTAACTTGATATTGTGATTATTTATATTTTTTATCTATTAATAAAATATCCTCAAGGTAATGCACTATGTGAGCGCTTTGTTTTTTAAGGAAGCATCCTGTTGATATATGAAGTTGCTCTTTATTCCCTGTTCACCAAGCCGGTTTGCTGCACTGATTAATAAGAATATCTGCTGATTACAGACATTTGGGCTTATTATTGGCCACTTACTGGTGAGTTTTTCCACATGGGGGGGTATCCCCTGCTCGCACATGAGGTGTGGTGACGGTGAACATCAAGATTGGACTTATTGTATCTTTTGATGCACATTTCTTTCCTTCTGTTTGGATTTTAAATTTTAGCAGCGCCGCTTTTTTTACACAGACTGTTTTTGTTTACAGATGAGTTCTGTGTGAATGTTGTTAAGTTTGTTATATACTAATAGTGGCTGCTGCTCTGTATAATCTCCATTGAATTTTTTTACATAATTTGTAAGGTTTTATAGTGAGATTCATTTTATAGTAATCACAAGTCGCTGATTTTAGAACTGTGGTCCTTTGGACTGGAGTACTTTAGCTTTACATTGAAGATTATCATCACCTCTAAGATCCAGAGGTAGTGGAGCCAGCAAAGGTTTCCCTATTCTGTTCCTGCTCCTTGGGAACCTTTCTCTAGTACTACATACTCTGTCCCTAGCCAGTGCGGATCCTGTCCCTTGCCTGTCCAATTTGCAAATGTATGCTAACCATGCCTACCCCAGTGCCAAGCGAGTAGCCTCCTATGTTCACAATTCAGCAGGGCAGCCACAGTAACTATATTAAAATTCCATACCTAAACTTCAGCTTTAAAGTAATATGTGTAGAAGACCTATGCAAATCAAAGATATTAGAGCAATAGACACTGAGGGTTATATTTATAAAGAAATATAACAACCACTGAAACGCTGCCAAATGTTAAATTTACAGTAAGCTAATAAAACAGCATTTAACCTGGAGGATGAACTTTCTGCCTTTAAACACAAGAATAAATCAAATTCTTTATAAATAGAGTACCTTTATAAAAAGAGCAAATGTTGCCCAAAAAATACTGGTAGAATACTGGATAAAGTTGAGCGAACCCGAACTGTAAAGTTCGGGTTCGTACCGAACTTTGCAGTGTTTTGAAAAAAAGTTTGGGTTCTGGGTTCTGGGTTCTGGTATTTTTTTCCCGCTTGTTGAATAGCTGCAGGGCAGCCAATCAACAAGCGTTTCACTGGTTTGCCCTTAGAAGCCACCACAGACATGCCTACTAATGGCATGGCTGTTATTGGCCAGTGCATCATGTGACCCAGCCTCTTTATGAGCTGGAGTCATGTAGTGCTGCATGTCATATGCTCTCAGGCTAGTGTAGGGAGAGGATGCTGCTGGTGCTTTGAGGGACAGATTGCAGATCTAATAACATTTCATCCTGCATTACAGAACAATCTAATTGCAGACTAGAGATTACTACTACTATTGCTTTTAGGGACAGATTGCAGATCTAATAACATCTCATCCTGCATTACAGAACAATCTGACTGGACTAGTTAGAGTCTACTGCTTAGAGGGACAGATTATTGTTCTAAAATCATCTCCTAGTTCTATAGGGTCAGGTTCCTACTGTTGCTGTAAGGGACAGATTATTGGTCTAAAATCATCTCCTAGTTCTATAGGGTCAGGTTCCTGCTGTAGCTGTAAGGGACAGATTCTTGTTCTAAAATCATCTCCTACTGCTATAGGGTCAGGTTCCTGCTGTTGCTGTAAGGGACAGATTATTGTTCTAAAATCATCTCCTACTGCTATAGGGTCAGGTTCCTGCTGGTGCTGTAAGGAACAGATTATTGTTCTAAAATCATATCAAACTGCTATAGGAAGAGGTTCCTGCTGGTACTGTGAGGGACAGATTATTGTTCTAAAATCATATCAAACTGCTATAGGGAGAGGTTCCTGCTGTTGCTGTAAGGGACAGATTATTGTTCTAAAATCATATCAAACTGCTATAGGGAGAGGTTCCTGCTGGTGTTGTAAGGGACAGATTATTGTTCTAAAATCATCT
>BLSH010531973.1:6481-18512 GCA_018402905.1 Glandirana rugosa
CTTCCGTCCCAATCGTACCGGCTTAACACCTTTTCGAAACAGTCGTCGTGCGGTGTTGTTTGTCGTGGTGGTCGACTATACGTTGCAGAATCGTCCTCCATCGTAAAGTCGTTGTACCACCTTGTCATACACACGTGTGCGGATGTGTATGACTGACTACCCAGACGGGGTAAGTTGAAGACCCAGAGGTTTAACCCGTGTACCGGACTCGAACGGGAAATACGGAACCTCCACGACCGGACGGGACGTCGGTCACATAACAGACTTGTACACAAATCGTACCGTCCCCCGCAATAGTGTCTGTTCGCGTCGGCGGACACGTGTCGCTGAAATGCTACCTCCTGCTAAGACGTTGCATATCAGCTGGTGGTGCTGTTTGTTGTGGCGTGCTGCTGACAAAGCTTTTCCACAATTCGGCCATGCTAACCCTGCCTTCTAAAAGTGCTGGCAGTGCCACAGCTGCTTTGGCAAGCTCTTCCTCCTCCTCTGACTTCGCCTTGTGCTTCTACTGAGCCCCCGGTGTCATTTGGGAATGCCCTCAGGAGCGCATCTACCAGCGTGCGCTCGTAGTTGCGCATCTTCTGATTACGCTCCAGTGAGGGAATTAAGGACGGCATGTTGTCCTTGTAACGGGGATCCAGCAGGTTGGCCACCCAGTAATCAGCACAAGTTAAAATGTGGGCAACTCGGCTGTCATTGAGCAGGCACTGCAGCATGTAGTCGCTCATGTGTGCCAGGCTGCCCAGAGGCAAAAACAAGCTGTGCTCTGTGTGAGGTGTATCATCTGTGTCCTCTGTATCCCCCCAGCCACGCTCTAGTGATACCCAGGAGCTGCGTTGGGTGCTACCCTGCTGTGAACACGGTTCCTCCTCCTCATCATCATCATCATCCTCATCCTACGCATCCTCCAGAACTGTGCCCTGGCTTGAAATTTTTTTACCTGGCCTATGCTGGTGCAGGAACCCACTCTCCGAGCCACTTGTGAATGACTGGCCTGATAACCGTGGAAATTACCCCTCTTCCTCCTCCTCTTCCTCCTGTGCTACATCCTTTTCCATCATCGCCCGAAGTGTTTTTTCAAGGAGACATAGAAGTGGCATAGTAATGCTGAGAACAGCGTCATCGGCACTGGCCATGTTGGTGGAGTACTTGAAACACCGCAATATGGTACACAGGTCTCGCATGGAGGCCCACTCGTTGGTGGCAAAGTGGTACTGTTCCGCAGAGCGACTAACCCGTGCGTGCTGCAGCTGAAACTCCACTATTGCCTGCTGCTGCTCGCACAGTCTCTCCAGCATGTGCAAGGTGGAATTCCACCTTGTGGGCACGTTGCATAGGAGGCAGTGAGCGGGAAGGCCGAAGTTCCGCTGCAGCTCAGACAGGATCAGACAGCAGCAGCAGGGTAAGAACGCCGAAAATGTGCATAGACATCCCGCACTTTCTGCAGCAGCTCTGACATATCCGGGTAGTTTTTTTAGAGATTTATGCACCACCAAATTCAGCACATGCGCCAGGCAAGGGATGTGCGTCAAACAAGCTAGGCACAGAGCTGCTATGAGATTTCGCCCATTATCGCACACCACCAGGCCGGGCTTGAGGCTCAGTGGCAACAACCACTCATTGGTCTGTTGTTCAATGCCCGTCCACAGCCTGCTGTCGTTTCCCCCTGGATGTGCTGAAGTTGGTGGTGAAGGTGTTACGCTGAGCGGATGAGGAGGTGGTAGAGGAGGAGGAAGCGGAGTAGGAGGAGCAGGCAACAGGAGACAAAGAGAAATGCCCTGCAATCCTTGGTGGCGGAAGGACATGCGCCAAACAGCTAGCCACCTCAAGCCCACCCGCCACTACATTTGCCCAGTGTGCAGTTAGCGAGATATAGCGTCCCTGCCCATGCTTACTGGTCCACGTATCAGTGGTTATGTGGACCTTGCCACAGATGGCGTTACAAAGTGCATACATGATCTCGTCCCCGACTTGTTTGTACAGGGAAGGGATGGCTCGCCTGGAAAAGTAGTGGTGGCTGGGAACCACATACTGTGGGACAGTCACCGCTGACTGGTTTTTAAGACAGCATTTCAAAGGCGAGGAATTTTGAAATGCTGGCATTCAGGGCCAGGGATCACGGATGGGTAGGGGGGTACTTCCTCTTTCTCTCCAGTGTTTGGGAGATGGAGAGCTGTAAGCTTCCATGGGACCGTGTGGAAATGCATGGGGATGGTGGCGGACATGGTGGCATTGCTGTCATATCATCTGTTTGCTGAGTGGCAGGTGACACTAGCACTGTAGAGGTGGAGGAAGAGGCTGAGGCAGCAGTAGAAGAGGAAGCAGGAGAAGCCCTAGACCCTTCTTGGATTTTGAGGTACTTATTCCATTGCAGCTTGTGCTTTGAATTTAGATACCTGGTCATGCAGGTTGTGCTCAGGTTTAGAACATTTATGCCTCGCTTCAGGCTCTCATTGCACAGCGTGCAAACCACTCGTGTCTTGTCGTCAGCACATTGTCTGAAGAACTGCCACGCCGGGGAATGCCTTTGAGCTGCCTTTGGTGTGGTAGGTCACTGGGTGCGGTGGGTAGTAACAGGCGTACTGTGTAGGGGACAGTCACTCCGCTTTTGCAACCTGCTTACTCTTTTGCTGTGCTGGTGCCTCTGTGCGACCACCACCTCTTCCTCCAAACTGCACCCGTCACTCGCATGACCTTCATTCCAAGTGGGGTCTAGGACCTCATCATCTTCCTCCACATCATATTCCATCCACCCTTCACCACTGCCCTCCTTGTCAGTCTGCACACTGTGGAAAGCCACAGCAGTTGGCACCTGTGTTTCGTCATCATCAGAGACGTGCTGCGGTGGTGTTTCCATGTCCTCAATGCTGCAACAGAAGTGGTTGGGCATCGGTGCACTCAATGTCTTCCACTTCTGGGGCAGGGCTATGTGGATGGCCCACGGAAGGCACACCAGGATAGTCATCAAAAAGCATAAGAGTCTCTTGCAGGACTTGGGGCTCAGACTGCTTGGCTAATTTACAAGGGGCTGAGGTGAAGGACAGATGGCCATGGGGTTCAGGTGCCAACTCTGAGCTTTCATCAAGGGACTGGGTGGGAGACAATGTGAAGGAACTGGAGGCATTGTCAGCCACCCAATCTACTAGCGCCTGTACTTGTTCTGGCCTCAACATTCGTTGAGCGGCATTTGGGCCTATCATATAACGTTGAATGTTCTGTCAGCTACTCGCACCTGAGGAAGGTGTTCCACTTGTGCATGTAGCTGGCATAAATCAAACACGTCCTCTCCTTGCAACAGGAACTTCACCAGCACCACCAACACCAGCAGCACCAGCAGCAACACGACCACGGCCACGTCCCTTATTTGACACTTTCCTCATGCTAGACACAATTGTACTATGCACTATTTATTAATACAAAAAAATAAGAATAATAAATTATTCTTTCTTTTTTTAGAAAACAGCAACGTAGACGCACTTTTTATTTTTGTGCAAGAAATGCACCGCTCACAACAGCAGCAGGAACCTCTCCCTCTAGCACTATGAGATGATTTTAGAATAATAATCTGTCCCTTACAGGAGCAGCAGGAACCTCTCCCTCTAGCAGTATGAGATGTTTTTAGAACAATATTCTGTTCCTCACAGGAGCAGCAGGAACCTCTCCCTCTAGCACTATAAGATGATTTTAGAACAATAATCTGTCCATCACAGGAGCAGCAGGAACCTCTCCCTATAGCACTATGAGATGATTTTAGAACAATATTCTGTCACTCACACAAGCAGCAGGAACCTCTCCCTATAGCACTATGATGAGATGATTTTAGAACAATAATCTGTCACTCATAGTGGCAGCATGAACCTCTCCCTATAGCACTATTAGATGATTTTAGAACAATAATCTGTCCCTCACAGGAGCAGCAGAAACCTCTCCCTCTAGCAGTATGAGATGATTTTAGAACAATAATCTGTCCCTCACAAGAGCAGCAGGAACCTCTCCCTATAGAAAAATGAGATGATTTTAGAACAATAATCTGTCCCTCACACCAGCAGCAGGAACCTTTCCCTATAGCACTATGATGATATGATTTTAAAACAATAATCTGTCCCTCACAGGAGCAGCAGGTACCTCTCCCTGGAGCAGTAGATGATTTTAGAACAATAATCTATCCCTCACAGGAACAGCAGGAACCTCACCCTGGAGCAGTATGAGATGATTTTAGAACAATTATCTGTCCCTCACAGGAGCAGCAGGAACATCTCCCTCTAGCACTATGAGATGATTTTAGAACAATAATCTGTCCCTCACACCAGCAGCAGGAACCTCTCCCTGTAGCTCTATGATGAGATTATTTTAGAACAACAATCTGCCCCTCACAGGAGAAGCATGAACCTCTACCTAGAGCAAGATGAAATGATTTTAGAACAACAATCTGTCCCTCACACCAGCAGCAGGAACCTCTCCCTGTAGTACTATGATAAGATGAATTTAGAACAATAGCCTGTCCCTCACAGGAGCAGCAGGTACCTCTCCCTATAGCATTATGAGATGATTTTAGAACAATAATCTTTCCCTCACAAGAGCAGCAGGAACCTCTCCATATAGCACTATGAGATGATTTTGAAACAATAATCTGTCCCTCACAGGAGCAGCAGGAACCTCTTAATATAGCACTATGAGATGATTATAGAACAATAATCTGTCCCTCACAGGAGCAGCAGGAACATCTCCCTATAGCACTATGAGATGATTTTTGAACAATAATCTATCCTTCACAGGAGCAGCAGGAACCTATCCCTTTAGCAGTATGATATGATTTTAGAACAATAATCTGCCTCTTACAAGAGAAGCAGGAACCTCTACCTCTAGCAGCATGAGATGATTTGAGAACAATAATCTGTCCCTCACAGGAGCAGCAGGAACATCTCCCTATAGCACTATGAGATGATTTTTGAACAATAATCTATCCTTCACAGGAGCAGCAGGAACCTATCCCTTTAGCAGTATGATATGATTTTAGAACAATAATCTGCCCCTCACAAGAGAAGAAGGGAACCTCTACCTCTAGCAGTATGATATGATTTTAGAACAATAATCTATCCTTCAAAGGAACAGCAGGAACCTCTCCCTCTAGCGGTATGATATGATTTTAGAACAAAATCTGCCCCTCACAAGAAAAGCAGGAACCTCTACCTCTAGCAGCATGAGGTGATTTTAGAACAATAATCTGTCCCTCACAGAAGCAGCAGGAACCTCTCCCTCTAGCAGAATGATATGATTTTAGAACAATAATCTACCCTTTAAAGGAACAGCAGGAACCTCTCCCTCTAGCAGTATGATATGATTTTAAAACAATAATCTGTCCCTCACAGGAGCAGCAGGAACCTCTCGCTATAGCACTATGATGAGATGATTTTAGAACAATAATCTGTCCCTCAAAGTAGCAGCAGGAACCTCTCCCTCTAGCAGAATGATATGATTTTAAAACAAAAATCTGTCCCTCACAGGAGCAGCAGGAAACTCTCCCACTAGCAGTATGATATGATTTAAGAACAATATTCTGTGCCTCACAAGAGCAGTAGGACCTTTTGCTCTAGCAGTATGAGATGATTTTAGAACAATAATCTTTCCCTCACAGGAGCAGCAGGAGTCTCTCGCTATAGCACTATGATGGGATTATTTTAGAACAATAATATGTCCCTCAGAGGAGCAGCAGGAACCTCTCCCTCTATCACTATGAGATGATTTTAGAACAATAATCTGTCCCTCACAAGAGCAGCAGGAACCTCTCCCTATAGCACTATGAGATGATTTTAGAACAATAATCTGTCCTTCACACCACCAGCAGGAACCTCTCCCTATAGCACTATGATGAGATGATTTTAGAACTATAATTTGTCCCTCACAGAAGCAGCAGGAACCTCTCACTGTAGCAGTATGAGATGATTTTAGAACAATAATCTGTCCCTCACAGGAGCAGCATGAACCTCTACCTAGAGCAAGATGAGATGATTTTATAACAACAATCTGTCCCTCACATCAGCAGCAGGAACCTCTCCCTGTAGCACTATGATGAGATGAATTTAGAACAATAGTCTGTCCCTCACAGGAGCAGCAGGAACAACTCCCTATAGCACTATGAGGTGATTTTAGAACAAAATTCTGTCCCTCACACAAGCAGCAGGAACCTCTCCCTATAGCACTACGATGAGATGATTTTAGAACAATAATCTGTCACTCACAGTAGCAGCAGGAACCTCTCCCTATAGCACTATGAGATGATTTTAGAACAATAATCTGTACCTCACAGAAGCAGCAGGAACCTCTCCCTCTATCATTGAGATGATTTTATAACAATAATCTGTCCCTCACAGGAGCAGCAGGAACTTCTCCCTATAGCACTATGATGAGATGATTTTAGAACAACAATCTGTCCATTACAGGAGCAGCAGGAACCTCTCCTTCTAGCAGTATGAGATGATTATAGAACAATAATCTGTCCGTCACAAGAGTATAGGATCCTCTCCCTAAAGCACTATGAGATTATTTTAGAACAATAATCTGTCCTTCACACCAGCAGCAGGAAGCTCTCCCTATAGCACTATAATGAGATGATTTTAGAATAACAATCTGTCCCTCACAGGAGCAGCAGGAACCTCTCCCTGGAGCAGTATGAAATGATTTTAGAACAATTATCTATCCCTCACAAGAGCAGCAGGAACATCTCCCTCTGGCACTCTGAGATGATTTTAGAACAATAATCTGTTCCTCACAGAAGCAGCAGGAACCTCTCCCTATAGCACTATGATAAGATCATTTTAGAACAATGATCTGTCCCTTACAGGAGCAGCAGGAACCTCTCCCTCTAGCAGTATGATATGAGTTTAGAACAATAATCTGTCCCTCACAGGAGCAGAAAGAACCTCTCCCTATAGCACTATGATGAGATGATTTTAGAATAATATTCTGTCCTTCACACCAGCAGCAGGAACCTCTCCCTATAGCACTATAATGAGATTATTTTAGAACAACAATCTGTCCCTCACAGGAGCAGCAGGAACCTCTCCCTGGAGCAGTACGAGATGATTTTAGAACAATAATCTGTCCCTCACAATAGCAGCAGGAACATCTTCCTCTAGCACTCTGAGATGATTTTAGAACATTAATCTGTCCCTCACAGGAGCAGCAGGAACCTCTCCCTATATCACTATGAGATGATTTTAGAATAATAATCTGTCCCTCACACAAACAGCAGGAACCTCTCCCTTAAGCACTATGATGAGATGATTTTATAACAATAATCTGTCCCTCACAGTAGCAGCAGGAACCTCTCCCTATAGCACTATGAGATGATTTTAGAACAATAATCTGTCCCTCACAGGAGCAGCATGAACCTATCCCTATAGCACTATGATGAGATGATTTTAGAACAATAATCTGTCCCTCACAGGAGCAGCAGGAACCTCTCCATCTAGCAGTATGAGATGATTTTAGAACAATAATCTGTCCCTCACAGAAGCAGCATGAAACTCTACCTAGAGTAAGATGAGATGATTTTAGAACCACAATCTGTCCCTCACACAAGCAGCAGGAACCTCTCCCTGTAGCACTATGATGAGATGATTTTAGAACAATAATCTGTCCCTCACAGGAGCAGCAGGAACCTCTCCCTCTAGCAATATGATATGATTTTAAAACAATAATCTGTCCTTCACAGGAGCAGCAGGAACCTCTCCCTCTAGCAGTGTGAGATTATTTTAGAACAATAATCTGTCCCTCACAGGAGCAGCAGGAACCTCTCCCTATATCACTATGATGAGATGAATTTAGAACAATAATCTTTCCCTCACCGGAGCAGCAGGAATCTCTCCCTCTAGCACTATGAGATGATTTTAGAACAATAATCTGTCCCTCGCAGGAGCAGCAGGAACCTCCCCCTCTAACAGTATGAGATGATTTTAGAACAATAATCTGTCTCTCACAGTAGCAGCAGGAACCTCTCCCTATAGCACTATGAGATGATTTTTGAACAATAATCTGTCCCTCATAGGAGCTGCAGGAAACTCTCCCTCTAGCAGCATGAGATGATTTTAGAAGAATAATTTGTCCCTCACAGAAGCAGCAGGAACCTCTCCCTTTAGCAGTATGATATGATTTTTGAACAATAATCTGTCCCTCACAAGAGCAGCAGGAACCTCTACATCTAGCAGTTTGAGATGATTTTAGAACAATAATCTGTCCCTCACAGGAGCAGCAGGAACCTCTCCCTATATCACTATGATGAGATGATTTTAGAACAATAATCTGTCCCTCAAAGGGGAAGCAGGAACCTCCCCCTCTAACAGTATGAGATAATTTTAGAACAATAATCTGCACCTCACAGTAGCAGCAGGAACCTCTCCCTATAGCACTATGAGATGATTTTTGAACAATAATCTGTCCCTCACAGGAGCAGCAGGAACCTCTCCCTGTAGCACTATGATGAGATGATTTTAGAACAATAATCTGTCCCTCATAGGAGCAGCAGAAACCTCTACCTCTAGCAGTTTGAGATGATTTTAGAACAATAGTGTGTCCATCACAGGAGCAGCAGGAACCTCTCCCTCTAGCACTATGATATGATTTTAAAACAATAATCTGTCCTTCACAGGAGCAGCAGGAACCTCTCCCTCTAGCAGTATGAGATTATTTTAGAACAATAATCTGTCCCTCACAGGAGCAGCATGAACCTCTCCCTATATCACTATGATGAGATGAATTTAGAACAATAATCTGTCCCTCACCGGAGCAGCAGGAATCTCTCCCTCTAGCACTATGAGATGATTTTAGAACAATAATCTGTCCCTCACAGGAGCAGCAGGAACCTCCCCCTCTAACAGTATGAGATGATTTTAGAACAATAATCTGTCTCTCACAGTAGCAGCAGGAACCTCTCCCTATAGCACTATGAGATGATTTTTGAACAATAATCTGTCCCTCATAGGAGCAGCAGGAAACTCTCCCTCTAGCAGCATGAGATGATTTTAGAAGAATAATTTGTCCCTCACAGAAGCAGCAGGAACCTCTCCCTTTAGCAGTATGATATGATTTTTGAACAATAATCTGTCCCTCACAAGTGCAGCAGGAACCTCTACATCTAGCAGTTTGAGATGATTTTAGAACAATAATCTGTCCCTCACAGGAGCAGCAGGAACCTCTCCCTATATCACTATGATGAGATGATTTTAGAACAATAATCTGTCCCTCACAGGAGAAGCAGGAACCTCCCCCTCTAACAGTATGAGATGATTTTAGAACAATAATCTGTCTCTCACAGTAGCAGCAGGAACCTCCCCCTCTAACAGTATGAGATAATTTTAGAACAATAATCTGCACCTCACAGTAGCAGCAGGAACCTCTCCCTATAGCACTATGAGATGATTTTTGAACAATAATCTGTCCCTCACAGGAGCAGCAGGAACCTCTCCCTGTAGCACTATGATGAGATGATTTTAGAACAATAATCTGTCCCTCATAGGAGCAGCAGAAACCTCTACCTCTAGCAGTTTGAGATGATTTTAGAACAATAGTGTGTCCATCACAGGAGCAGCAGGAACCTCTCCCTCTAGCACTATGAGATGATTTTAGAACAATAATCTGTCCTTCACAGGAGCAGCAGGAACCTCTCCCTCTAGCAATATGAGATTATTTTAGAACAATACTCTGTCCCTCACAGGAGCAGCAGTAACCTCTCCCTGTAGCACTGTGATGAGATTATTTTAGAACAATAATCTGTCCCTCACAGGAGCAGCATTAACCTCTACCTAGAGCACTATGAGATGATTTTAGAACAATCTGTCCCTCACACCAGCAGCAGTAACTTCTCCCTGTAGCACTATGATGAGATGAATTTAGAACAATAGTCTGTCCCTCACTTGAGCAGCAGGAACCTTTCCCTATAGCATTATGAGATGATTTTAGAACAATAATCTGTCTCTCACAGTAGCAGCAGGAACCTCTCCCTATAGCACTATGAGATGATTTTTGAACAATAATCTGTCCCTCACAGGAGCAGCAGGAACCTCTCCCTATAGCACTATGATGACATGATTTTAGAACAATAATCTGTCCCTCACAGGAGCAGTAGGAACCTCTCCCCCTAGAAGTATGAGATGATTTTAAAACAATAATCTGTACCTCAGAGCAGCAGCAGGAACCTCTCCCTATAGCACTATGAGATTATTTTAGAACAATTATCTGTCCCTCACAGCAGCAGCAGGAATCTCTCCCTATAGCACTATGATGGGATGCTTTTAGAACAACAATCTGTCCCTCACAGGAGCAGCAGGAACCTCTCCCTGTAGCATTATAAAGAGATGATTTTAGAACAATAATCTGTCCCTCACAGGAGCAGCAGGAAACTCTCCCTCTAGCAGCATGAGATGATTTTAAAAGAATAATTTGTCCCTCACAGAAGCAACAGGAACTCTCCCTTTAGCAGTATGATATGATTTTAGAACAATAATCTGTCCCTCACAGGAGCAGCAGGAACCTCTACCTCTAGCAGTTTGAGATGATTTTAGAACAATAATCTGTCCCTCACAGGAGCAGCAGGAACCTCTCCCTATATCACTATGATGAGATGATTTTAGAACAATAATCTGTCCCTCACAGGAGAAGCAGGAATCTCTCCCTCTAGCACTATGAGATGATTTTAGAACAATAATCTTTCCCTCACAGGAGCAGCAGAAACCTCCCCCTCTAACAGTATGAGATAATTTTAGAACAACAATCTGCACCTCACAGTAGCAGCAGGAACCTCTCCCTATAGCACTATGAGATGATTTTTGAACAATAATCTGTCCCTCACAGGAGCAGCAGGAACCTCTCCCTGTAGCACTCTCCCTGTAGCACTATGATGAGATGATTTTAGAACAATAATCTGTCCCTCATAGGAGCAGCAGAAACCTCTACCTCTAGCAGTTTGAGATGATTTTAGAACAATAGTGTGTACATCACAGGAGCAGCAGGAACCTCTCCCTCTAGCACTATGAGATGATTTTAGAACAATAATCTGTCCTTCACAGGAGCAGCAGGAACCTCTCCCTCTAGCAGTATTATATGATTTTAGAACAATAATCTGTCCCTCACAGGAGCAGCAGGAACCTCTCCCTCTAGCAGCATGAGATGATTTTAGAACAATAATCTGTCCCTCACAGGAGCAGCAGAAACCTCTACCTCTAGCAATTTGAGATGATTTTAGAACAATAGTTTGTCCATCACAGGAGCAGCAGGAACCTCTCCCTCTAGCACTATGAGATGATTTTAGAACAATAATCTGTCCTTCACAGGAGCAGCAGGAACCTCTCCCTCTAGCAGTATGATATGATTTTAGAACAATAATCTGTCCCTCACAGGAGCAGCAGGGACCTCTCCCTATAGCACTATGAGATGCTTTTTGAACAATAATCAGTCCCTCACAGGAGCAGCAGGAACCTCTCCCTATAGCACTATGATGAGATGATTTTAGAACAATAATCTGTCCCTCACAGGAGCATTAGGAACATCTCCCCCTAGAAGTATGAGATGATTTTAAAACAATAATCTGTCCCTCACAGGAGCAGCAGCAGGAACCTCTCCCTATAGCACTATGAGATTATTTTAGAACAATAATCTGTCCCTCACAGCAGCAGCAGGAACCTCTTAATATAGCACTATGAGATGATTTTAGAACAATAATCTGTCCCTCACAGGAGCAGCAGGAACATCTCCCTATAGCACTATGAGATGATTTTTGAACAATAATCTATCCTTCACAGGAGCAGCAGGAACCTATCCCTTTAGCAGTATGATATGATTTTAGAACAATAATCTGCCCCTCACAAGAGAAGAAGGGAACCTCTACCTCTAGCAGTATGATATGATTTTAGAACAATAATCTATCCTTCAAAGGAACAGCAGGAACCTCTCCCTCTAGCGGTATGATATGATTTTAGAACAAAATCTGCCCCTCACAAGAAAAGCAGGAACCTCTACCTCTAGCAGCATGAGGTGA
>BLSH010531973.1:37485-78547 GCA_018402905.1 Glandirana rugosa
ATTATAAAATAACCTCTTGTTTTCATCCAAATGTTAAAAGAAGTTGTCTAACAGTTTTATCGGTAATATTCATCTCAACTCGCTTGAAGATCTTCAGGCCCAAGACGACCAAGCCGTCTTGAAACCCTGTTTCAGGCCCAAGCCCAGGCCTGTCTTGGGCTTGAAACAGGGCCTGGGGCTTGGGGTAACTTTAGTTACCTCTGGGCCTGAAAATCCATGTTTTTCACGACCTTTTATCAGGACCTTCCAGGATCTCCAGACGTTTTCCTTCCTTTACACCCATTCCCACCCCGTTCACTGGATGTTTCTTTACCCCTGTCCCTTTATTGAAATTTATAAAAATTTTTTTATTTTTGTATTTTTTACGTTTTTACCTCTAGTAGAAGTTTGGGTCCGGGACAAAGTTCGGGTTCTGTCCGGACCCGAACCCGGACTTTGTCCCAAAGTTCTGCCGAACCAGCAGAACCCGGACTTCTAGAAGTTCGCTCAACTCTACTTATAATGGCTATTTTGACAATCTGTTGAAGAAAATTGTAAACCTACTTTTGTTCTCCAATAAAATATTATGGAAAAAAAAGAAAATAACAAGATTCTGCTCCCTTGGGGTTTGGCACTATGTTCCCGATTTGCAAACTTTGTCAGATGTCCAGTGAACTGAACTTTGCCCAGTAAACATCACATCAAAACATGTAGATATGGAGCTGGAGCCCTAATTTTGCTACCTTTGGTTCAAAAAAAATTATAGAATTATTTAAACCACTTGCATACTGGAAACATTTATTCCCAGACTGTACGGTATATAAGCACATATACTGTATATCTGCTTGCAACTTTCAGTGCTCATTCAAACCTAAACATTGAAACCTTTTGGAGAGCTTTCTCAGCACTTCCGGTTCTAAAAAGAGAAGGAGGGGGGCAGGTCCTGGCTAACCCAGACAAAAGAGAGGCATTGTGGTGGGAGGGTGGCAGCCGGGGCAGAAGCCCCCCCCCCCCAGTTCTCAATTGCCCCATTCTTCTACTGTTCTTTGCCAGACTGACAAAATGACAGATCAGCCCTGCTGTTTATGCAGGCAGCTTCAATTTCTCGATGTAAACACAGCAGCTCTGTTGACCTGGTGACAGCTCTCACATTGCTCATGAGGGTGCAGAATAAAGCTGGCACACAGATATCAGAGAGACACTTATTGCACTGGGAGAGACTGTCTTTCATTGTTATTTTTAGTGCTGATTTGTCATTGTGATAGATCAATTCTGCTCTTCATTAAATTATTTGTAAACCTGCAAAATGAAAAACGATGTGATCAGTAAGTTGAAAAAAGATCAGCAGTAGAAAGCATTTGAGCTTAGACTGATATCTGTCCACTCTTCCTGTCGGTAGCTATTCAACCTGGTGTTCTGGGCAGAGTAATGCTGATACCAGGACTTGTATTGGGGCCCTCCCCTTCTGTTTCGAGTGTCAGGCTGTGAAGAGGGGACATCTGCTTGAGCCTTAAGTTAGAGTATGCGATGTGGCTGCTGATTTGTGGAGTCATAGTGGAGAGGGAGAGTGGAGGGAGAGAGCTTGAGGGGGGAGGGGGGCAGAAAGAGAGAGAGAGAGAAACAGAGACAGAAAGAGAGAGAGAGAGAGACTGTGTATATCTGGGAGGAAGATAGTGTGATGTCACGTCTCTGCCCCCAAGCTCTAGTGCAATGCCATGCCCACATTGTCAAATTTATGATGGCTACAACTAAATAAAGATCAATTTTGCACAGGTACACACCATGGAGTTGAGTTACTAAAACTGGAGAGTGCAAAATCTGGTGCAGCTGTGCATGGTAGCCAATCAGCTTCTAACTTTAGCTTGCTCAATTAAGCTATGTCAATAAAATGTGGAAGCTGTTTTTTATGTAGATCTGCACCAGATTTAACACTCTCCAGTTTTAGTAAATCAACCCCAATGCAATTTAGGTTGTAACATTTATCTGCTAAATTGTGCAGAAGAATGTTACATATAGTAGTTGCATAGTTACATAGTTAGCCAGGGTGAAAAAAGACACAAGTCCATCTAATTCAACCAATAAAAGAAGAAAAAAAAACATACAATCCCATATACACAATCCTATACCCACAGTTGATCCAGAGGAAGGCAAAAAACCCCAGCAAAGCATGATCCAATTTGCTACAGCAGGGGGAAAAAATCCTTCCTGATCACCCGAGAGGAAACCGGATATTCCCTGGATCAACTTTACCTACGGATGTTAGTACCCAGTTATATTATGCACATTTAGGAAAGAATCCAGGCCTTTTTTTTTTTAAAGAAATCTACTAAGCTGGCCAGAACTAGCTCTTGAGGGAGTCTATTCCACATTTTCACAGCCCTTACTGTGAGGAAACCTTTCCATATTTGGAGATGAAATCTCTTTTCTACTAGATGTAAAGAGTGCCTTTGTCCTCTGTGATGACCATAACTCAACACCAAGTTCACTATATGGACCCCTTATGTATTTGTACATGTTCATCATATCCCCCCTTAATCTCCACTTCTCAAGAGAGAATAAATTGAGTTCCTCTAATCCTTCCTCATAGCTGAGCTCTTCCATGCCTCTTATCAGTTTGGTTGCCCTTCTCTGCTCTTTCTCCAGTTCCCCTACATTCTTTTTGAGAACTGGTGCGCAAAACTGAACTGCATATTCCAGCCCATTCATCACCTTCTTCCCTTTTTTTCGCTATTCATACTGTATGTAAGCTTTAAAAATTAGATTTTTTTTGTAGTACTACATGAAAAAAAATCATTTTTACCAGAAATGTTTTACTGAAACTGAGATTTTATTTAAAATGAGAGCCTCCTCTTTTATCACTTACCTGGTTGGAGGCCAAATGGTCAGAGTGCTCCCCTTGTAACTAATATCCAGGCACCCTTCAAGGTGAAAGCAGGAGGTTCTAGGCTCAAGGAAACACGGGTCGCCTGCTGGAAATGCTTGTAAGGATGTTCCAACTGGAGTGTTCCTCAGCAAGGAGTTCAGGTAGTATCAGGAACTATAAACCAGGCAGAGAAAAAAAATGTCGTTAAAATGACACCTTTTTCATGTAATGGCAAAAATAACATAAGTTCAGGAACATAGTCAAAAACATAAGCCAGGGTTTGAATGCCAGAGCGGGTAATCAGATGGGCCAGGATCAGAGAACCAGAAGTCGGCATTGTCAGGAGCAGGGATCAGAAAAGTGGTCAGCCAGGCTAAATCGTAAACAATAACACAGCAGGAACACACTGGAGATGTTGACCATGCGAGGGTGTGGATGAAATGAGCAAAGCTGTTTAAATAGCAAAAAGAGGCTGGTTTAATGAGGCAGGTAATAGTAACCAGGTGAGTCACTGTGGAAACTATGAATGGCTCCTAATTAACTGACAGCTGAGCAGCCTCTGTGCACTGAAAGAAAGAGCTACTAGTAAATAGCAGGAGACCAGCACTGACAGTGCCCCCTCCCCAATGACCCCCCCCCCCCAGAGGGCACCAGACTTGAGGGAAAAAAAAATCTATGGTAAGCGCAGAGGAGGGCAGGAACATTTACATCCAAGTAGAAGACCCGAGAGTGTTCCTCCAGACCGTAACCGGTATTGTATGTGTCCATGAAACTTATGGGTGTCAATGATAGTTTGGATCTCATATTCCTCATGGTTGTCAACCTGAACTGAGCGATGGCATGTAACAAGGTGGTATAGGGGTTGCACACCAAAGGTGAAAATATGCATGTTGGAAGGAAGTTCTAAAGTATAGACCACTGCGTTAACCCTTTCACTGCGAGGCCCTGTGCTGCATTTTTACACTCAAGTGGCCAGACAATTTTTGCAATTGTTCCTTTTATTTTTCACTTATAGCTTTCAGAGTTTGTAAAAGACCCCCCAAACCATATATTTTCTGAAAGCACATGACCAGTAAAATAAAAAGAAGATGCTACTGATTTTTAAGGTCCTGCGATATTTGTGCAAATGTTTATCAAAACAATATGTTTGCTAAAAAATCCACTAAAATCATGAATATCAGATATATACACAAATACAAATTTTACAAAATTCTTACTAAATATAAAAGCTTAACCTGTATGGAGTTAATAAATAACAAAAAAATGTTTTTACATTGCCCCTTTTTGCAAAATGGTGAAAATCAAGCAATGCCCTGTGTGAACAAGACCTTATTGCCCCTTTCCCACACGCAGACCGATCGGGTCTGCCTGTCGGTTTTTCAGGCGGGCCCAATCAGACCACCCATTGTTCTCTATGGAGAGGCTGATGTAAATGAACATGTGTCCTATTACACCTGCCTGCATCCGATCCAGTCCAGTCCACTAAAAACAGACGGATGGGGATTCCATTCCCCATCCATCTAGCAGATCGGATCGGATGGTATTGGATGGAAATGGACAGGTGGCCCATTTTCATCTGACCGCCCCATAGAGAACAGTTTCTGTGTTCCACTCTGCATCAGTGGTGTGGACACGGACCTGTCATCCGCCTTCTCAGTGGGGATCAGCAAACAGATCCTCTGCTGAGCAGACAGATCTGCTTGACAGAGTCTGCTTTATGTAAAAGGGGTCTTGCCAGGAGCAACCGGTCCATTGGGGCGATGGGGTGCCGCCCCCTTGCAGGGTGCCGGGCTCATACGTTTGTATGGGGTTTTTTTCAAGCCCCATGAATAGAGCCTGAGGCTCTAATTGTCTTGAAAAAGGTTGGGCTCGGGGAGCAGAGCATTGCACCCCGAACCCACCCACTTGTGACAATAGTGAATTCATATTCACTATTGTTTCATAGTAGTTAATGCTGAAAAAAGACAATAGTCCATCCAGTTCAGCCTGTGTAGGGGTACGTTTGTCCGTGCCCATATCCCTGTATGTTGTTCTCTTTAAGATATACACCCAAGAGTCTTTTAAATATATCCATACTCCCCACAATGACTACCAGTTGTGGAAGAGAGTTCCACATTATTGCCCTGACAGTGAAGAACCCCCTATGCAGTTTAAGATTAATCCGCTTCTCTTCCAGTCTCAATGTGTGTCCCCTTGTCCCCCTACATTCCCTGAGACTGAACAGTTTTTTTCTATGCTGGGATCCCCATTGAGGTATTTATAGATCGCAATCATGTCCCCTCTCAAGCATTGCTTCTACAGAGAGAATAAATTTAGCGTTTGCAGTTGTTCCTTGTAAGGAGGTCTTCTAGTCCCCTTATAAGTTTAGTTGCCCTCCTTTGGACTCCGTCCAGCTCCAGCATATCCTTCCTGGGGACCGGTGACCAGAACTGGATGGAGTACTCCAGATGGGGCCTTACCAGGGTTTTATAAAGTGGCAGAACTATAGTTTTATCCTTGGAGTATATCCCTTTTTTATGCATGCTAATATTCTACCTGCTTTGGTAGCTGCAGTTTGACATTGCATACTATTGCTGTCTGTCATCTACTATGACCCCCAGATCCTTCTCCATTCTTGATTCCCCCAGAGGCTCTCCCCCTAGTGAGTACTTTGCATTTATTTTTTTTGCCCCCAAGTGCATTACTTTACATCTCTCTACATTAAACCACATTTGCCATTTGTCTGCCCACTCCATTAATTTGTTTGTGTCATTCTGTAAAATTTTAATATCCTGGTTTGATGTCATTGCCCTGCTTATCGTTGTATCATCATCAAAAACTGACACTGAGCTATTAATCCCTTCCCCTATATCATTAATGAATAAATTGAATAGGATTGGTCCCAAGACAGAACCCTGGGGTACCCCACTCATCACTCCAGACCAGTTTGAGTACATGTTGTTAACCACCACCCTTTGGACACGTCCCTGTAACCAGTTCTTTACCCAAGAATATACCTTATGGTCCATGCAGACCTCAGCTTGTAAATCAAGAGTTTATGGGGAACTGTGTCAAAAGCTTTTGCAAAATCCAGATACACTACATCCACAGGCCTTCATCTATCTAGATGGCTGCTCACTTCCTCATAGAATGTTAGCAGGTTTGTCTGGCAGGAACGAACTTTCATAAACCCATGCTGATTACTAATGATGTTACCTTCTTCAGTTAATTTTTGGATATAGTCTCTAATCATCCCCTCCAATAATTTACCCACTATTGATGTTAGGCTGACTGGCCTGTAATTCCCAGGAATATGTCTCTGTCCTTTTTTAAATATTGGCACCACATTGGCTTTTCTCCAATTGGCTGGTACCAATCCCGTCATTATACTGTCCACAAAGATTAGAAACAATGGCCTGGCTATAACCTAACTGAGTTCGCTGAGGACTCTCGGGTATAAGCCATCTGGTCCTGGTGATTTATTTATATTAAGATTATCTAGTCTTTCTTTGACTCCAGCCTCTGTTAGCCACGAGAGTACGTCCTGTGCTGTGTCACTAATAGAGTTGAGCAAACCCGGACTGTAAAGTTCGGGTCAGTACACGACTTTGGGGTGTCCGTGCCCCGAACCTGGATATTTAAAAAAAGTCTGGGTTTGGGTTCGGTATTTCGGTATTTTGTGAGCCTTTTCTATAGCTGCAGGGCCGCCAATCAACAAGTATTTTACTTGTTTGTGGTTAGAAGCCATCACATCCATGCCTATTAATGGCATGGCTGTGATTGGCCAGTGCATCATGTGACCCAGACTATTTTTGGAGCCTGTTGAATAGCTGCAGGGCAGCCAATCAACAAGCGTTTCACTTGATTGCCCTTGAAGCCATCACAGCCATGCCTACTAATGGCATGGCTGTGATGGGCTAGTGCATCATGTGACAAAGCCTCTATATGAGCTGAAGTCATGTATGCCGCGTGTCACATCGTCTCAGGCTAGTGTAGGGAGAGCATGCTGCCGGCGCTGTGAGGGACAGTTTACCGATCTAATATTATCTCATCTTGCATTACAGACAGATTCCTGGTGGTGCTGTGAGGGGAAAGATTAGCATTCTAAAAACATCTGATACTGGACTAGGTAGAGTTTACTAGTGCTGTGAGGGATAGATTACAGATCTAATATCATCTCTTCCTCCATTACAGACAGGTTCCTGGTGGTGCTGTCAGAGGAAAGCTTAGGGTTCCAAAACCATCTGATACTGGACTAGGTATAGTTTACTGGTGCTGCGAGGGACATATTATTGTTCTAAATTCATCTCCTAATGCTATAGGGAGAGGTTCCTTCTGGTGCTGTGAGGGACAGATTATTGTTCTAAAATCATCTCCTAGTGCTATAGGGAGAGGTTCCTGCTGGTGATGTAAGTGACAGATTATAGTTCTAAAATCATCACATACTGCTATAGGGAGAGGTTCCTGCTGGTGCTGTGAGGGACAGATCATTGTTCTAAAAACATCTCCTAGTGCTATAGGGAGAGGTTCCTGCTGGTGCTGTGAGGGACAGATTATTGTTCTAAAAACATCTCCTAGTGCTATAGGGAGATGTTCCTGCTGGTGCTGTGAGGGACAGATTATTGTTCTAAAAACATCTCCTAGTGCTATAGGGAGAGATTCCTGCTGGCGCTGTGAGGGACAGATTATTGTTCTAAAATCATCTCCTAGTGCTATAGGGAGAGGTTCCTGGTGGTGCTGTGAGGGACAGATTATTGTTCTGAAATAATCTCCTAGTGCTATAGAGAGAGGTTCCTGCTGGTGCTGTGAGGAACAGATTATTGTTCTAAAATCATCTCCTACTGCTATAGGGGGAGGTTCCTGCTAGTACTGTGAGGGACAGATTATTGTTCTAAAATCATCTCCTAGTGCTATAGGGAGAGGTTCCTGCTGGTGCTGTGAGGCACAGATTATTGTACTAAAATCATCTCCTACTGCTAGAGGGAGAGGTTCCTGCTGGTGCAGTGAGGGACAGATTATTGTTCTAAAATCATCTCCTACTGCTATAGGGAGAGGTTCATGATAGTGCTTTGAGGGACAGATTATTGTTCTAAAATCATCACATACTGCTATAGGGAGAGGTTCCTGCTGGTGCTGCGAGGGACAAATTATTGTTCTAAAATCATCTCCTAGTGCTATAGGGAGAGGTTCCTGCTGCTCCTGTGAGGTACAGATTATTGTTCTAAAATCATCTCATCATAGTGCTATAGGGAGAGGTCCCTGCTGGTGCTGTGAGGGACAGATTATTGTTCTAAAATCATCTCCTACTGCTAGAGGGACAGGTTCCTGCTGCTCCTGTGAGGGACAGATTATTGTTCTAAAATCATCTCATCATAGTGCTACAGGGAGAGGTTCCTGCTGCTCCTGTGAGGGACAGATTATTGTTCTAAAATCATATCATACTGGTGTAGGGAGAGGTTCCAGCTGCTTGTGTGAGCGGTGCATTTCTTGCACAAAAATAAAAAGTGCGTCTACGTTGCTGTTTTCCAAAAAAAAGAAGAATTTATTATTCTTTTTTTGTATTAATAAATAGTGCTTCAGAGTACATTTGCGGCCAGAATGAGGAGAGCGTCAAATAAGGGACCTGGTCATGGTGCTTCTGGTTCTACTGATGCTGCTGGTGTTTGTGGTGTTGGTGAAGTTCCTGTTGCAAGGAGAGGATGTAGTGAAACACCTTCTCCAGGTGCGAGTAGCCGACAGAACCTTCACCGTTATATGGTAGGCCCGAATGCCGCTCAATGAATGGTGAGGCCAGATAAAGTATAGGCGCTAGTAGATTGGGTGGCTGACAATGCTTCCAGTTCTTTCACATTGTCTCCCACCCGGTCACTTGCTGAAAGCTCATAGTTGGCACCTGAACCCCATGGCCATCTGTCTTTCACCTCAGTCCCTTGTAACTCAGCCAAGCAGTCTGAGCCCCAAGTCATGCAACAGTCTCTTATGCTTTTTGATGACTCTCCTGGTGTGCTTTCCATGGGCCATCCACATATCCCTGCCTTAGAAGTGGAAGGCATTGAGTGCACCGATGCCCAACCACTTCTGCTGCAATATGAGGACATGAAAACACCAGCTCAGCATGTCTCTGATGATGACGAAACACAGATGCCAACTGCTGCGGCTTTCCACAGTGTGCAGACTGACAAAGAGGGCAGTGGTGAAGGGTGGATGGAAGATGACGTGGAGGAGAATGATGAGGTCCTAGACCCCACATGGAATGAAGGTCATGAGTGACATGTGCAGTTTGGAGGAAGAGGTGGTGGTTGCACAGAGGCACCAGCACAGCAAAAGATGAAGCAGGTTGAAAAAGCAGAGTGAGCGTCCCCTAGACAGTATGTGCCACGTACCTGGTGGTTGAGTCTGGCTTATGCGGGGGCAACCTCACTTGCGGCCCTGGTTCAAAAGCCCCTGGTAGTGAAGACAGGGAGCTCTGGAGCACAGGGGGGCACGAGGGCTGGACTAGGTCACAGATGGCAGGTGAAGGTCCACTGGAACTCGGGCAGGTAGAAGGGTGGTGGTTCAGGCCGGGTCGTTAACAGGCTGTCGGTGCGGTACAAGTGGTTCAGGCAAGCGGATATTCGGGTAGAGGCAGGGTCAGCAACGTGCGGGCAGCTGAGGTACAAGAGAGTTAGACAGAGACGTGGTCGTAGGCAGGCAGAGGGTGGGTACAGGCAGGGTTACAATCAGAGGTCAGGCAAGCCGGGTCACAGATACAGGAAGGCTGGAAAAACAGGTCACAGGAACTCACTAACATGCTGTAGATCAGACAGCACTTGCTATAGGAAGCAGGAAGTTCAAATAGAGTTGCTCCTCTAGGAACTAGAGGAAACAACAATCAAATGCTGGCAACCCTCCGCGCAGTCTTCTAACATTGCCCCCCCCAAGGGGCAGCCCCCGGATGCCCAAACGGGTTCTCTTGGTCGGGTTCCTTCTCCAGAAGGTCCTGATCAGGGCCTCTGCGTGTAAATTCTCTTCAGGCTCCCAAGAGCTCTCTTCGGGCCCATAGCCCCTCCATTTAACCAGGTATTGGATGGTGCCACCTCTCCTCCTGCAATCAAGGATAGTTTCCACCTCAAACTCCTCCTCTCCATCCACCAGGACTGGTTCTGGTGGGCCTGTTTTCCGCCCCAGGAAGGGATCCTTAGTTACTGGTTTAAGCAGGTTTACGTGAAATACTGGATGCACTTTGAGTGAGGGAGGAAGGTCCAGCTCGTAAGCCACGTTGTTGATCCTCTGTTTGACTGGCAAGGGCCTGATGTATCTAGGACCTAATTGATTTGATGGGCATGACAGCCTCAGATTCTTGGTGGCCAACCAGACCCGATTGCCCGGTTGCAGGCTCAACTCTCCTTGTCTCCCTCTATCAAATGTTCTCTTGTTGCGCTTCTGGGTTTGTGCGAGAGTCTCTTGCAGAAGACGGTTGTTCCTGAAATTGTGCGACATCCTGCACAACAGGTACAGGACTCTCGGTTAGAACATTAGGCAGGAATGGGGGGTGGTAGCCGAGATTCGCCCAAAACTGAGATTGCTTGGTTGCAGAATGGACTGCATTGTTGTAGGCGAACTCGGCTACCGGCAACAAGGAGACCCAATCGTCCTGGGAGTACGAGGAGTAGCAGCGGAGGTACTGCTCGAGGGTCTGGTTGGTCCTCTCTATCTGACCGTTTGACTGGGGGTGATAAGCAGAGGAAAAAGCCAGACCTATCCCCAAGATGGAACAAAGAGACCTCCACACTCTGGAGGTAAATTGTACTCCCCGATCCGAGACTATGTTGTTAGGGATACCATGTAACCTCACAATCTCTCTGATAACAGTCTTGGCCGTCTCCAAGGCAGAGGGAGTACCTTGCATAGGAATGAAGTGTGCCATCTTGGTAAGATGGTCTACCACTACAAAAATGGTGTTGAATCCCGCAGATGGAGGCAGCTCGACAATGAAGTCCGTGGAGATGTGTGACCAAGGACTGTCTGGGATAGGCAATGGGTTCAGCAGCCCCCAGGCCTTGGTTCTCTCAGTTTTGTTTCGGGCACAGACAGGACATGCACCTACATAACCTTTACAGTCCTCGTTCATACGGGGCCACCAGAAGGTGCGTCCTAGCAACTCCATGGTCTTTTGACTTCCAAAATATCCCGCCAGCTTGCTGTCATGACAAAGTTCTAGGGTATCGAGGCGGAACTCCTCAGGTACGAAGAGCCGTACGAAGTACCCGACCACCACAGCCCATCCTTAATAGACAAATCTAGATCTCTCGGCAAAGAGGAACCAGCCAGAGCCCGCCTGATTTGCGTCAAGAGGCCCTCCTGGACCAGTGAGAAGCTGTGAGCTGGGAGGATAGTGTCCGGAGGAGAAGCTTCCACAGGGTCAAGGAACATTCGGGACAGCGCGTCCGGCTTCACATTTTTGCACCCAGGGCTATAGGTTATGTGGAGCTGGAAGCAGGAGAAAAACAAGGAGGTCTGAGCCTCTTAGCCATCCGCAGGTACTCCAAATTTCTGTGGTCGGTAAAGACCAGAATGGGGTGTGCTGCTCCTTCCAGAAGATACCGCCATTCCTGCAAGGCGGTCTTGATAGCGAGCAATTCTCTGTCCCCAACATCATAGTTTCTCTCGGGCGGGGTAAGCTTCCAAGAGAAGAAGGCGACGGGGTGGAGTAGAGTCTTTGGGCCCTGTCTCTGGGATAGGACCGCCCCGACTGCGGTCTCTGAAGCGTCCACCTCTAGGATATAAGGTAGTGCCGGATCGGGATGCTTAAGAACAGGAGCAGAGGTAAATAGCTTCTTCAAATGCTGGAAGGCTGCCTGTGCTTCCGTGGACCAAGTAAAGCGAACATTCTGCCTCGTAAGCTGTGTTATAGGAGCGATGACCGCTGAAAATCCCAGAATAAACTTCCTATAAAAATTGGCAAATCCTACAAAGCACTGTACCCCCTTTCTTGTCAACTGGCGCTGGCCAATCCATGATGGAAGCAACTTTTTGCGGATCCATGGTGGCGCCTTTCGTAGAAATGTGGAAGCCTAAGAAGGAAATGTCCACACATTCGAAGGCGCACTTCTCTGCCTTAGCATATAGCCCGTGTTCACGTAAGCGGCCTGGAACACTCTTTACATGCCTGCGGTGTTCCTCTAGGGAGGGGGAGAAGACGAGGATGTCGTCGAGGTAAACGACCACAAACATGTCTAGGTAGTCCCTGAAGACATCATTAATCAGATGTTGAAAAGTTGCTGGGGCGTTGCAGAGCCAAAATGGCATGACCAGGTACTCGAAATGGCCGAAGCGAGTACGAAAGGCCGTCTTCCACTCGTCCCCCTCCCGTATTCGTATCAAATTGTAGGCTCCACAGAGGTCTAGCTTGGTGAACACTGTAGCTGAACCAAGCCTCTGAAAGAGTTCTGGAACTAGGGGTAACGGGTACCGGTTCTTTATAGTGACCTTGTTGAGGTCCCAGTAGTCGATACAAGGCAGGAGTGAATGGTCCTTCTTCTCTATGAAGAATATCCCCGCTCCTGCGGGTGACGTGGAAGGCCGTATGAAGCCTTTACCCAAGTTTTCATCCAGGTAGGCTTTGAGAGCCACTAATTCCACTTCGGACAAGGGAAAAATCCGGCTGAACGGGACTTCTGCCCCTGGCAGCAGGTCAATTGGGTAGTCATATGACCTGTGCGGAGGTAGGGTATCGGCCCCCTTCTTACTAAAAACATCTAAGTAGTCGTGGTAGACTTCCGGAACCATGGAGCGGTTTTCCAGATCAGGGTCTGAGTCCATACTAAGAAGTGCTGGGGGGTCTGGTGGAGACTGCGGCAGGCAGTGGCTGAGGCAGTATGGTGACCGGAACTGCACCTCCCCGGTGTTCCAGTTGATCAGAGGGCAGTGGGCCCGGAACTAGGGGAGGCCAAGGATAACCTGGAACAGTGGAAATGAGATAACATCCAGCAGTAAGAATTCCACATGACCCCCACTTGTGCTGGCAGGAAGAGGAAACGTCTCCTGGGTCACTGCACCAGATCTGATAGTCGACCCATCGGCCAACTGGATGACCACTGGGTGGTCCTTGGTTCGGAGTGGAATGCGATGCTGGGTGGCAAAAGCGAGATCCACAAAGCAACTGCAGGCCCCTGTATCCAGGATGGCTGAGACCTGCACGCTTCTGCCGGGCAGCTGGAGGGACAAGGAGAGGACAAGGTGGGACTTGGTGTCGGGTAGAGACAGCACGTTCACTGTGACCAGGGTAAGGCCCTTGGCCAGGCAGTCCCGGATCCGATGTCCGAATTCCCCGCAGTACAAGCACAGACCGAAAGTCATGCGCTTCAGTCACTCTTCAGATGACAGGGAGGGGCGGCGATGCCCATGCTGCCGTGGTTCCAAGTGTCCATATGGAGAGGAGGAGGAGGTCGTGGGAGGACTGGGTGTCCACTGAGAGGGCCACAGGAGCGCAGCAGCTCTCGTGGCACTGCGTTCCAGAAGGTGGCGGTCAATCTGGATGGCCAAATTGACTAGCGCGTCCAGAGTATGAGGAACCCCGACGCGGGCCAACTCATCCTTGAGCGGCTCCGAGAGCCCCAGCCAGAACTGGTAACAGAGGGCCGGGCCATTCCAGGCTGTATCGGTGCTCCATCGCCGAAACTCGGAGACATACTCCTCTGCTGTACGGTGGCCCTGCTGGAGCGTGTGAAGCACGGTCTCCGCTGTTGCGGCCAGATGGGGGTCCTCATATAACTGAGACATGGCTCGGAAGAAACGCTCCAGGGTTGAGGTCTCCGGGTCCTTCTGCTCTAATAACCAGTGAGCCCAGGCCTGGGGCCCATCTCGGAGGAGCGAGATCACGAAGCCCACTTTGGCTGACTCCAGAGAGAAGGTGCGGGGTTGCAGGGAAAAGTATAGCTCACAGGAAGTGCGAAACGCCCGGAAGCTCTGGCGGTCCCCCGTAAACCGCTCGGGCATGGGTACTCTGGGTTCCGTAGGAAAAGTCACTGAGATACGGGATGAGGCCGGGTCGGGATCGGCTGATGTTGATGCCAGATCCTGAACTTGTCTTTCCAGGCGGACATATTCATCCTGGAGGCCCCTGACTGCTTTGGACAGGCCAGTAAGATGGAGACACACTTCCTCCATGATAGAGGGCCCCGCACAGACTCAAACATGGCTGTCTGATACTGTCACGTACCTGGTGGTTGAGTCTGGCTTATGCGGGGGCAACCTCACTTGAGGCCCTGGTTCAAGAGCCCCTGGTAGTGAAGACAGGGAGCTCTGGAGCACAGGGGGGCACGAGGGTTGGACTAGTCACAGATGGCAGGTGAAGGTCCACTGGAACTTGTGCAGGTAGAAGGGTGGTGGTTCAGGCCGGGTCGGTAACGGGCTGGCGGTGCGGTACAAGTGGTTCAGGCAAGCGGATAGTCGGGTACAGGCAGGGTCAGAAATGTGCGGGCAGCTGAGGTACAAGAGGGTTAGGCAGAGACGTGGTTGTAGGCAGGCAGGGGGTCGGTCCAGGCAGGGTTCAATCAGAGGTCAGGCAAGCCGGGTCACAGATACAGGAAGACTGGAAAAACAGGTCACAGGAACTCACTAACACGCTGTAGATCAGACAGCACTTGCTATAGGAAGCAGGAAGTTCAAATAGAGTTGCTCCTCTAGGAACTAGAGGAAACAATAATCAAATGCTATTAACCCTCCGTGCAGTCTTCTAACAGTATGCCTGCTACTACCCACTGCACCCAGGGACCTAGAACACCAAAGGCAGCTCAAAGGCGTTCCCCGGCGTGGCAGTTCTTCAGAAAATGTGCTGACGACAAGACACGAGTGGTTTGCACGCTGTGCAATGAGAGCCTGAAGCGAGGCATAAATGTTCTAAACCAGAGCACAACCTGCATGACCAGGCATCTACATGCAGAGCATGAGCTGCAGCGGAATAAGCACCTCCACCTCTACAGTGCCAGTGTCACCTGCCACCCAGCAAACAAACGTTGTGACAGCAACGCCACCGTGTGCGCCACCGTCCCCAAGTATTTCCACATGGTCCCATGGAAGCTTACAGCTGTCCATCTACCAAACACTGGAGAAAAAGAAGAAGTACCCCCCCACCCATCCGTGATCCCTGGCCCTGAATGCCAGCATTTTAAAATTCCTGGCCTTTGAAATGCTGTCATTCCGTCTGGTGGACACGGACAGTTTTAAAAACCTGATGGCGGTGGCTGTCCCACAGTACGTAGTTCCCAGTCGCCACTACTTTTCCAGGTGAGCCATCCCTTCCCTGCACAAACAAGTCGGGGGCGAGATCAAGTGTGCACTGCGTAACACCATCTGTGGCAAGGTACACATAACCACTGATACGTGGACCAGTAAGCTAACTGCACACTGGGCAAAAGTAGTGGCGGGTGGGCCTGAGGTGGCTAGCCATTTGGCGCATGTCCTTCTGCCACCAAGGATTGCAGGGCATTTCTCTTTGCCTCCTGTTGCCTCCTCCTCATGCTGCGCTTCCTCCTCCTCCTCTACCACCTCCTCATCCGCTCAGCGTAACACCTTCACCACCAACTTCAGCACATCCAGGGGGAAATGACAGCAGGCTGTTTTAAAACTGATATGTTTGGGGGATAAACCCCACACTGTGCAGGAGCTGTGGACGGGCATTGAACAACAGACCAATGAGTGGTTGTTGCCCCTGAGCCTCAAGCCCGGCCTGGTGGTGTGCGATAATGGGCGAAATCTCGTAGCAGCTCTGGGCCTAGCCGGTTTGATGCACATCCTTTGCCTGGCACATGTGCTGAATTTGGTGGTGAAGACATTTCTAAAAAACTACCCGGATATGTCAGAGCTGCTGCAGAAAGTATGGGCCGTCTGTGCGCGATTTCGGCGTTCTCACCCTGCTGCTGCTCGCCTTCAGCCTTCCCGTTCACCGCCTCCTATGCGACGTGCCCACAAGGTGGAACTCCACCTTGCACATGCTGGAGAGACTGTGCGAGCAGCAGCAAGCAATAGTGGAGTTTCAACTGCAGCACGCACTGGTCAGTCGCTTTGTGGAACAGCACCACTTCACCACCAACGAGTGGGCCTCCATGCGAGAACTGTGTACCATATTGCGGTGTTTCGAGTACTCCACAAACATCTCCAGTGCCGATGACACTGTTCTCAGCGTTACTATCCCACTTCTATGTCTCCTTGAAAAAACACTTTGGGCAATGATGGAAGATGATGTGGCACAGGAGGAGGAGGAAGAGGGGTGATTTCCACGGTTATCAGGCCAGAGTTCCTGCACCAGCATAGGCCAGGTAAAAAATGTTCAAGCCAGGGCACAGTTCTGGAGGATGAGGAGGATGAGGAAGATGATGATGAGGAGGAACCGTGTTCACAGCAGGACGGCACCCAACGCAGCTCGTGGGCATCACTGGAGTGTAGCTGGGGGGATACAGAGGACAGCTTTTCTTTGCCTCTGGGCAGCCTGGCACACATGAGCAACTACATGCTGCAATGCCTGCTCAATGACAGACGAGTTGCCCACATTGTAACTTGTGCTGATTACTGGGTGGCCACCTTGCTGGATCCCCGTTACAAGGACAATGTGCTGTCCCTAATTCCCTCACTGGAGTGTGATCGGAAGATTTGCGACTACCAGCGCACGCTGGTAGACGCGCTGCTGAGAGCATTCCCAAATGACACAGGGGGCTCAGTGGAAGCACAAGGCGAAGGCGGAGGAAAAGGAAGAGGTCACCAACGCAGCTGTGGCACCGCCAGCACCTCAGAAGGCAGGGTTAGAATGGCCGAAATGTGGAAAAGCTTTGTCAGCAGCATGCCACAACAAACAGCAGCACCAGCTGATAGGCAACGTCTTAGCAGGAGGCAGCATTTCAGCAACATGGTGGAACAGTATGTGTGCACACGCCTACACGTACTGACTGATGGGTCTGCCCCATTAAACTTCTGGGTCTCCAAATTGGGCACATGGCCTGAGCTTGCCCTTTATGCCTTGGAGGTGCTGGCCTGCCCTGTAGCCAGTGTATTGTCTGAACGTGTGTTTAGCATGGCAGGGGGCGTTATCACAGACAAGCGCAGCCGCCTGTGCAAAGCCAACGTGGACAAGCTAACTTTTATTAAAATGAACCAGGCATGGATCCCACAAGACTTGTCTGTACCTGGTGCAGAATAGCCATTTAGACCGGCCTCACACAGCCATTGGTATACTTGTTTTTTTTTTAATATGTCTCAATATTTTGGGGGCTACCCCAATTTGAAAAAACAAACAAACAAACAAAAAACAGTGTTGGCTACCTCCTCCTCTTCCTCCACCGCCACTTCCACCTACACTGCCACGGTCACGGCCTAGTCAACCTCTAGGCTCCTACTCCACATCCACCTCCTCTTCCTATTTTTATTTTTTTTATGTGATTTTAAGTTATTTCCCTATCCGCATTTGTTTGCAGGGCACTTGTCCTACTCTTACCTCCATTTGGTTTCCTTTTGCAGCCCCCTAGCCCTTTCCAGGACTTTTTTACAGCCATTTTTGTGCCCAAAAGTTCAGGTCACCATTGACTTCAATGGGGTTCGGGGTCCGGAGTCAAGTCCGGTACCGAACCCAAACTTTTCCGCAAAGTTCGACCAAACCAGACGAACCCGAACATCCAGGTGTCCGCTCAACTCTAGTCACTAACAGTACAGTCACAGTCAGTAAACCACTCTTTTTCCCGCGTAAAAACTGAGGAGAAGGAGGCTTCACCTCCTGGCCAATCAAGATGGATCAGGTTGGCTGGGGGGAGAAGCTGAGGAAGCCATGGGGGGTGAGTGAGGAGGGTTGGGCATCACCTTGGAGGGGTGAGTGTGGGCATAGGATCTCACTATGTTTGTGTTTTTTTTTTTTTACAGCTTTTTCTTTTGGGGGGTCTTTGGTGAGATATCAGAGGTCTAAACAGACTCCATATCTCTTTTTTGAGACAGAGAAAGGGACTGAAGATAGTCCCTTTCTCTGTAACACTTTACTTGAATGAATGAGGAATCTGTATAAAGAGTTCTCATTCATTCATAAAATGACAGTCTGATACATTGTATCACTCTCGGTTTACTATGATCAGCGAGTGATACTATGTATTAGCTGTCAGTGGATATAGGAGAGATCGCTGCTTATATCCACTGTACTACAAGGGGGCTTGGTAAGCACATGTACACCAAGACCTCCCAAGCCCCAACTTCACTCCCACCTGCACAGCTTCTCCCTCCCTCTCCACACTTCACAGCCTGACAGATTGCAGGAGATCAGTGCAGGGAGAAGCTGCAGGCGGCAGGAGGGAAGGAGGGATGCCGCTCTGAGAGGCCATGGATCGGGGATGCAGGGGCAGTACGGGTGATCTGACCACCGAGGGGGACACATCTGGATCCCCTAAGCCCCTATGCAGCACCTGAAGTCGGCGGGAGTGGGAGAAGAGGGATGTCGTCTAATGATGGTAGATGCAGGGATAGGGTTTGGGGCGGGGTCTGATTGGGTGTGGGGGGGGGGAATCAGTGCTGGAGGAAATAAGGGGAGTGAAGGGGATAGGAAAGAAGAGTGGGGGGCAGTTGTAGAGGACCCAAATATTTTGTGGACCGCTCATAAAGCGGTGATTAGGGGTCTCCTTATACAACAAGGAGCGAGGAATAGGAGGAAGAGGAAACAGGAGGTAGATAACCTGACAAAATCACTGGATACTTTAGAAACAGAGAATAAACGTTCCCCCTCACTTAAATTGACTGATCAAATGTTAGCAACCCGTAACGAACCAAGAGCATTACTCATAGGAAACTTTGAAAAAGCCCATAGACGATTTAAAATGACTTACTACACCCAAGGCAACAAAGCTGGGAAACTGCTGGCTGCCCGTCTTAAGGGCCATAGGCAGAAAACCCACATCCCTTTTACTTTTCAAAGTTTTTATTAAGGTTTTCACAAAGGAAATACAACGACAGAAAAAAGAAAAGCAGTTAGACAGAGATTATCATGTGGGGAAAAACAGAGATAATAGTCATTAAAGTGGAAGTGTGTGTCAAGGGTGAATAAACAATTTGTCATTGAATGCCATGGTCAAGACTAAGTGTCAATTGTGGGGTGAGGGGTGTCTCCCGCCGCCCCCAGACACCCCAGCTGGGAACAAACTGTGTCTGGGACGGGAGCAATACACCTCCCTTTTGGATCCACCGAATTTTTGCTTTCGGCATTTTTTTTTTTAAATTTCTCTAGTAGGCATGGCATTAATGGACATAATATTACATTGCATATGATAACTTAAAAGACTCATATATGGGTACATAAAGTTGAAGCCTTGGGCCGGGCCTATCGTCCTCCTACCCTGGGCACGACCACTAAGAGAAGGAGACATGAAATCCCAACTGGTACATAGAAAAAGTTTAATTGATGTACTAGCAGAGAAATGAGAAGAGAAGGAGAGAAGTAGGTATAGAAGCACCTATGTTTGGTTTATGTCAGCCGTGTCTGGAGACACGGTTTGACCCGGTATAAGAGAGACACCTATGTATTTTGCCCATGGTTCCCAGGTGTCCTTGAACCCCTTGGATGTGTCCGAAAGTATGCTGGATAATTTCTCCTGAGACATAATCCAGGAGACCTTCCGGATAGCAGCTGCGAAGGGGACCTTTGGTTTTTTCCAAGCTTTCGCTATCATAAGCTTAACTCCGATCAGGATAAACTGTACTAATTTCTTACTGTTTAGACAGGTTTGGAATGTGTGCATTAAGAAGGGCAATCTCGGGGGACCTGGGGACCCGGATTTGTGTCAATTTCTCAATGAGATTGAATACTTTTTTCCAAAATGGTCTTATCCTCGGGCATTCCCACCAGATGTGTGACATTGAACCCAGGAGGGAGCATCCTCTGAAGCACTGTAGAATAGCTGATGGATAAATGCGGTCCAACTTAGTCGGAGTGAGATACCATCTGGTGATAACCTTGACACGCGCTTCCATGAGGACAGTGTTTAGGATGCCCCGAAAAGAATTGGATAGTGCTCTGTGCCAGGTCTCCAAGTCCCACGAGAATTGTAGATCCTCCTCCCAGCAATTCATGTAGGTGGCTTTCGTTGAGGACAGGGTGAGAGCTGTGTAAACTACCGAGATGCCTCCCCTTTGCTCCGTAGCTTGACCACACCACATTTCATAATCTGTGAATTTAGGTGGAGGAGATTTGTCTTTCCAGATGTGGAGAAGAAAATGTGAGATTTGTTGAAATCTAAACTTCTCCGAATCTGGGAGATCCAGTTTATTTCTGTTATGTCCCATAGTCATGGGGCCTAAGGAAGTGAAGAAATGCCCTATGCGATAAAGCCCATTGTCTAACCACCATTTGAATGCTTTTATATCAAGCCCTGGGGGGAAATCCGGATTGTGAAAAATGTGTGCTAGGGGGTATAAGGGTGAGATTAGTTCCGTCATTTCCGCAGAGTGTCCCAGAGGGCAAAGGAGTGGGATAAAGTTGGGGATAGTATAGGGGGTCTTTTTTCGGCGCTGTCCAGAGAAGATAATCTATTGTGTGATTTGGGATTGCTTGTCTCTCGATCTGGATCCAATCCGGTTTCTCTGACCTTGTGTAAACCAGTGATAGTTGCGCTAGTCTGGCTGCTTGATAGTATTTAATGAGCGAGGGAAGTCCCAGCCCCCCCCTTTTCCTATGGCGGTATAAAATGTTTTGGGAGAACCTGAAGCCTGCATTTCCCCAGACGAATCTGAGGATCTTGCTCTGGAGCGATTTCAGGTGGTCTTTCCTGATAGCTACCGGGAGGGCCCTGAATAGGTAGAGTAAGCGTGGTAGGAGGGTAATTTTAATCGCGTTGATTCTACCCATCCAAGAGAGATTGCTACTCGACCATGATTTTATGTCGTCCTCAAGTTTTCGGTATGTGGGGGGGGAATTGTTGGGGTATAAGTCTTCTATTTTAGCCATTAGATTAATGCCTAAGTATTTAATTGAAGTCGAGCTCCATTTGAAGGGGAAAGAATGTTGTAGTGAGGAGACAGTTTCGGGCAGTAAGGAAATGTGCATTGCTTGGGATTTGGAGTAGTTTACTTTTAGTCCTGAAGTTTCTGCAAAGGCGTCTAAAATGCGATTTAAGTTGGGTAGGGATGTATGGGGAGACGTGATGAACAGAAGGATGTCATCCGCGAAGAGGCCATATTTGTGGGTCTGGGAGCCGCAGGATACCCCCTTGATATCTGGGTTTTGTCGAATACCAATCGCTAAGGTTTCCACGGCTATAGCTAAAATGAGCGGCTAGAGAGGACACCCTTGTCTTGTTCTCTTCGCTATATCTATTGGCTCAGAATAGAACCCCTGCAGCCTTATTCGGGCCTTAGGAAAAGAATAAAGAGACCTGATGATTCCCAAAAAGCATTGACCAAATCCCCATTTCTCTAGAATCAAGAAAATGTAAGGCCAGGATACCGAATCAAAGGCCTTCTGCAAATCTAGCGATAAGACCATGCCTCGTTGTTTAGTGCCTCCCTCCCAGTTAGATTGTAGGATGGGTATTAGATCGACAGCTCTATGAATCTGGTCGGGGCCCTGCCTCCCCGGGATGAACCCCACCTGATCTTTGTGTATGTAAGATTTGATAAAGGAAGCTAACCTATTGGCCATAATTTTCGTTAAAATTTTTATGTCATTGTTGATCAGTGATATGGGTCTATAGTCCCCCACCTCCTCAGGATTCTTCGGAATTACCGTGATGAAGGCAAAGTTAAGCTGTGGGTCCAAGGGAGAGCCCTGTGTTTTGGAATTAAAGAATTTTGTAAGGTGGGGAACAAGTGTCGCGGTGAAGGCCTTATAGTACGGGATAGTACGGGATG
Source organism: Glandirana rugosa (assembly GCA_018402905.1). Classification (NCBI taxonomy): domain Eukaryota; kingdom Metazoa; phylum Chordata; class Amphibia; order Anura; family Ranidae; genus Glandirana; species Glandirana rugosa. The sequence goes on from BLSH010531973.1 coordinate 59,156, forward strand.
GACAGACCGTCTGTCCTTTCAATGCTCCCTTCCGGAGAGCACGTTTTCATCTTGAGTGCCTAATGGCAGTCCGGAGCCTTATGAAGGACGTAATTCAATGTGGTAGTGTACTCTTGATAGTTCAAACGGAGAGATAGACAAAAACAGCCTAAGTGTGTCTGTGGGAAGACAACACGGATAATGAGAAACAAAAAATCGGGCAACGTTGTCCCAGAACCGTGGCTATCATGTAACTGCATGAAAGAGCTTAACCCAGTCTTAAAGACGAGCACGGACCGTGCCGAACAAAAAGAGAACGAGACAGAGCCATGTGGTTTAGCCTCTGGGTTACGGTGGTCTGTTGTCTTTAGATCTCTTGCTCTTGGACTTGGTCCATAGAGGAGGGACCGGGCTTGGAGGAAGTGGTCTCTTCGTGTGGGAGCCAGTCGGGTCAGTAAGATCCATTGGAGCCTCTTGGGAGATTAGCTTGAGATGTAGAAGTAGTTTTTCACTTTCCTTTATTGAAGAAAAGGAGAACGTTTTACCTTTAAGGGTGAATTTGACGGCAAATGGAAAAGCCCACCAGTATTTGAGATCCTTTTGTTGTAAAACTTGGAGAAGTGGTTTGAGGGCTCTCCTTTTTTGGATGGTGGTTGGAGACAAGTCTGCAAAAAGCTGGACTCTGTGTCCCATGCAGGAGATAGAGGGGTTAGACCTGGAAGCTCTCATAATTTCTTCTTTGACGGCATAAAAGTGTGGTTTAACTATTATGTCCCTTGGAGAGCCGTCCTTCCTTGGTGGGCCCAAAGCCCTGTGTGCCCTATCCAGCTCCAGCCTGTGTTTAGGTACATTGGGGATTACGGAGAGAATCAAGTCCTGAATGGCAGGGATGATTTCTGTGATAGATTCAGGCAGACCTCTCACCCTGAAATTGTATCTCCTTGATCTGTTCTCAAGGTCATCTATTCTTGCCAGGGCGGTTTCCAGTTGGTCCTGCAGGACTTGAATATGAGAAGAGTTTTGGTTAGTTCTGGCCACGGTGGTGTCCAATTTTTGTTCGATGGACTCCATTCTGGAACCCAGCATGTGAAAGTCTGCTTTTATATCTCCTGTAACTTTTGAGGCAGTGTTTGCTAAGCCCCTTTCCAAGAGGGTAGAAAATTTGAGGAAAAGGTCTACTGTATTGAGGGGAGGATCCTGAGATGATGGGCTGGGCTTGAGAGCTTCTGGTGGGCATGTTGTGAGGTGCCCTGCCGGGGTTATTGGAAAGTCTTCCAATGTATGACCTATTAGGGATTCCGTGGAAGCTAGGGATACTGAAAAAAATTAGTGTGGTAGCTGGCTGGCCCCTGGTGTCAGGGTGAGGGTGGGAGGCGCTAGAATAGGTCTATGGTCTGGTGTTACCTCCTGAGAGTGGGTACCAGAAGTGGCCGTGTCGGAGGGGTGGCCTCGGACAGGATCAGTAAACAAATGTAAGAGAGATCTTCTGACCTGTGGGCCCTGCATACAAGGAGGATATGGACCTCTGGGGAATCTCCGCCCTGTTGTCGTTAGCCCGAAGTCAGGCATATAATGGAGTGCCTTTTTGTGATCTCCCCTTGTCCTCACCTCACACAGGGGGGTTTTCACTGTCAAGCAGTGAGGGAGTCCACTTTGTGGGGAGAAGCGCTGTAAGAACTTGTAGGTCTCTCTGAATTAGGGGGTGTATACCTTGATGGCTACCCAGTGTTCTTGAGGGGTAGTCTAGTGCCTCTGCTGGGTGAAAAGGAATGAATCCTGAGGTCCTTACGAGACGGGGGACCCTTTAGACCTTGACGGCAGCCATCTTGGTCCACCCTGCTGAAGCTAATGCTGCCAGTGGGAGTAAACTAGGTCTTGGGGAACAACAGGCTTTACTGACCTTCTCCCTGGATGTAGTGGCAGGTTGATCCTGGCTAGGCTGGTTGGGTCTGCAGGTCTGGAGACGCTGTATTTAGGCCGCTATATCTGTTAGGCCGCAGCCATCTTGGTACACCCGGCGCTGTCACGATCCGACGGGTGGACTCGGAAGGCCGCCACAGCACAGCCTTCCTGTGTCCGTGGCTTGTGGGGGGGTTGGGGGATAGGGACCCCCTGTTCTGGTGCTCCTTGTCGATCGCTGTCGGAGCCTGGGGCGCCGTAGGCGAGTGTAGGTGCGGAGCTCCCGGGCTAGGCTTCCATCCTGGAGCTCTCGCACATGCGCACTGCCAACCCACATCCCTTTTATGTATCACCCAACAACGAAGGTTAAACATTGCCTTCCACAAGCCATAGCGGACACTTTTAGTGACTACTACGGCTCTTTGTACAACCTTAAAAATGACCCTGAGACACCACAATCAACTTCGACTATTAAAGACACATTTCTAAAAAAAATTAATCTCCCTAAATTGACAAATGGACCAACTCACTAGTTTAAATGCCCAAATTACAGTTCAGGAAATTATACAAATTATACGATCTCTGCCGAATAATAAATCTCCGGGCCCAGATGGGTTTACAGGAGAATATTATAAAACTTTCCAGCAAATTCTCGCACCCCACTTAAGTCAGGTCTACAACTCAGCGTTTGCTTCTTCCTCCTTTCCTCCGGAAATGTTAAAAGCAATGATAGTAGCTCTCCCTAAGCCGGGGAAAGAACCATAGTCACCACAAAACTTTCGCCCAATTTCATTATTAAATAATGATCTAAAGATATATGCAAAAATACTGGCCACAAGACTAATCAACATTCTCCCATCTTTAATTCATATGGACCAATCAGGCTTTACAAAAGGGCGGCAGACAGCCGATGCTACGAGACGCATACTGAATATTATACATATTGCTATTAGGACAAAAACGCCTTCTCTGCTCCTTACGTTAGATGCAGAGAAGGCGTTTGACAGGATCCATTGGGATTTCCTGTCCCGGGTCCTTAGGAAATTTGGGTTTGAGGGCCCTATATACTCCACCATTATGGCACTTTATTCCAGCCCATCCGCCCAAGTGTATGTGGCAGGTGCCCTGTCGACCCCCTTTAACATAACCAATGGGACGCGACAGGGATGTCCACTATCCCCGCTGATTTTTAATCTCCTTATGGAACCATTAGCCACTTGTTAGATTACACCGTCAAATATCAGGCCTGCGGGTAAAAGGGAAATCCCATGTCATCAGCTTGTTTGCTGATGACATCATACTAATTCTAACAGACGTGGAGACATCCCTGGCTTCGGTGAGCATGGTGCTAAAAGAATTCTACCACATCTCATACTACAAAGTAAATGATTCTAAGTCGTTTATATTGAATCTGGGGTTACCAGCCGAGATAAAAAACTAAATCTGGGCATCCTATCCTTATCAATGGGAGGAAAAAGGAGTTAAATACTTAGGGATAACCTTAACACCCAATTTGAAAGATATCACAAATTAAAACTATGCCCCATTTCTGCTCTCCCTTAAAGGGAAACTAGACTCCATAAGTAAATTCAAACTATCCTGGTCTGGCCGCCTGGCGGCCTTTAAGATGCAATTTCTGCCCCAACTGCTCTATTTGTTTAGGACGTTACCAATTCCCCTTACAAACCAATTCTTCCATAATCTCCAATCTACAGTCAACAATTATCTTTGGAAGGGTAGGAGGGCACGATGTGCCTTCCAAAAACTAATCAAACATAAAAGGGCTGGAGGGGTGAGCCACGTGCATCTACAAGACTATTACTATGCTACAATGCTGGCACAGGCAAAACAATGGATGAGACAGGAGCTACCCAATTTGTGGGTAGAATTGGAACAGGCACAATTTACACAGGGCAACCTGTATGGACTCCTCCTCACTGCACCTAACAACCATAAGATAGACACAAATTTGTCCCCTACAATACGCGCAACTCTTAGGGCATGGATCTAGAGTTTTAGAAATTGGAGTAGTGAGCTGAGAACTCTGCAACTTCCTTTAACAGCTCTCACTCATCTAATCCCGGACCTTGACCTTAGAAATTGGTCAAGACTAAATATACTCAATTTAGAGGATCTGTATAGCAAAGGCACGCTCAAATCATTTGGACAGTTGAAACAGGAGTTTCGGCTCCCATCAACTGAACAATTTAGATATGTTCAGATAGTTCATCTGATCCACTCCAAACCACACCTACAACCTCAGCTACCTGAGAAAGTTGTTATCCACTTTCAACACTCTTTCAACTCCAGAAAAGAAATCTCGTCATTATACCTGTCCCTTCGTGAAAAAGACATATGCCACAAAATCCACCTCGATGCTAGCTTGGGAACAGGAAATAGAGAAGGAGTACACTGTAGAGCGTTGGAAGAAAACCCTTAGCATAATCTATGCCTCCACAAAATGTGCCAACTTATGGGAACTCCACCAGAAAATCCTTCTGCGCTGGTACTTGACACCATATAGGCTAGCAAAAATCTCTAGAAATAACACAGCTTTGTGCTAGAGGGGATGCTGCAAATCCGGCACATTAATACATATACTATGGTCGTGTCCAAAAATACTCCAGCTGTGGGTGCAAATTGGCAAAATTATCAGAGATATTACGGGTTCCAACAAAGAACTAAACTCAGCGATGGCAATACTATCTCTAGAGCTACCGGACTTAAATCCCTCCCTTAGGAACACAATCTCACATATACTACTAGCAACTAGATTGGTAATCCTTAGATATTGGAAGCAAGTTAAGACTCCCAGTGTCTCAGAGATTATTCATACAATTCACCCGCATGGGACGTATGAAATTATGTACGCCTCCTCGGCTGGTAACCCAGATATTTCCAATAACCATTGGTATCCATGGCTCAATTGGTATGACAAGCATATCAAAAAAGCATAACACATTATATATGAACTAAAGGAAGGTGATCTGGGATGGGGGGCGGACCTTGCAATCTGGGCGCAGTAGTGCTCCCATATGGGGTGTCCGGATTGGGGGCCTGCCTCACCACCTTCTTGTCACATCGGTGCATTGTTTATGTTTTTGTTTTTATTTCTGTTTCAGATGATTCCATCTGACTGTAAACCTTTCCTTTTCTTCTTGCCCTTTTCTCCAACTTGTATTCTTTCCCTCATTTTTTCCTTTCCCCCTTCCTTTTTTCCTTTTCTCTTTCTCAATTTATACCTTCTAGATATGTACTGCAATTTTCTGTACCTTGGCTATTTCAAAAAATTCTCCAATAAAAAACTATTGAAACAAAAAAAATAAATGTCAAATTGAAGACCGCCCATTCTGGGAGACACCTCTGGACGGCGCGGCAGCGGCAGATCGATGGCAGTGAAAGAAGAAGGAAGAAGAAGATGAAGATTGAAGATGAAGAGAGGAAGGAAGAAGACCGAAAGAAGAAGCAGAAGACCAGAAGAAGGACCAGGGCAGGAGAAGATGGAGGGAGATAGGAGGAAGAAAGAAGAAAAGAGCTATTTTGCACAATAAAGGACTTGTCAAAAACTGCCTCATGTGTTTTGTACCACTATACTCCTTTTTTAGTGAATGGATAGGGGTACAATATGTCCCATACCCGTTCACATAGGGGGGCTGGGATCTGGGGGCCCCCTTGTTAAAGGGGGCTTCCAGATTCTGATAAGCCCCCGGCCGGCAGACACCCACAACCACCGGCCAGGGTTGTGGGGATAAGGCCCTTCTCCCCATCAACCTGGGGACAAGGTGCCTTGGAGGGACCTCAGAACACCCTCCCCATGTTGAGGGCATGTGGCCTGGTATGGTTCAGGGGGGGTGCTTGCTTGTCCCCACCCCCTTCTGTCATGCCAGGGTGGCGTGCTTGGATAAGAGTCTGGTTTTGATTTTGGGGGTACCCCAACATCATTTTTTTTTAACACAATTTTTTTTTAATTTTGGCACGGGGTTCCCCTTAAAATCCATACCAGCCCCGAAGGGCCTGGTTTGGATTGTGGGGGGACCCCCACATCATTTTTTTAAAAAATGTTGGCGTGGGGTTCCCCTTAAAATCCATACCAAACCTGAAGGGCCTGGTTTGGATTTTTGTGGGACCCCCACGCAATTTTTTTTTTAAATTTTGTCACAGGCCCTGCTGTTGTAAATTATTATAAAAATTGTGATGACGTGTCCCAGTCGAACAAGTGCAGAAAAATTGGGCCTTAGGTGTTGGCGGTGTCAGAACCCTGTAACCCCTCACAGTTACCCTTGTTGGGCACAGGAACGGTCCCTTCTGTTGGAAAATATTTTAAAAAAATGTTATGGCATGCCCCTGTAAACCAGGTGCAGAAAAATTGGGCCTTGGGTGTTGGTGGTGCCCTAAATACAAAATATTGTTGGTAGTTATCATCATCTGGATTCAGGACAGAAGAATAGGATAGTCAGCATAGGCAGTCTTCAAGGGATCCCATATCCCTAGCAAATTCAATCAGTTGCATCAGCATCAGGGGCTTGATAGCTGATGATCCAGAACTGATTCATTTTTATAAATGTGAGCCTATCAACAGAGTCTGTGGACAGGTACACTCTTTGATCGGTTATGAACCCCCTCCAGCAGCACTGAATGTCCTTTTAGAAAGCACACTGGATGCAGGACAGGTCAATAGCTCAATTTCATATTCAGCAAGTTCTGGCCAGTGGTCCATCCTCAAGACCCAGTAATTCAGTGGATGCTCAGTTGGAAAGGTCCCCAAGTCTGCTCTTGCCCCTAGATATTTCTGCACCATTTAATGCAGACACTGACAATGATTGCTTGAACCTATCAGGCCTGGGCACTGAGAACTGAAAAATTGTTTAAAGGCATCAGTCAGCCGGCCACCTTCTCCCCACTCTGCCTCTGAATGATTAAAGATTCAGAAAAGCGTTATCCAGCACCAGGACATGGTAACCTCCCAGGGTCTGGAAAGGCAATGCACAAACTTTCCTTCAAGGTATCCTGAAGAGGTTTCATCCTCTGAACCCTCTGCGCAGGCAGGATGAGCTCTGCAACTTTACCCTTGTAACGTGGATCAAGAAGGGTTGCCAGCCAGTAATGATCCCTCTCCTTGATACCACAAATCCTAGGGTTTTTTCGCAGGCTTTTCAGAATCAGAGAGCCCATGCAGCGTAAGTTTGAGGAGGCATGAGTGTCATCTGGGTCACTGAGGATGACATTATCAGGACCTCCCAGCCACTTGCAACTCCTCGGGTTTCTGGGGACTGAAAAGCATCCCTTGAAGACTGCTGCATGTTATCCTTCACATCAATGCTGACTCAATACTCCTCCTTCTCCTGTATGTTTGGTTCTGCAGGAATGATATCTGTATAAAGGGGGCCTTGAGAATAAATTAAGTCCTCCTCTTCCTCCCACTGTTCTGCCTCAAGTGCCCTGTCCATGATTCCACAAAGTGCGTGCTCCAGCAGGAATATTACAGGGACAGTGTCACAGATGCGTGCATTGTCACTGTTCACCATCCTTGTGGCCTCCTCAAATGGTGACAGGACAGTGCATGCATCCTTGATCAGTAGCTACTGATGTGGTGAAAAGAAGCCAATCTCCCCTGAGCCTGTCCTGGTGCCATGCTCACAGAGGTACTCATTGATGGCCTTCTGCTGTTTGTGCAGCCGCTGCAGCATTGCCAATGTTGAGTTCCACCTGTTGGGCATGTCACAAATGAGGCGGTTGGTGGGCAGGTTGAATTCCTGCTGAATGTCAGCCAGCTGGACACTGGCATTGTATGAACGCCGGAAATGACCACAGACTTTTCTGGCCTGCCTCAGGATATCTGGTAAGCCTGGGTACCTGGTCAAGAAATGCTGCACCACCAAATTCAAGACATGAGCCAAGCATGGAACATGTGTCAAGTGTCCCTGTCGGAGGGCAGAGAGAAGGTTGGTGCCATTGTCACATACAACCATTCCTGGCTCAAGCTGCCGTGGCATCAACCACCTCTGAGCCTGCCGCCACAGAGCTGACAGAATCTCTGCCCCAGTGGGGCTCCTGTCCCCAAGACAGACTAACTCAAGCACTGCATGGCATCTTTTAGCCTGACTGCTTGCGTAGCCCCTTGAACACTTAGGGAGCACTGCAGGTTCAGAGGACAATTCTGCAGAAGAGGACACAGAGGTAGAAGAAGAGGAGGGGGTGGAGGAGGCGAATTTGGCAAAGTCACCACCAGCTTTTTAGAGGCGTCGTGGTGGAACTAGCTTCAACACTGAACCCTGTCCTGCATTCTTCCCAGCTGCCAGCAGAGTTACCCAGTGTGCCGTGAAGGAAAGGCAACATCCCTGACCATGCCTTCTGGACCATGATTCAGTAGTAATATGAACCCTGCTGCTGTCTGCCCTGTCCAACGAGGCCAAAACATTGCCTTCCACATGAAGGCAGAGAGCTGGAATGGCCTTATGTGAAAAGAAATTTCTTTTTGGAACCTGCTACTGTGGGACAGCACATTCCACAAATTCATGAAAGGGGCAGAGTCTACCAGCTGAAAAGGCAGCAGTTGGAGTGCTAGCAATTTGGTCAAGCTAGCATTAAGATGCTGAGCATGTGGATGGCTGGGACAGTATTTTTTTATGGTTCAGCAACTAGGGTAGGGATATTTGCCTGCTGAATTCACCTGGTGGTGTACTGCTAGCAGATTGGCTGCAAGTACTTGTGGCATTCATTGCTAGACCTTCATTCCTCTCAGTGCAGGTTTTTGAGAGGGCTGGAGGTATAGTAGGGTTGAGATCCCAGAAGAGGAGCAAGGAGAAGTCCACCTTTTTTTCTGATGTGGGTTTTTCAGGTGATGTTGCCAATGGACTGCATGGCTGGTCATCATATGTCTTGTCAAGACAGTAGTGCCCAAGCGGCTGGAGTTCTGGCCGTGCTTGACCCGCTTCAGACATAGATTGCAAATGGCAATGGTGCGATCCACTGCACGTGTTGAAATAAGCCCACAACAATGAATTTTTCAATGTCTGCAGGGAGCCAGCAGCGCCAGAAGGAGTACTTGTGGACAAGGATCCGGTGGAATAGGCCACTTTGCCAGCTGAGTTGGAAGGTGAACTAGTATGAGCCTGGGTAACAGAGGATGAGGAGGATGACGGCTTAGTTATCCACTCCACCAACTCTTCTGCATGTTGTGGCTCAATAACATGGCCAACAGCAGAAAAAAAAAGAAAATTGTGACCCGCCTGCAGAGGATGCACCATATATGCCACCACCACTTTTCACTGTAGACACATAGGCTGCTTGCCCTCTTTTAGTGGCCTGGGAGCGCCTGCCTCTCCTTTGTGGCCTTCCTGACATGATGGGGATTTTTTTAACACCGCACTACACTGTATTATATACCGTACACCCCCGAATGCACTGATATATAGTGTACACACAATACACTGTGTGTGTGTATATATTAATACATATATACTAGACTGTATATATTTTAAAACACCACCTGAAATGTATTATATACCGTACACCCCTGAATGCACTGATATATAGTGTAAACTCAATACACTGTGTGTGTGTATATATATATATATATACATACACACATATACAGTTGTGCTCATAAGTTTACATACCCTGGCAGAATTTATGATTTCTTGGCCATTTTTCAGAGAATATGAATAACACAAAAACATTTTTTTCACTCGTGGTTAGTGTTTGACTGAAGCCATTTATTATCAATCAACTGTGTTTACTCTTTTTAAATCATAATGACAACAGAAACTACCCAAATGACCCTGATCAAAAGTTTACATACCCTGGTGATTTTGGCCTGATACCATGCACACAAGTTGACACAAAGGGGTTTGAATGGTTATTAAAGGTAACCACCCTCTCCAGTGTTCTGTTTCCTTGTAATTAGTGTGTGTGTGTGTATAAAAGGCCAATGAGTTTCTGGACTCCTGACAGACCCTTGCATCTTTCATCCAGTGCTGCACTGACATTTCTGGCTTCTGAGTCATGGGGAAAGCAAAAGAATTGTCAAAGGATATGCGGGAAAAGGTAGTTGACCTGTATAAAACAGGAAAGGGATATAAAAAGATATCCAAGGAATTGTGAATGCCAATCAGCAGTGTTCAAACTCTAATCATAACTCAAAAACTTTTCTTTCACTCATGGTTAGTGTTTGACTGAAGCTATTTATTATCAATCCTGTTTACTCTTTTTAAATCATAATGACAACAGAAACTACCCAAATGAACCTGATCAAAAGTTTACATACCCCAGTTCTTAATACCGTGTATTACCCCCTTTAACATCAATGACATCTTCTCAGATGCTAAAGCTGCCCATTCTCTTGGCAAAAAGTTCCTGGGAATTCTTGGGCTGTCTTGCATGAAGTGCACGTTTGCGATCTCCCCAGAGTGGCTCAATGATATTGAGGTCAGGAGACTGAGATGGCCACTCCAGAACCTTCACTTTATTCTGCTGTAGCCAATGACAGGTCGACTTGGCCTTGTTTGGATAGTCTGTGTTTTGTCATGTTGGAATGTCCTAGTACATCCCATGCGCAGCTTCCTGGCTGATAAATGCAAATGAATGTATTTTTTGATAGCATACTGCATTCATCTTGCCATCAATTTTGACCACATTTCCTGTGCCTTTGTAGCTCACATGTCCCCAAAACATCAGCAATCCACCTCCGTGTTTCACAGGCCTTGTTGACTCCTCTCTAAATGTAGCGTTTATGGTTGTGGCCAAAAAGCTCAATTTTGGTCTCATCAGTCCAAATGACTTTGTGCCTTAAGGTTTGAGGCTTGTCTATGTGCTGTTTAGCTTATTGTAAACGGGATAATTTGTGGCATTTGCACAGTAATGGCTTTCTTCTGGCAACTTGACCATGCAGTCCATCTTTCTTCAAGTGCCTTCTTATTGTGCATCTTGAAACAGCCACACCACATGTCCTGTATTTCACCTGAAGTTATTTGTGGATTTTTCTTTGCATCCCTAACAATTTTCCTGGCAGTTGTGGCTGAAATTTTAGTTGATCTACCTGACCGTGGTTTGGTTTCAACAAAACCCCTCACTTTCCCTGTCTTGATTAGAGTTTGAACACTGCTGATTGGCATTCACAATTCCTTTGATATCTTTTTATATCCCTTTCCTGTTTTATACAGGTCAACTACCTTTTTCCCGCAGATCCTTTGACAATTCTTTTGCTTTCCCCATGACTCAGAAGCCAGAAATGTCAGTGCAGCAGCATGAAAGATGCAAGGGTCTGTCAGGAGTCCAGAAACTCATTGGCCTTTTATAAACACACACTAATTACAAGCAAACAGAACACTGGTGAGAATGGTTACCTTTAATAACCATTCAAACCCCTGTGTGTCAACCTGTGTGCATGTTATCAGGCCAAAATCACCAGGGTATGTAAACTTTTGATCAGGGTCATTTGGGTAGTTTCTGTTGTCATTATGATCTAAAAAGAGTAAACACAGTTGATTGATAATAAATGGCTTCAGTCAAACACTAACCACGAGTGAATAAAATGTTTTTGTGTTATTCATATTCTCTGAAAAATGGCCAAGAAATCATCAATTCTGCCAGGATATGACTTGGTTGGCCCGTCCCATGGCCCCATTGGACTGAAGGTGATATGCCAAGGAGAAGCAAAGCTGAATTCCCAACTGTGCACAAAGGGCTCGCCAAAACCTGGACACAAACTGCCTGAGATATTTCTGAGATGATAACTTTAGGTAACCCATGTAACTGAAAGACCTCCCAAACAAAAATTTATACCAGTTCTTTGGAAGTAGGCAATTTCATTAGTGAAATACAATGAGACATTTTTAAAAAAACAGTCAACCATCATAAGAATAACTAGGTTGCCCTGGGAGTTGGGTAAATCCACAATAAAATCAACAGACAAGTGGGTCCAAGGCCTATCTCCACTGGGTATGGGTTGCAAAAGGCCAACTGCAAGATGTTGGGGTGTTTTTTTGAGCACACATGGGACACATGGCTACAAGGGTGGTTACATCAGTGCAGAGACTAGGCCACAGTATTGTTGAGACATAGACCATATGAGTTGGTTCTTTCCTGGGTGCCCAGCTGCTTTAGGAGAATTGTAGGCCTGGACAGTGTGGAGATTCTCGCAGACAAAGCAGAGGTCATGAGGTTTTTCAGGAGGAGAATGGAGCTGAGAGGCCAGAATTCTCTCGCTCAAAGGTGAAGTGAGACTAGTGTGAATAGTGGTCAAAATGTGTTCTGGAGGTATCACAGGAGTAGGAACAGACTCCATCTTGGAAGAGGAGGAAACCTGCATCAGCCCTTATATTCTTCGTACCAGGTAAGAATGAAACTATGTAATTAAAGCTTGACAGATAATGGACCCCTGTGCCCTTCTGGGAGCTAAGCAATTTGCCTCAGACAAAAATAAAAGTTCTTATGATCAGTCAAAATGAGGACCAGCACAGTAATACCATCAAGGAGATGCCTCCATTCTTTAAGAGCTAGAATGATGGCTAATAATTCTCTGCCCCCAGTCTCATAATTGCATTCTGCAGGAAAACATTTCTTAGAAAATTAGCCACAGGGATGCATAGAGCTCTCAGAAGTAGAATGTTATGACAAGAGAGTGCCTATTCCAGCATCAGCTTCAAGAATGAAGGGTAATGTAGGATCAGGATGTGTCAGCACAGGAGTAGTAGCAAAAGCAACCTTGAGGGATTCAAAAGTTTTAATGGAATCCAAGGACCAATTCTGTGGGTTCTTTCTGGTCATATCAGTCAGGGGTTTGACCAGAGAAGAGAAATTCCAAATACATTTCTGATAATAATTGGCAAAGCCAAGAAAACGTTGTAGAGGACTTAGACCTACAGGTCAAAGCCACTTTAAGACTGCAGATAGTTTTTCTGGGTCAAAAATCCAGCAGTAGGAATTACATAACCCAAAAATGTAACCTGTTCATGATGGTACTCGCACTTCTCCAACTTGTAATACAGGTTGTTCTCTCTCAACCCCTGTAGCACATGGGAGACATCTGTGTGGTGGTTCTCTAATAATTTTGAATTTGTAGTCGGAGTCTTCACTTGGATAGTGATACCGGAACTGCCAACACCTGAAGTGTGCCTCGGTCTAGTTGGTCAGTACGCCTGAAAGAGGGCATATCCTGAATGTGTAAATGTATAAAGTATGAAACAGAATGTGTATGCTAAGAACCTATGAAGCTTGGGGAACCGGGTGGGTGGGGACCAGGAGGGAGGAGAGATATATACTCCAAACTCCTCTCACAAATCCAGCCTCCAGCCAGCCTTCTGAAATGTAGTCAGAGTCTTCACTTGGATAGTGTTAACGTAACTACCAAGACCTGAAGTGTGCCTTGGTCTAGCTGGTCAGTACGCCTGAAAGAGGACAAAAGACATGTAGGTATGATATGAAATTTATTATAATAACTTTTAACAACAATCAGTCTAGTAAAGTCTCAAACGCTTGTATAACTTCAGAATGAGGTTCTGGTATGTACCTGCTGTAACACGCGGACCTCCATCGCCCCATATGCTTGATGATATACGAAAGGACCCCTTGTTTTAAAGATGTGGATGCTGCCCCAATCCTAAAGGAATGACCAGAAAACTGCTTTGGATTTAAACACAGATTTGTGAGCAAAATTCAAACATGAGAGACAAACAGTTTCGAGCTCAGAGGATGCGTGGGAAAAGGGAGCAAAGGGGAGTCCAACTGAGCTACCGCAAAGTGGTTGCAGAGCATGTCTAATACTTCCACCGGCACTAGCGGCCACTGGTTCTGTAAAACTTGACCACAAACCCAGGGCCTATCTGCCTGTTGTTATTATTATTAAGTTGCAAGGCGTAGTGGTTAGCACACCTAGTAAGGCTGCCTTTTAGCAGAACAGGTGCATGTTGGCTAGCCTGTGACACTTCCCCTGGTCTGAGGAACCTGAAAAAACTCAAATATATAGCCTTAAGTACCAAGCTGGGACCCACCCCAAACGGGGAAGCATACAACATGTCTGACATATCCCAAAAAATCACACCAGTGATTGGTAAACACAACAAATATGACTGCTCATGAGTCCTCTGCATCCCCCTCAACATGGCTTTAAGAGGGTGAGCTGTAAAAATGTATGGACTGTTAGGAGACTGCAGAGACCTAAAGTGTTGGATACCTGACAAATACAACTTGATGGTACTAGCAAATAAGACCAGTTCGCTGTTACAGTATGCAGCAAAGGCCATGACATAATCAACGTCTTCAGGGCAACTGCAAGGTTATCAGGCCATGAACCTTTGAAAAGTCTTCCAACCCACAGTGTAAGCCTTCAACGTGTTTCTGGAAAATGAACCATTAGCCAGATCTATCGCCTGTGTCCAGAACCTCACTAATCCATAATCAGGATGGCATAAGGTGGAAGTGGTTTGCCCACCAGCTCTGCTTCCAGATGCTGCAAGAAAAATTGAGGTAGATTAAAGCGAGATCATCAGCTGCACCATTGTACTTCCCACCGATAAATTCTCCCTGGAAATAAAAGTTATATGTAAGACCTAACCACGTCAATCTGCGCATAAATGACATCATGAGCAGGGACCCTGATCTGTCTTTATTAAAAATTTTGGCTGCAGCCAAATTATTAGCAAAGAAAATGACTGATTTCCCTGCCCACTCTGGTCGTCATGTCCCCAACTGCTGCCTCCAGAATTGGATACATTTCGAACAATGTCGAAGTTTGCGCAAACTTGGGCAAACTAAACACTTAGATGGCCACCGTCCGGCTAACCATTGTTAACCAAATATGGCTGAAAAACCTACAGATGCTGCTGTGTCCGAAAACACACTTGGAGAATCGCTAGTTGGTTGCAAAATGAGCATGGAAATGCCATTCCAGTCACACAGGAACTGATCCCACATGACCAGATCAGCTTGTGCATCAGCCTGTAACCTGATGACTGAGACGGAGTCCTGATACATGAGTAGAAGGGCCAGTAACCTGGACACAAAAGTACTACCCTGTGGAATGATTTTTCACGTCTCTTGGGGAACAGACTGGGGACTGGACAAAAAGATGAATGGTCTCCCATATCCCGACCAATTTCTCCCTGGGCAAACATGCAATAGTTCGATTAGAATCGAGCGTAATGGCAAAAAAAATTGATGATCTTGGGCGGACCCTCCACTTTATGGGCCGCTAATGGAACGTTTAACTTCGAAAACAACTCCTTAAGAGACTGCAGATCCTTAGGTGGTAAACCCGGGTCTTCTAACAGGAGACAATTGTCTAGATAATTCCCTATCCCCTGACAACCTGTACAGATATCCAAAATCCAATGGAGAGCTTGGGAAAACAAATCAAAACAAGCAAGGACTACTTTTTGACCCGAAAGCTAACATGGTGGCAAAATAGTAATGCCCTCGCCATTTGATGCCGTACTATTGCCAAAGGGTAAGTTTGATCGGAAGCAATTTGAAAGCATCGGCAATATCTGCTTTGGACAACCAAGTCCCCTGCCTAACTGTAGAATATGCTACAGATGCATATTTCAGTGAAAATTCTTCTGAAGGAACAAGGAAATTGAGACTTGGTATATGGGAAGAATGAGGCACAGACAGGTCATAGATTAATCAATATTTATTTGAAAACTTGCCACAAACCACCCCTTTGGGGCTGACCCTCCACATGCAAAAACGGTGGTGAAACAAACAGATTGATCACAAAGCCCTTGGACACTTCTGCCTCTAGTAGCTCATTAACCACGGAAGTGTGGCTATCAGCTGACAACAAATTTCTACACTCAAAAGACTGAGTTGGAAGAGTGATAAGACCTGGCGTTACCGCCTCTCACTGTGCTTCCAGCTTTCGGGTACGTCCGGTCCTACGTGTTACATCACTTCACGTGACTTCCTCAGGGCAACCTGAGGAAGTCACGTGACGTGATGTAACGTGTAGGACCGGATGTACCCGAAACCCGGAAGCAGAGTGAGAGGCGGTAACGCCGATGTTGTATTGAAAAGTTCTGTTTTTTTTTATTTTATGTAAGCAGCCACTTTTTAGTTTAATAAATTGTTTACCAGTAATAATACTGCACTATGGGAGCTTGTCCTTTTTGTTTATAAGGGGATGAGTCCACACTTGATACCTTCCTATCATAAAGGCTAAGAGGATACTGGGAGCAGATTGAAGGATGCCCCCTAGGGGGGGAAGATTTAACAGCATAGCTAGCTGTGTTCTAGCTGAAGGCACAAATACTGTGCCTTGGAGGTGAGAGTTCTGGGAGCACAATTTAGATAACACCATCACGAGAGTCCCCCTGGTGGTGTTCTACGATACCCACCAGATTGACTCTAATTGATTTTGGTCGCACACGTTCAAGCACTTTATGGAGTTGTTTGGAGCACTGATTTGAGCACGGAGACACCTGTTGTTATTGAATGGAACTGTCCTATGAGTCATTTTGAAGAAACAATAGAGCAATTTATGGACTTGCTATATTAGATATTCATACTACATCTTTTTATGTGCCACTATTGCATTGATGTAATTTATTTAATATCCGGATTTGTTGCACCACTTATGCACTTTCTTATGTATGCACTTTTTTATGAATGCACTTTACATTTTGTCACTTGTTCAGGCACTATAGTCACTTTATTATATCATATTATACTATATACTTTATATTTCTACTGACTGTGCAGTACCCCATACCCTATTATCGGCAGCAGGTGTGTTTGACCTCCTGGAAGGGTTCACTACACAATTTTAGGCACAGAGAGACAGCAGTTTCAGGTGAAAACAAAAAGGTTTATTCTCACTAGTTACAATGTGAAAACCAGCAAAACAAAAACAAATAACAAAATAAATCCTAGGCCACTTAGCCACTGACTGCACAATAGGTTTCCCTGTCTGTTAGCTAGGTACAGCCTACTGCTTTACAAAGCTCCTATCTCTCACTGCAGGATATACAGCCACACAGGCCTTACTGTGTACAGGATGTTACACTCCCCAGTCTATGGTCACAGAGCCGGTTCCAGGGTGGAGCACTCACCTATGCTTTCTGGGAGTTTATGTAGAGGTCTTGATGAGCCAGCTCAACCCAGCTGGACTCATTACCTCTACCCCTGCAAGACTCAGCACTCCCCCTAGTGGTATAAATATGTATACACTTTGAATCTTGGGCAGATGTACCTGCCATCCTGCACGCATCCAGGCATCTTTACCTGCCGGCTGTCACATACCCCCCTCTTGTTTCAAACTGGGGTTTGGGACACACGCAGCCAGGTATGCAGGTACCCGAGATAGAGCATCCACATTCCCCATTTGAACCCCAGGGCGATGCTTCATGGTGAAGTTGTATTCTTGCAGGGCCAGAAACCAATGATTTACCCTTCTGTTGGTCTCCTTGTTTTGAGCCACCCACTTTAGGGGCGCATGATCTGTAATCAGGTCAAAGTGTCTACCCAGCGTATAGTATCGCAGGGAGTCTAGCGCCCATTTCACCGCTAGACACTCTTTTTCAATTGTGGCATAGTTTTCTTCATGGGGTTTCAGTTTCCTGCTAAGATAAATGACTGGGTGCTCTTCTCCATTCCAGACCTGGGACAACACTGCTCCTAAGCCTACGTCTGACGCATCAATCTGTACCACAAAGTCCTTAGCAAAGTCAGGTGAGTACTGCACTGGTTGGCTACATAGGGCTTTTTTTTAAAGCCTGGAAGGCTGCTTCAGCCTCTGAAGTCAATTTCACCATGGTAGACTCTTTTCCTTTTGTCAGGTTGGTTAGGGGCACAGTGAGAAATGAATCGCCGATAGTATCCAGCAATTCCGAGGAATCAAACCTGCTTCTTGCTGTTGGGGCGTGGCCAACTATTTACGACTTCCACTTTGTTGACTTGGGGTTTTATTACTCCCCTCTCAATAGTGTACCCCAAATATTTGGCCTCTTCCTGTCCAATGGTACACTTTTTGGGATTAGCAGTGAACCCAGCTTCCCTTATGGAGTCTAGTACAGCTTGCACTTTTGGCAGATGTGAGGCCCAATCCGTACTGTGGATAATCACATCGTCCAAGTAGGCTGTAGCATACTTCTTATGGGGCCTCAGAATTTTGTCCATTTTCCGCTGGAACGTGGCTGGTGCATTCTGTAACTCGAACGGCGTTCTTTTATATTGGAATGCCCCCTCTGGTGTTACAAATGCCATTTTCTCCTTCTCTGACTCAGCTAGGGGAATTTGCCAATACCCCTTCGTGAGATCAAGTGTCATCATGTATCAGGCTGTTCCCAGCCGGTCGATCAATTCATCTATGCTTGACAAGGGGTAGGTGTCAAATTTTGTAACTTTATTCAACTGCCGGAAATCGTTACAAAATCGCCAGCTCCCATCGGGTTTGGGCACTAAAATGATCGTGCTGGACCCGTCACTCTGGGACTCTTCTATCACACCTAATTCAAGCATTCGTTGAACTTCCCCTCTCATTGCCTCCTGTCGAACCTCTAGTATTCGATAGGGTTTTAGTTTTACCCTTTCACCTGGTGGGGTTATAATGCCGTGCACTACCCCAGATGTTTGTCCCGGCAGCTCAGAGAACACCTCTCTGTTGCGGAGCACAAGCTCTTTCACCTCCTGTTTTTGGGGTTTTGATAGGGTGATTGCTATTCCCACCTCAGGAATTAAGCAATCAGACTGAGTCTGCGACACCAAGGTTTCTGCGACTAGGGATTCCCTATCCCTCCAGGCTTTCTTTTCAATAATTTTATTAAATTTTCACCAATGAACATAAAACATTGAGGATGTGACAGGTTGATTGGGACATACAGTTTGTAACATCAAATCGGTCAAAGTTCCCTCCAGGCTTTCAACAGATTAATGTGGTAGATCTGTTCTGACTTTCGCCATCCTGGTTGTCTGACCCTGTAGTTCACCTCACCCACTTTTTCAATTATTTTGCATGGGCCCTGTCATTTGGCCAGAAATTTGCTTTCGACCGTAGGGATGAGTACCAACACCCTATCCCCGATGAAAAAGTACGGGTCTTGGCCTTGCAGTTATACACCCTTTGCTGTGCTAACTGCACTTGGGCCAAGTGGTCCTTGATGATTGGCATTACTTGTGCAATTCTATCTTGCATTAGAGCAACATGCTCAATCACACTCCGGTGGGGAGAACTCTCACTTTCCCAAGTTTCCTTGGCGATATCCAACAGCCCTCTTGGGTGTCTCCCATAGAGTAACTTGAAGGGCGAGAACCCGGTAGAGGATTGTGGTACTTCCTGAATAGCAAACATCAAGTAGGGTATTAAACAGTCCCAATCCTTTCCATCTCGATCCACCACCTTTTTTAACATTTGTTTTAGGGTCTTGTTGAACCTTTCAACCAACCCATCTGTTTGAGGGTGATACACGGATGTATGTAATTGTGTCACTTTGAAAAACGTGCACAGCTCTTTCATTACCCTGGACATAAATGGGGTACCCTGGTCTGTAAGCAATTCCTTACAAATACTGACACGGCTGA
>BLSH010531973.1:91995-110080 GCA_018402905.1 Glandirana rugosa
CAATTCTTTAAAAAAAAAAAAAAAAAAAAAAAAAACTCACTACACAGTATTCATAGGGGCAGACTGCTTCTTAACTGAACATTTGACAGCACAGAACATGTGCATTGCCCTCACACATACTGTATCTCCTTACTTTTCAGAAAAAAGTCCCACTCCTAATTTTACCTCCAAACAAACCATATAGTGCTTAGACAGCTCCGGCCATTTCTAGTCCAGACTTATCATTTTTGTTATTATTACAGTACTCCATCCACTCCCAACCTTTAGATACATAGATTGTTCTCTAAACAGCAGCTATGATAAAATATCTAAATCCTTTAAACTGAAAAAATGCCAAGTGTGTGTTTCATGTGCAAGAAAGTTAGAAGAAATTGGCACACTATGGTAACTTTTGCTGCCCAGCATTAAAGAAGTAGTTTCACCACAAGTATAAAATGATTGTTAAATCCGACAGGGGACCCAGTGCACAAAGCAGTTGTCTCCATTTAAATTTGTGTTGTGGTTCTTGAGCATCATTGCCAGGTGGCTGCCCCCTCCTGTAAGGAACCATCCGAGGCCATTGGAAGGCCTATGCGCGAACACACGTAGTGTGTGTGTGTCCGTGCAAGTTTGTGCGCGCTTGTGCACAGGTGCGTATGCCTGTGCGCGCGTATGCGTCGGCATTGGCGACAAAACGGCCATTTAAGCTCACAGCACCCTTCAATCAGTGCTGTCCATTCTACACCATTTGTGTGTTCCTGAGTGACCTGTTATCCTGATTATCTGTTCCTGTGACCCGGCTTGTCCTGACCCTGCTTTGATCCCCGCCTGCACTGACCTCGGCTTCCACGACCACTCTTCTGCTTGCTCTCTTGTGCCTTGCCACCCGCCTGTTAACAAACTCTGCTTTTGCCTGACTATGCTCCTTCCTTCTGTACTGCACCGCCAGCCTGTTACCGCCCCGGCCTGCAACACTATGCCTCTGCTTGCACGAGCTCACCAAGGACCTGCACATCACCACTAGTGACCCAGCCTGACCCTCGTGCCTCCTTGCACTCCTAAGCCCTTCAGTTTACTCTATCAGGGGTTCCCAAATCAGGGTTGTAAGAGAGGTTGCCCCTGCATAAGTCAGACCAGCCGGAGCTCATGCATATTGAGCACCTACGTTCATCACTCAAGCCCGAAGAGAGACACAGATGTCTAAACCACAACCCGTGCCTGCATTGTGAAGGGTCAGGACATCTTGTCAGGTCTTGCCCAGTAAAGCGCTCCCTCTCCCCCGAGGGAGTAGTCCTGTCTCTGCCTGACAAGGCAACGCATCTGGTCCTCTCCATTTCTCTACAACTCTCCAATGGGAGTATCCAAGTCCCAGCCATTCTGGACTCAGGCGCCTGTATCTGTTTTGTGGACTTGTCACTTGTCACAACACCAGATTCCTCTCAGGCCCAAGGCCCACCGGATGCTCATCCGCCTGGCCAACGGATCTATTAAGACGTGCTACAGTTACTCGTGAAACCATTCCCCTCCTTGCCAAGACTGTCACTGGCCATTCACAGTATCTGCTCCTGGATGCCATTGCTTCCCCTCTCTTTCCCATCATTCTAGGCCTCCCATGGCTGTGGGTACACTGCCCCAGACATTAATTGGGCTACAGGTGACATTCTGTTCATATCCTCCTACTGCCAGCACCACTGCCTACAGCAATCCCGGGAGTCTCCTTCCTCTGTCCTATGTCTGAATACTGACCCTGACCAGGAGACCCATTATGCAGTCCCTCCGGCATATCATGACTTCCTAGATGTGTTTAGTAAGAAGGGGGCAGACAAGCTACCACCTCACAGGGCCTATGACTGCCCCATCGAGCTATTGCCAGGTACAGAAGTACCTTTTGGCAGGATTTACCCGCTCTCCAAGGGAGAACTAAAGGCCCCCAAGGTCTATCTGGATGATAATCTGGAGAAGGGGTTCATCCGGCCGTCCACGTCCCCTGCCGGGGCGGGAATATTTTTTGTTGAAAAATAGGACCGCTCCCTGAGGCCATGTATAGACTATCGTGACCTCAACAAAATTACGATAAAGAACCGCTACACCTTACCCTTGGTACCCGAGCTGTTCCAGCAACTGGCACTGCTACCATGTTCTCCAAGCTGTATCTCCGTGGGGCATATAACCTCATTCACATCCGAGAGGGTGAAGAATGGAAAACGGCCTTCAGAACAAGATTCGGCCACTATGAGTACTTGGTCATGCCCTTCGGGCTCTGCAACGCCCCGGCCACCTTCCAGCACCTGGTAAATGACGTGTTCAGAGATTACCTAGATCAGTTTGTTATAATCTGTATCGATGATATTCTCATGTTCTTGTCAATCCTGGAAGAGCACAGCAGGCACGTCAAGTGTGTCTTAGAACGTTTACGGAAACATGGACTATACGCAAAAGCTGAAAAGTGTGCGTTTGGGCACTCCAGTATCCCTTTCTTGGGACTCATCATTTCAGTTACAGGAGTCACAAAAAGTCTCTGCCATCCTGGATTGGCCAGCACCAGTGCACAAGAAAGGGGTCTAACGTTTCGTAGGCTTTGCAAATTCTATCGGAAGTTTATTAAGGGGTTCTCCGCTGTGATTGCACCCATCACGCTTATGAAACAAGACTCCCCCTTCCAGTGGACCCCTGAGGCTCAAAAGGCCTTCCTGATGCTCAAAAGGTTATTCACCTCTGCTCCTGTCCTGAAGTACCCGGATCCAGTCTTGCCTTATATCCTAGAGGTGGATGCCTCAGAGATTGCGGTAGTGGCGGTTATGTCCCAGAGACAAGGCCCCCAGGCTTCTCTTTATCCCATTGCCTTTTTCTCCCAGAAGTTCTCGCCACCAGAAACCAACTATGATGTTGGGGATTGAGAGCTGTTGGTGATCAAATCCGCCTTGGAGGAATGGCGGTATTTGCTGGAGGGAGCCACACACCCTATCCTGGTTTTTACCGATCACAAGAACCTTGAGTACTTACGGACTGCAAAAAGACTAAAGCCCCATCAGGCACAATGGGCACTCTTTTTCTCAAGGCTCCAACTGCATATCACTTACAGGCCTTGGTCAAAGAATACTAAGCCAGGATGTTCTGCGAATCTGGGAATCTGGCCCCACCAAACACCATCCTCCCTTCCCAGAGCTTCTTGTTGTCTCAGGAGGACCTGTTATCTCGGCTCAGGTGATCTCTAACCAGCTTCACCACACCACCTGACCCTCGACTGATAATGAAAGATGGGCTGTGGTGGTACCATAACAGGGTCTTCATCCCTGAAGAACTACGCCTGACCATCTTTGAACTCTGTCATGACCACAAATTGGCCAGGCATTTCTGGAGTCGAAAAACACTGGAAATATTGTCACGCTCCTTTTGGTGGCCCTCAGCTGACGAAGACTGAGCGCCCATGGTCCCATATATCCATGGAATTTATAGTCGAGTTGCCTCCTTCTGCCAGTTTCAACTCTATCTTTGTGGTCGTGGATCACATCACTAAAATGGCACTTTTCATACCTATGAAGGGCACCCCGTCTGCTACAGAAACAGCTGAGACCTTCATCAAGGAAACTGTCCATCTCCATGGAGTCCCCGCCAATATAGTTTCCGATCATGGAGTACAATTCACGTCCCGGGTCTGGAAGGCTGTATGCTCAGGCTTGGGGATTGAACTGGCATTCTCGTCTGCCTACCACCCGCAGACAAATGGCCAGACAGAGAGGACTAACCAAACCCTGGAACAGTACCTCCGCTGTTATTCCGCTTTCTCCCAGGATGATTGGGTCTCACTACTACCGGTAATCGAATTCACCTACAACAACACGGTGAATTCGGCCACTAAACAATCTCAGTTTTGGGAGAATCTTGGCTACCATCCTACGTTCCTACCCAGTGTGATTCCGGATAGTACAGTACCTGTGGCTTAAAATATCACAGAATTCTTAGAGAAGAATAACCAACTTCTACAGGAGACACTGTCCCGGACCCAGGAGCTTAACAAAAAAGCCTTTGACAAAGGGAGGCGAGGGGAATTGGATCTGCAACCAGGCGACCGGGTTTGGCTGGCAACCAAAAACCTAAAGCTCTCCTGCCTCTCCAAGAAACTGGGACCAAGGTTCATCGGGCCTTTTCCTGTGAAAATGAGAATCAATAAGCTGGCGTATGAGCTGACCCTTCCTCCATCCATGCGTGTCCATCTGGTGTTTCATGTCATGCTACTGAAACCGGTGACCCAGGATCCCTTTCCAGGACGGAGGACAGCTCCACCAGGGCCAGTTCTTGTGGACAGAGAGGGGGAGTTTGAGCTAGAAGCTGTTCTTGCTTGCAGAAAGAGGGGAGGCTCAACCCAATTCCTAGTCAAATGGAAGGGGTATGGCCCTGAGGCAAACTCGTGGAAACCCGAGGACAATATCCACGCCAAGGAGCTTATTGAAGCATTTTGGAAGAAATATCCAGAACAGAGACCCTGTTTGGGCATCCGGAGGCTGCCCCTTGGGGGGGGGGGGCAATGTAAGGAACCATCTGGGGCCATTGGAAGGCCTATGTGCGTGTTTGCGTGTGCCTGTGTGCATGTGCACGCGCCTTTTGTGTGGGAGCGAGCGTGGTTTGGCGCGTGTGTGCGTATGCACCGGCATTGGCGCCAAAATGGCCATTTAGCTCACAGCACCCTGCAATCAGTGCTGTCTGTTCTACAGCATTTGTGTGTTCCTGAGCGACCTGTTATCCTGATCTGTTCATATGACCCAGCTTGTCCTGACCCTGCTTTGATCTCCACCTGCACTGACCTCGACTTCCATGACCACTCTTCTGCTTGCTCCCTTGTGCCTTGCCGCCCGCCTGTTAACTAACTCTGCCTGTCCCCGACTATTCTCCTGCCTGACCCCTCTGTACTGCACCGCCAGGCTGTTACCCACCCAGCCTGCACCACTACGCCTCTGCTTGCACAAGCTCAACAAGGACCTGCACATTACCACCAGTGACCCAGTCTGACCCTCGTGCCTCCCTGCACCCCTGAGCCTCCTGTATACCCTATCAGGGGATCCCGAATCAGGGACGTAAGAGAGGTTGCACACTGCATAAGTCAGACTCCACCACCAGGTACGTGACACCTCCACTATTCTGAGCGAAAGTTCAGAGGAGAATGTGGGGAAAGGGGAGAGACGGTTTCAATTCCCCTTTTTCCTCATGGGACTGCAGCAGGAGAGGTAGTTTCAAGTCTCCCCTGGAGAACATGCCGCTCTCTGGGGAGTCTTTTAGTGCAGTCACACAGCTTGTCTGAGGTAAAACAGGTGACTTCAGACAAGTCACGTGTTTTTAGGGCCACAAAAGTTTCTTGAACCCCCTTTGGGGGACTATAAAAAGGGGGTTCTGTCTGAGCGGGCTCATTTGCCTCAGAAGACAGGACTGTATTGCTCTATGAGTCTACTCCACTGGGCATGAAGTGTCTTCTGAGGAGAGAAGATGAGCCTGCTGTTACACCTGATAGAAAGAGCAGGTGAAGACGGCGGTGTGGATTGGATCTGGCGGTGCCTCAACTTACCCAGGACTTCAGGTAAGGAGGCTCCGGTGTGAGCTACACTGGCCA
Source organism: Glandirana rugosa (assembly GCA_018402905.1). Classification (NCBI taxonomy): domain Eukaryota; kingdom Metazoa; phylum Chordata; class Amphibia; order Anura; family Ranidae; genus Glandirana; species Glandirana rugosa. Next base: position 97,577 of record BLSH010531973.1, read on the forward strand.
ACGCTGAAGGAGTAGTGGTGGCAGAAGATAGAAGACCGGGTGAAGAGGAGTTCGTTTGGGAGCCCATGCCACCGTTCTCCACGTGACCGCCGGAAGAGGTTGAGCTGGAGCCACCTGAAGAGGATATGAGTCAGTCGAGGAGCAGTGTCATCTCCAGCTCTAAGAGTGGGCCAGCGAAGAGGAGGCGCTTGCTGCGCCGAAGGCACTCTCCTTCTCCACCCAGGCCAGCGAGGGAGAGAAGCACTGGGCGGCCTTCAGCTCACAGGTGCGTCCCTAATAGATGCGCGGCCGGGAGTGCGGCTGGAGAAAGAGCCGACGCATCAAGGCTGCCCACAGGACAGCCTGGATTAACATTGCCTAGGAAACGGATGTCATCATCAGTAGGCAGAAGCAGGGGTCCAGTGTCAGCTGCAGCAGCTACTGCCACAGAATTTCAAGCAGGTGGAGTAAATGGAGGGAATAGTTTCTCCATCCCTGTCATCGGCTCCCCTTTACAACCAGTGGATCAGGTTCAACAAGGTGTTGGTGAGTCATTGTCTAATATTCTGTTATGCAACATTTCAGACATCCTTAAAAAATTATCAGAAGATATTAGTACAGTTAAACAGCAGTCTCAAATTTCATCAATTCCTTTGACTCAGGGTAGGGAATTTTCAGCTACTGAGGTATAGGTGCCATCTAGTGGTTATTCCACTAATGACGTTCAGTCATCACAAGCTGGTTCTAATCAAGTTTTATCTAGTTTTTAAATAGCAAGATCTCAGAACATTACTGGGACTTGTTTAAAAGAATCTATTTCTTGTGAACTGGCATTTAGAGTTAATTGATATTTTATCTCTGTTATCTTCAGCAAAAGATTTTTTATCTAAATCGGATAAAAAAGAAGAAAAAGTAGAGGATAGGAAAATACTTATTACTAGGTCTTTTAATAATTGGTTGCAAGCATTTTGCCTCTTTTCGGGAGTTTTATGTGAAAAATGTCCAGAAAAAAGTGTTGACCTTTTTCATCATATAGATATCATCTTGAAAGCATTTAAGAACTTTGGGGGAACAGCGTGGTATAATTATGACAAGGCCTTTTGCTTAAGGATGTGGGCTTTTGGCTCAATCTTTGTCTCCCTCAAAGGCCGAGTTATAGTAAACAAACGCTAAGTAATCAGCAGTCGCAAATATATATAAAAAAGGAGTTTGCTTCAACTTTAACAAAGGCCAGTGCAAATGGCCTCATTCCTGCAAGTATAGGCATGAGTGTGCCTTTTGTACTGGAGCGCATCCAGTATCTAAGTGTTTCAAGAAAATGTCAGCAGCTAACCAACAGTAAGGAACCGTTTAAAAAAGCATCACTCCCAGTGAATTGGCGAGGCATGCTTCCATGGTTCAGGGTGTTTCCAGACAGGTTGACGGCACAGTTACTAACTGAAGGTTTTAGGGATAGTTTTATGTTACCTATTTTTTCTGGTAAAGGGTGTACTTTGGTTGACAATTTGAGATCAGTTGATAGCTTAGAGGAGGTAGTATTATAAAAAATGAATAAAGAAATTAGTGAAGGCAGAACGGAGGGTCCTTTCAGTTTTGCCCTTTGAAAAGTTTAGGATTTCCCCGTTAGGCATTTTACCAAAGAAAGAAAAAAATTAATTTAGGTTAATTCACCTTTTTTCTTTTCCAAAAGGTACATCTCTAAACGATCAAATTGATGATAAATTAGCTTCAATTAAATATACCTTTTTTGAAGACGCACTTATAGTGGATGTAATTAATGGTTATGATGAAATGCCTATTTCATCGTATGATGTATACCATAAGTCGTATGTACATATATGTTATTGCTACTGCTGTTCTCCTTACTCAAAATGGCTACTAGATCACCCCTCCCCTCGACTAAGTAACATGAAACCTAAGATGGCGTGCCTCCAGAGCGACTACACCCAAGACTTTGATTGTCAACAACCTGGAAGGAGATTACACTTTAATAGATACATCCAATCATGAGCTTATATGGTCTTTTACTATACCTTATCTATGCAAAGTCCATATGCATTTCCTGCAATGTATATCCTGATACTTTATAAACCTCAGCAAAACGGAACAATAAAGCAGAGGTACCTTACCTCTGAACCTTGGTGTCAGTGTTGTGATCTTTCTCAGTGTGTGCACATATCATACTGAATTTGGCCAGGGGCAGATATAAGTACGGACAGTTTCTGTTCAAACCAAAACATTTGGCGACCGAGATGGGACTTCGGGTTCTGTACCAAAGTGCAGCCGATCGAGAGGAGACCGGGATGAACCAACACCGACGGGTCAGAGACTGATCACCTCTGAAATGCTGTAGACATATTATAATATCTTGCCTGTATACCCTGTCTCTGTGATTGGTTTATCTCTGTGTCCATATCGGCTGCCTATGGTAAGCAAACACAGGTAATATAACTTGCCCAAAGTCCATTGACAGAGAACCTGCATAATTTATATCTGCCGCCTGCTTTTATGTTATATGTGCTGGCTTGTGGTAGGGTGACGAGACAAACAGAAGGGAAATAGAGTCACAGATGAAATAATTGGCTGGCATGGATAGACTCCCCTCGAGGCGGATAGTGTGGTGTAGCACGAGTGCCTGGGGGGGAATGCCAGGGAACTTGCTCGGCACGGGGATCCTGTGACAGATATTCTGAGTCTTGCCTTCCTATTATATGAGTAAGTAATATCATGTCCTGAGTGTGTATGTGGTTTATTACTGGGCATAAGCGAAGAAGGATGGGGATTGGTTAATGTGATTATACCGGGATATAAAGAAGAGAGTGAAAAGGATAGAGTGAGGAGTCTGGGTATGCGTTTAGGACATGTACATGACGAGAGTAATAAGTGGTCACGTATTACTCGCCTCATATTACTAGACTCTCTCTCTTCCCCCCCTCTCGACAGCCCATCCCCTCCCCCTTTCTCTGCCACGCTCCTACTTCCTTGTAAGATTTAACCCCTGTGTAGTGTTATATATTGGAGAGTAATCTGAAAGAAGGGACAGGTGACAGTCAGAAGAATTGTCGGACACTTGAGTCCAAGACAGCTTCATAAAACTGTCACGCAAATCCTGAGCCCAGACACAAACTCTCCAGTATCTAACAATGGAACAGAAATTAGAGAAACCAAGAAAGGGTAGTTTAGCTTGTGACCTGTTTTCAGACCGGGAGGGAGGGGAGGCAGTGAAGAAAGGAAAAAAGTTGGCAAGAATATGTGATATTACCATGCACCTGGGTGGCCGATTGCAGCCGGAAGAGTGGTGCATTCTGTTAAAACGGAAGAAAGGTCTGTTGTCTGATCACGGACTACTACCTACGACAGAAGCCTGGTACAGGGTGGCAAAAGCCATCCATGAGGAAGGATGGATAGAGCAAGAAACAAATCAGCATGGGTGCATAGTATATGTGTATCATAAACCAGGAAATAAGTTGAGATCCAAGCCACCGCCCTATAATGGCGCCTCCACCCCCACCACTGCCAGTATCCCATTCCTAGCCTCCACCCCCACCAGTGCAGCTGGCACCAGTCCTGAGGCCACTATCCCTTCAATTTCCAACACCCGGGGCCAAACTCCCGAAGTATACTCCACCATTCCATGAGGTCACGATGCGTCTGAGATACTCACAAGGGACTCATGTGATATTGTACAATATGTACTTCTGTCATCATCTCCCCCCCACAACCAGGACCCAATATGCAGGGAGCCCCTGCCTTGACTTCTTATAACCCGGGACAAGGGCCATATCCTCAACCTGGATATAATCAGGGACCTTTCCCATATGTACCTGGGGGGGTGCCTACAGCCCAAGGAGCACCCCTGATGTATGTGACATTTACCCCTGGGCAGGCATCATCCCTTGTGACCAGTCTGCCAGACCCTGAAAAACAACTCATGCTGTTTTATAGGAGGATTGTACAGATCCAAAAGGCATATTCTTGTGCATGGCGGGACCTGATAAGCCTGTGTGAGATTAAAGCAGGAGATGACTATTGGCCGGTGATGGAAAAATGTTTCAGTGCTGCTAGAACTGACGCTGATAACACTTATGATCAGGGTGTGAATTTGTGACCCAGTTGCAGCAGTGGGCGTGAGATTGCCTAGCAGACCAAGCAAGCAACATACAGGACATTACACAAGACAAGGCTGAATCAGTTTCACACTAGAATATCACAGGTATTTCCAGATTTAGGATTGAGCATGCAGAATAAAGCACATACCCAAATGCTGCCTCCGCATTTGTTTCGGGCCTTAGGGAACCAACCCGGAAAGGCCTGCTTCTATCTCGCACAGAATATGGAGTGCTACCTCTCAACACTCTACTGTTGGTAGCAAAGGGCATAGAATCCTCACAGGGAAATATAAAGATAACCCCTCTCATGATGACCTCTGATACATCATAGCTGCCACAAAATCCACGAGTCTGCTACAATTGCGGTAGGCCCGGACACTTCAAAAGGGAGTGCCAAAGCCCTCAGAGGTCTGCCTATAGACAGCCCGGCCATGGGAGCGGCCCACAAGGAGATGCCCAATATCAAGGACAAAACAACCAAGATAACCCACCTGGCCCTCTACCCAGCACCTGGCCTGCTCCTCCCGATCATATTGACCTCCTCTGCTAGGATTCCGGCAAGCCTGTGTTGCACATGCCAACCATGACTACATCATCTAGAGACGCAGGAGGACCCCTTGCAAAAATAACCCTCCCCATTGAGGGCCATCCCACCACTTTCCTATGTGACACTGGTGCTGCTAGAAGCGTGATCAGAGCTCAAGAACTACCCGATACCTCTTTCTTATCGGACATTGATATAACCTGTGTGGGAGTGGACGTAACACCCAGGAAAAGCCCTTTGACCTGCCCCCTACAAGTTGGCAACTTCCCTGGCCTACTAGCAAGATTTGTTGTCTCCTCCACATGTCCCTTAAAATTATTAGGGGCTGATGTCTTGTCTAGGCTCCAAGCTTCCATCTCCTTTCAGCCCGATGGTGGTATTCAAGTGACCTCACCACTGACTACTGATGATGCCTCAGCATTGTGTTCCATTCCACTTCTGCTCTCCTTGGATGTGGAGGATGAGACCATGATCCCACAAGAAGTCTTGGACCGAATACCCTTATGTTTGTGGTCTACAGGGCCAGAGAACATTGGAAACATTGAAACATAGAAAAGTGACGGCAGAAAAAGACTGAGTAGTCCATCGAGTCTGCCCCTTTTTATTTTTATTTTTTTACATTAACCGTTGTCTGACTATGGATTTATGTTTATCCCAAGCATGTTTGAAGCCATTTACTGTTGACTGTCTCACAACCTCTGTTGGTAGTTTATTCCAATCATCAACCACCCTTTCAGTAAAATAATACTTTCTAAGATTAGTTTTGAACTTCCCCCCAGTTAGTTTGAGGTCATGTCCCCGTGTTCTTGATTTTGTTTTCATATTGAAAAGGTCCCCTGAAAGTCCCACCTGTCATAGTCAAAATGAAACCAGGGGCCCCTTTCCCCAGCAAGCCCCAATACCCCCTCAAGCCCTCTCAGTCAACTGCAATTGCCCTCCAAATAGAGGCCCTCCTGCAGAACGGAGCTCTTGTATATTGTACAAGCCCCTGCAATACTCCTCTCTTTCCAGTAAAAAAGAAGACCCAGAAGGGAGAACCTGAGAAATACCGGATGGTACAAGACCTCCAGGCCGTGAATGAAGCCACTATACTGGAAACATCCATTGTGCCCAATCCACACACCTTGCTGGCTGGGGTGCCACCCACAGCAAAATACTTTACAGTAGTGAACTTGGCAAATGCCTTCTTCAGTGTCCCCCTTGACCCTCGTTGTCAATTCCTTTTAGCCTTCACCCACGAGGGCCGAGGCTACACCTGGACCGCAATGCCTCAAGGGGCCCAAAATTCCCCATCTCAATTTGCAAAGGCAATGACATTCATTTTGGACACATGGATCAAGCTCCATCCAGAGGCTGTGCTCCTCCAGTATGTAGACAATCTCTTGCTCTGTGCGGACACCCAGGAAGAGGCATCAACAACTTTGAACTTCTGAAGGAAATGCTATCCATGGCCCCGCCCTCGGCCTCCCAGACTATGAGAAGCCATTCAAACTATTTGTCTCGGAGAGAGAAGGACATGCCACAGAAGTACTGGTTCAGGCCCATGGCAACAGGCTCAGACCCATTGGTTACTATTCCAGCCAACTGGACCCAGTGGCTAAGGGAGGACCCTCCTGTCTCAGAGCCATTTTCGCAGCCCAGGCTCTCCTGGACAAGACTGCCGACATGGTGCTGGGTCACCATCTCATCCTCCTGGCCCCTCATGATGTAACGGCCATACTGAATCAAGTACAGCCAAGACATCTGTCAACAGCAAGACATCTCAGACTCCAATGTGCACTACTCCTCCCGGATAATATTACCCTTCTCAGGTGCGACACCCTTAACCCATCCACTCTGCTCCCATTTCTCAAGGGGGGAAACAATCCTCATGATATTCCCCATAACTGCTTTGAAATGATAAACATGGAAACTGCACATCTACCAACTGTAAGTGAGGTACCTCTGAATGATCCTGACCTAACTATCTATGTTGATGGATCAAGGTATGCAGATCAAGCAGGATGACATCACACTGAATATGCTGTTACCACTGAGGATACAATCCTCCACGCCTCGGCTCTAACCCCCTCAAAGTCTGCACAAGAAGCAGAGCTCCAGGCCCTGACTATGGCATGCAAATTAGCAGAGGGAAAAAGAGTCAACATCTACACGGATTCAAGATATGCCCTCGGCATTGCCTGCGACTACAGGGTCCTCTGGCAAACTAGAGGGTTTCTAACGGCGGCGGGTACACCCGTGAAGCACAGTGCAGCAATCAAGGACTTGATGGATGCTCTACTTCTCTCTGCCCAAGTGGCTATACTTAAAGTAAAAGCAAACGGTAGGCTGAATTCCCAAGTGGCCCGAGGCAATCATCTGGCAGACACTGCCGCAAAGCATGCAGCATACGAAGTACGAGAAGTCGTCAGCAGAGTGGACAGGCCTATTCCGGTGGAACAGCACTAACACAAGAAATACAAGACACTGTAACTGTACAAGCCACCATGATCTTACAGAACCCAACTGTAGATTGGACACACCTTAAGGAACAGCAGGAAACAGAAAGAAAAGAGGAAAACGAGACGTGGACAAAGAAGGGAGCCACATTGAAGGATGGACTCATGGAAGTGAACAAGAAACCATGTTTATCACGATCTATGTTCCCAGCAGTGGGTGGTGCAGTCCCACCTGTCAAAAACTTTGATGAACTTCCTAATCAACAAATATTACCTAGCCCCAGGAATCACCCCACTCACCAACAACTTTTGCAAATCTTGTGCCATCTGTGCTAAATGCAATCCAGGAAGGACGGAGAGAGTACCCATAAAACATCTGGCAAAGGCCCAGTATCCCTTTAAGAGAATACAGATAGACCACATCCAGATGCCAAAGAGTGGCTGATATGAGTACGCTTTGGTGATTATTGACATGTTTTCTTCCTGGCCTGAGGCTTTCCCCGTCACCAATATGACAGCAAAGACCACAGCCAAGAAGCTTCTGACAGAAATAGGGTGCAGATATGGTGTCCCAGGAGGTTATAGAAAGTGATCAAGGGCCGGCTTTGACGGCCTCAGTAACCAAAGAAATATGGACAGCTTTAAGGGTCACACTAGCCTTCCGCACTCCATACCATCCTCAGAGCAGTGGAAAGGTAGAGAGATTGAATGGCACAATAAAGTCTAGGATGTTAAAAATGTCCCAGGAAACAGGGATGAGTTGGCCAGACAGTTTACCCATTGCTTTGTTTAGTGTCAGGTGCACTCCCAAAGGAAACCATGGTCTATCACCCGATGAGATACTGTTTGGCTCGGCTCCTAGACCAGGGTGTTACTTTCCGCAACAGTTACAACTTCAATCTGATGTACCGACTGATTATGTGACTGCCTTGTCTCGTGAATTAAACCGCATCCATGTAAAAGTGTTTTCTTCCATTACAGATCCTGAATTAGATACAGGGACACACAAGCTGGTTCTCGGTGCCTGGGTCTTGATAAAGAAATTTGTGCGAAAACACTCCCTTGAACCAAGATATGATGGTGCCTTCCAAGTCCTCCTGATAACCGCCACATCAGTAAAGGTGGCTGGGAAGAATACCTGGATACACGCCTCTCATTGTAAAAAGGTCCCAGTACCCGAGGAAGCAGAGGGTGGAAAACCATAATATATATTATTTTCCTGCTGGGGCTGGTAAGGGCCCAACAAATGGCCATCACTAAGACAAATGACATTATTCAATTTTGGTACAACTCATCCAACACTCATGTGGCCACTTTCACCTTTGATTACTGCATTATAGTCTCTTGCCCTCCAATTGATTGGCAGTGTAATATGTACCTTCCCAATTCCAGGTCTACATACATATGTGTTTACAGATGATTATTGGGGTGACAATTGCGATTACTGGAGATCTGTAGGGTGGAACACAGGAGAAGACTGGGGGTACAGACCACAGAGTGCCCTGGACAGGAAAGATAAGAAGGAAGAGTCCCTACTTAGCAGAATGATCCTATTGAAAACAGGAACATGCCTAAATAGGGGGAAAACAGGACATAGCATGAAATTCACCCTAACCATAAAAAACCCCAGCCCCACAGATGCTGGCACATACATTCTGGGAACATGGATGGCAGGGGGAAGGAGTAGAGAAATGGGGAAATTCCAACTCAAAGACATGTACAAGTCACCAGACTGGAAATCTTCCCAGCTAGTAGCCAACCCTCTGAAATCCCATACTCATACCCTAAATGACATGGTGGCAATAGCAGACCCACCTTAGAAGAGACAATGGCAGCCAAAACTGGCTTCTCTGACATTAATGGATGACATTCAGTGCTAACCAGCATAACAAGAGTAACTGTTATGTTTGTGGTAGCGCTAGGCCGCATATGGGGACAGTCCCTCTCCAAATCCCATCAGACAGTGAGGAATGATTCCTCAGCCTATTCACCAACACATCCACCAACCACTCTGCATGAGAAATGTGGAAAAAGGAATATCCCATTGATACCAACACCCCTAAGCTTAGAGAAGTCATCACAATATATCTCGGGAACTACACTTGCTACACCTGTCACGTAGGGAGGGGTAGAAACCTGGGCAATTTTTCCAAGGTTTACTGCACCTCTTATAGCCACATTTCAGCTGATCTGGTACAGAATCAAAGCCAGTCCTTAGGGGATGTGTATTGGGTGTGTGGGGACATGCGTATCAGGACCAGGTTAGAGGACCAGTGGAGAGGAGAGTGTGCCCTTGCGAAGGCCGTCATGCCTCTCCATATCCTAACAGAAGACACCCCTGATGTACACACCGACCCAGCACCCAGTCACAGGATGAAACGGGTGACTCCCTCCGGAAGCTTTTTTTTTTTTTTTTTATCAATAAGAGTTTATTGAAGTAATAAAGAAAATGCAATCAGTTCTGTTGTATATAACAAGTGATCAGTATTCAAAAGTATTGGGGTTTATAAAATGGCTGTGAATCTGTAATAAAGGTACTAGCTGATACAACGATTCATCCTAGCTCGGCGTCATAAAATTCCATTTATATTTACTTAAAGACATTGGGGAATAAACAGTGTAGTCATCAGAATGCAATAAGTGTCACAAATTATATTTATATTTATATTTATGCTGGGGATTCTAATTATCTGGTCTCGGAACTTTCAAAGGGAGTGAAGTATATAGAGTCTCATTTCATTATTTCACCGTATTCTACTGATATTTTGAATAAGACCATTAATTCCATAGTTTATGGAATTGTTGTGTGTTTTCTTTTTTTATGGCTAAAGTCTCTTCCATATCATGAATCTGATTCATTTTTAGGATCCAATCTTTAATGGTAGGTGTGAGTGATGATCTCCAGTAGAGAGGTATTAGTGTTTTAGCTGCGTTGCGCATATGTCTTATTAGGGATCTTTTGAATGTTCTGTATGATAAGTTGTTAATGTGGAGTAGGCATATGGCAGCGTCAAATTGGGTATTTGTTTCAGTGATTGTCACTATCAAATTGATGACCTCCTTCCAGTATTTTTGGTTCTCACGGCATGAACTCGAAATATGAATGAAGGTGCCTACTTCTTTATGGCATCTCCAGCAGATATCAGATTCTGCGGGAGCCCATCTCTTTATTTTCGCTGGTGTTATGTACCATTGATTGCGAATTTTGAAGCATGTTTCCTGCATTCGGGTGCTTATTGAGCATTTGTGGGTGAAGACACATGCCTTCTCCCACTGTGCTTCTGAAATCGAGATTTTCAAATCACTTTCCCAGATAGATTTATATCTGTCTTTGAATTCAATACTAGACTGTGAGATCCATTTATATGCTAATGAAGTGGCACCTTTCAAAGGTTTTTGATCGTGACAAATCTTTTCGAAACTTGTGAGGGGTCCTGTCATAAGATCCTTCTTCTTATTGTTCTGGACAAAGTCATGAATTTGAATGTATGTTCAAAAAATTAGAAATTTATTGGTTATTTTTCTTTTGAGTTGGTGATAGGTTAGTATTTTGTTGCTTTGTATGCAGTCGAGTGCTAGTAAGGGAGTATCTCTTTCTGTTCTAAGATAGTTTACTTTTTTGGAACCAGGTGGGAATTCGGGATTGCCTGCTATAGAGATTAGAGGACTTGTGGTGGAGGAAAGTTGGTGCTGGGCCACAATTTTTTGAAAAATTTTCAGGGTTGTATTAATCAGTGGGTGGGATTTTATATACTGGGGGAAGAATTTAGAGGCTGTCCAAGGTAGAAATCTCGTTAGGATTTTGGGGTTTGTTTCTTCAAGTCTCACCCAGTCTTTAGTTTCAGAGTGGCAATGCCAATCAATCAGTCTGGTAATGTGTGTTGCGTAGTAGTATTTTTTAAAGTCTGGTAGTTCCGAATCCGCCTTTGTCTTTGGGGAATGTAAGCATTTTTAGTTGAATTCAAGGTTTTTTGTGTGCCCATAAGAAATTTCTTTTAGCAATAGTGAGTGTTCTGAAAAAGTCATTAAGAATTTCGATGGGAAGAGTGTGAAACAAATAGAGTAGTCTAGGTAATACAGTCATTTTTAATATAGCGGCCCTTCCAAACCACAAGAATTGTTTGGAGTTCCAATTCTTAAGGTCATTTTACATTTTTTTAAGTAATGGGATGAAGTTGTGGTGGTATATGTCTTTGAGTATTTAAGGGAGTTTGTTTCCTATTTATATAGGCAGTTATGTTTAGTAAGAGATTCTATGTCTTTGGGGAGGGTTAAATTCATTGCTTCGGATTTACTATTGTTTATTTTGAAATTTGAAATATATTTGAACTGTCATAAGATTTTGTTTAAATTAGGTATAGAGATGTGCGGTTGGGTTACGAAGAATAATAGATCATCCACGTATGCTGCGAGTTTATACTCTCTTTGGTTTATGTTGAACCCATGGATATTTGATGGTTGTTATTAGGGGTTCTAGTGTCAATATAAACAGTAGGGGGGAAAGAGGGCACCCCTGCCTCATCCCGTTGTTAATTTGTATGGGGTCAGATAGGTGATTATTGATTTTAACTTTTGCCTTGGGATTGATATATATGGATTGTAGCCAAGACATAATTTTCCTGCCCAGTGCTATGTGCTCACACGTGGCGAACATGTAGTCCCAGGCTACCCTGTCGAAGGCCTTCTCCGTGTCCGTTGACAGGAGAAGGCCCTCGGCATTTTCAATGCCCAGTCTGTGTATTAGGTTTAGGGCCTTAATTATGTTGTCTTTTGCTTTGCAGCCTGGCATAAAGACCACTTGTTCTGGGCCAATTAATTTATGTAGTAGGGGTCTTATTCTGTTAGCCAAGATCTTTGTAAGAAGTTTGAGATCCAGGTTCAATAAGGAAATGGGTCTGTAATTTGCTCATTTCTTATGATCTTTCAGTGGTTTTGGTATAACAGTAATTTGCGCTGGGAGGAAGTCTTGAGATAGTGTGTTTTTTTATTGAGATGATTAACCACTTCAGCCCCGGAAGGATTTGCTGCTTTAGGACCGGAGCCCTTTTTGCGATTCGGCGATGCGTCGCTTTAACTGACAATTGCGCGGTCGTGCGACGTTGTACCCAAACTAAATTTGCGTCCTTTTTTTCCCACAAACAGAGCTTTCTTTTGGTGGTATTTGATCACCTCTGCGTCATTTCTGATCGCCGCTATAAACAAAAGAAGAGCGACAATTTTGCAAAAAAAACCCAAATTTCTTACTTTTTGCTAGAATACAAATCCAAAAAAAAAATATAAAAAAACATTTTTTTTCACCGTTTTTGGCCGATTTATATTCTTCCTCATATTTGCGATAAAAAAAATCGCAATCGGCGTTTATTGATTGGTTTGCGCAAAAGTGGTCGCGTTTACGGATGATGAGAATTCATTTTTGGGGTTTTTTTTTTTTTTT
>BLSH010531973.1:115827-144773 GCA_018402905.1 Glandirana rugosa
CATATCGGCCCTAGAGGAAAGGGGAGGTGTGTGGGGTTGTGCGTATTTAAACGGAGACCCAAATTACTACAGAGTTCTAATACAGTTAATTTTTATCACTTAAAATATTTTTCCCATTATGGGCGTGACTGGGGCCTCATATCTAAGTTTTGCCTAAGGCCTCACAAAGCCTAGAGCCGCCTCTGGACCTTAGATGGGACTGGAATCCCCCCTACTAAGAGGAGGTGGGAGGAGGACTTAGGAACTATAACTGACAGGCAGTGGAGACGCATATTGGAACTGGGCCCACTGGTGCCCCTATCCTCCTCCCAGAGAGTGTTGCATTTATTCCTTTTACACAGGGTGTACTATAACCCCAAAAAGTTGTTTCTGTTTGGACGGAGACCAGATGCCCACTGAGGTATAGAAATACAGGAGGGGACCTCATACACATGATATGGAGATGCCCAAAGTTACACCGGTATCGGAAAGAGGTCCTTGATACTATAAATCAGGCATTTGAGACATCATTAAACCCAGAGGCAAATTTATGCGTGTTGGGGTGTGTGGAGGGGAAAGGAGATCCCGGCTATACAAAAACAGCAGTGCTTAGATGCTTGTTTCAAGCAAGAAAATTGATTGCTTAGAGATGGCAGTCAGCATTACCCCAAACTGTAGGGAATGGATCCAGACTATGTATGAAACAATATGTAAGGAAAAGCCAGTATATAATAAACGGGGCTGCACAGAGAAGTATAAAAAGATTTGGAAACCCTGGCTCGAAGCAAGAGGATACCCCCTTTATAGTAGTGGGTAAAACCGATAGTTCACAAGTAGGCAACGGGGACACCCAACATAAAGGGAGCTAGAGGTGAAGGAAAAGAAAGGAAAAAGGGGAAGAAGGGGTGCACTTAAAAAAACTATATAAAATATAAAATCCATGCTATAAGAAATGCGCATATATAAATAATGAAAAAATCTGTAGGCTGCTGTACACTGAGTGCTACACACCCCACAAAATAATAAATATAAACCACAGCGCCAGCAGACAAAACAAATCAATTGTGATCTTAAATAACTATTGTTCAAAGGTGATATATCAATAAAGTCTTATAAATCTTAAAAAACTCTTAAAGGTGCTCCAGTGCTCTATTAGGTGATTAAAGGTGCTGTAGAGCTTCAGGTAGATCAATCTGTGCTAGAAATGTGCAATGGTGCCACACTCCCCTCTTGCGTCCCTACCCGAAAATATTGACCCCCAGCTTTGCAGTCTGGGGATCAAAAAGGCATGAATCTGGTGTCAGCGGGATCTGATAACAATATCCTCCTTCTTTCCCAAGATTACAATCATATAAATCTCCGCCTAGCTTGGTATAAAAGGGAAAGGGCTCATAGTATATCTTTTTAAATAAAATATTTATTGCCCAAAAAATAAAACTACTTACAAGAAAGACCTATATTACAGGCAGGAAAAGCTGTTCTGGGTATAGCACGCATAGCGTGCATTCCAACACGGGCAGACATGGCGTCACTGGTTATGGGAAAACTGATCTTTCGTCAACGTGTTTCACCCCTCCTCCAAGGCGTCATCACAGACAACTTCGGTTTCCACAAGCAAATTTTTATACACGAGGTGCTAGACCCTCATTTCCAACTAGCCAATTGCCACTGAACTGTTGATTAGACTGACTCCAGTTTCCCGTAACAAGTCAATGTCCCCGCTATACAAATTGATACAAACAACTACAATTGATACCAAAACCCCAATACAGGGTGGGCCATTTATATGGATACACCTTAATAAAATGGGAATGGTTGGGGATATTAACTTCCTGTTTGTGGCACATTAGCAATGGGAAACTTTTCAAGATGGGTGGTGACCATGGTGGCCATTTTGAAGTCGGCCATTTTGAATCCAACTTTTGTTTTTTCAATAGGAAGAGGGTCATGTGACTCATCAAACTTATTGGGAATTTAACAAGAAAAACAACAGTGTGCTTGGTTTTAACATAACTTTATTCTTTCATGCGTTATTTACAAGTTTCTGACCACTTATAAAATGTGTTCAATGTGCTGTCCATTGTGTTGGATTGTCAATGCAACCCTCTTCTCCCACTCTTCACACACTGATAGCAACATCGCAGGAGAAATGCTAGCACAGGCTTCCAGTATCTGTAGTTTCAGGTGCGGCACACCTCGTATCTTCACAGCATAGACAATTGCCTTCAGATGACCCCAAAGATAAAAGTCTAAGGGGGTCAGATCGGGAGACCTTGGGGGCCATTCAACTGGCCCACGATGACCAATCCACTTTCCAGGAAACTGTTCATCTAGGAATGCTCGGACCTGACACCCATAATGTGGTGGTGCACCATCTTGCTGGAACTATGATGTCGGTGATAGGGTATTGCTTGCCATCAAGTCGGCTTTGGAGGAATGGCGGTACCTCCTGGAAGGAGCAGCTCACCCGCTATTGGTTTTTACTGACTATAAAAACCATAAAAAAAACATATGCTGTGAAGATACGAGATGTGCAGCACCTGAAACTATGGATACTGGAAGCCTGTGCTAGCATTTCTCCGGCGGTGTTGCTATCAGTGTGTGAAGAGTGGGAGAAGAGGGTTGCATTGACAATCCAACACAATGGGCAGCACATTGAACACATTTTATAAGTGGTCAGAAACTTGTAAATAGAGAAAGAGAAAAATAGCCCAACCCAAGGCTAGCGGGACTTTAAATGAGGGCCACGGCACTGTCGCCATGGGCATCCTCCATCCCTAAATTTGGCGATATAGAGAGAAAGGGTTTGGGACTTTAAATGAAGCATGCACTCCTAGAGACATAAGACAAGTATATGTATAAATGATTTATTGATGTTTACAGTGTAAAAACAAGTTAATTCATAGTAGTCATTCAGAGTAAAAAGATCCATTAGATCACAGTAATCATAAATCCATAGATACAAAATAGGTTCATATAGCAACATATGACAGGGCTCAAATTTAGGATGACATATAAAATTGACATGCGGTATAGCATCCTGTAGGTACATGTATTGAATGGAGCATTGTACAGAAAAGACCTGAGGGGCCCAAAAATCAATTTGTGGGTTGTTGTACGCAAGAGAGGATGTCACAGGCTCGACGCGTTATTATCACTCATCAGGAGCAATGCGTAAGAACTATCTATTGACATAGAAGGAGTTGATGAGTAAAAGTATTGTCAAATCTGTAAAAAATGAAAGAGTGGCAAAATATCCACCCATACTCACATGTAAATGGTGCTCATGGATGGCGACAGCAGCTGCCGATAAATGGCCAGGGGTGTCGTCTCCCCCGGGAGCTGAGGTGGCATGGATGGACGGTGAAGACAGCCTGGCACCCAATGAGAGGGATGCGACCAGAGGGGCAGTAGCCACCAGGCTATCCCTGAGAAAGTGATATGGGAATCTGTGGGCAAATGTGTATAGATAAGTGTAAGACACCTTTGGTAGTGTGTGTTCCAGGGATAGAAAAGGAAACTATTGAATATCGTATGGGGTGCATGGTGAGGAAAGTAAGAATAAGAATTGATAGGTGCGTGGAAGCAAAAGGTGAAGTAGAGTAAACATCATAGACAATGGTGATGATGTTATCTAAAAAGGACTTGTAGATGATTTCTATCCCTGGAACACACACTACCAAAGGTGTCTTACCAGTTTTTCTTTAAAGACAAATTTTACTTTGATAAATGCCTCCCCATGGGCTGCTCCCTGTCTTGTTTCTATTTTGAGTCTTTTTCTTCTTTTCTAGAATGAGTCTTAATCCAGATTTCTGGGTCACAATCTATTATACATTATTTAGATGATTTTTTATTTTTAGGCCCTGCAGATACTCTCGATTGCTCCTCTTTGCTCCTGGTTAGAGTTGAGCGAACCCGAACTGTAAAGTTCGGGTCCGTACCGAACTTTTGGGTGTCCAGGACCCGGACCCGAACCCGGATGTCCGGGTGCGGGGTTCTGGTATTTTACTACACATGTTAAAAAGCTGCCAAGGGCAGCCAATCAACAAGTTTTTCACTGGTTTTCCCTAGAAGCCATCACAGCCATGCCTACTAATGGCATGGCTGTGATTGGCCAGTGCACCATGTGACCCAGCCTCTATATGGGGCTGGAGTCACCGTGCTGCATGTCATATGCTCTCAGGATAGTTTAGGGAGAGGATGCTACTGGCTCTGTGAGGGACAGATTGCAGATATTATAGAACATCTCATCCTGCATTACTGAATGATCTGATTATGAACTAGGGAGAGATACTAGTACTGGTGCTTTGAGAGAGTGAGAGATACTAGTACTGGTGCTTTGAGGGACAGATTGTACATCTCATCCTGCTACACAGAATGATCTGACTGGACTAGGGAGAGTCTGTTGCTTTAAGGGAAAGATTATTCTTTTAAAATCATCATCAAGTTGTACAGGGAAAGGTTCCAGCTGTTGCTTTAAGGGAAAGATTATTCTTTTAAAATCATCATCAAGTTGTACAGGGAAAGGTTCCAGCTGTTGCTTTAAGGGAAAGATTACTGTTCTAAAATCATCATCAAAGTGTGTGTGAAAACCCCTATATCAGCTGCAGAGAAGCCATATTAGTGTTTTAAAATCATCTTCAAATTGTGTGGAAAATCCTTATATCAGCCACAGAGAAGCCATATTACGGTTTTAAAATTATCTTCAAATTGTGTGGAAAATCCTTATATCAGCCGCAGAGAAGCATTGTTAGTGTTTTAAAATCATCTTCAAATTGTGTGGAAAATCCTTATATCAGCCACAGAGAAGCCATATTAGTGTTCTAAAATCATCTTTAAATTGTGTGTTTTAGAACACTAATATGGCTTCTCTCCGGCTGAGTAAGGCTTTTTCCATACAATTTGATAATGATTTTAACACTCTTACCCCCATTTTCCTTCCTTTTGCAGACCTCTAGGACTTTCCAGGACTTTGTTGCAGCCATTTTTGTGCCTAAAAGTTCGGGTCCCCATTGATTTCAATGGGGTTCGGGGTCCGTGTCAAAGTTCGGGTCCAGTCCGGACCCAAACCCGGACTTTGTCCCGAAGTTCGGCCGAACCAGCAGAACCCAAACTTCCAGAGGTTCGATCAACTCTACTCCTGGTCAATGGATAAACCTCTATGCTAGCAGTGGTTCTCCCATTTGCCCAGTAAAGCTATTAAAAGATTACTCACATTGTAGACCTGAAGGTGGTAAAAAAAAGTTATTCATGAGTCAAGTAGCCTTATTATCACATATCAATTTGTCAGAGTTTTAAAAAATGTCTAAAATGTTTAAATATACTTAATTCTCACTTTACTTTTCATTCTTTTAGAATTGGGGCGGCCACTGAAGCATCAAGGTTAGGTTTGGATAAGAGCATTATTAATAAAGTGGGAAGATGGAAGTCTAGTAGTTATCTTTTATATATCCATCTTAATAATTCTGTTTGATTCCTTAAAGGTAAACCACGGGTTGTATGGATCATTGGATGCTCGTATATCTTCTGGGCTCATCAGCAGGCTAGGAATAGGGTTTATTCTGAGAACCTAGGTTTAGATCCAAGTAAATTCATGATTTATTGGCGTGGTAAGAGAGGAATGTTGTGGTCTGACTTATTTGTGGAAATATGCAGGCTACATCAAAGTTTTCATTCTCCAGATATTTTAATTGTATATTTGGGTGGGAATGATGTTCTGAAGTGGTTCAATGTCTGAAGTGGCTATATACCCCTTCGTTCCGCCCTTTGGAAAAAATCTGAAAACATTGAATAGAGCAGTTGCTAAGAATTTTCAGGGTTTAGGCATATTATCATTTAGGCATGTAGAATTGGAGGGCAATATTGAAGGAGTTTATAGGGTTGATGGTATTCATCTGTCTAAAATTGGAACAGATATATTTAACACAGACCTAAATTCTTGTGTTGAAATGGCTGTGGTGCGGGGGTTTTGTGACAGGTGGATTTAATCCACCTGTCTTTTGGAAATTTATTGATATCTAAATATATTTATACAGCCTGTGCCGTGGTGGCTAGGTTGTTTCATTGTGTTTGTGTGAATTTATCTGTGATGCATTATTAAAATTATTAATTTTGAAACCAATAATAAATGGCCGCAGCCCTATTTATTCCAACAGTTTTGTCTGCTTGTAAGTTATTTAGTTATTAAATTATTTAGTTATTAAGGTTTCCTGCATGCTGTCCTACATGGGGAAAAGGGGGAGACGGTTTCAATTCCCCCTTTTCCTCATGGGACGGTGGCAGGAGAGGAAGTTTCAGGTCTGAGGTAAAACAGGTGATGTCAGACAAGTCACATGTTTTTAGTTTTACCAGAAGTGTTGAGCAGCTTTTAAAAAGTGTCAATTTGAATCAGCACTGAATCATTTGTATTTTGTACGTGTTTTTAGGGCCACAGAGGTTTCTGGAACCCCCTTGGGGGACTATAAAAAGGGGGTTCCGTCGGATCGTCGATTCGTCTCCGAAGATGGACTGTGGTGCTCCCCCCTACCCAAAATTTTTTTTTTAATTTAAAATGTCGTGGCTGTTGTTATGTGGTAGTGTCACCTTTATTTTCTGCAAAGGGGGACAAGTGATGCAACAAGCACCAAAGTGAATAATTTAATAATTTGAGTATTTGGTAAGTTGTGTAATCCATTGGAAATGTATTGATATCTAAATATATTTATACAGCCTGAGCCGTGGTGACCAATAATAAACAGCCGCGGCCATATTTATTCCAACAGTTTTGTCTGTGTGTAAATTATTTAATTATTAAATTTGTTATTAAGGGTTCCTGCTTGCTGTCCCATGAGCATGGCAGAGTATGCACACAGAGTCTACACAAACCCACATCATCTCTTCTGCAAACTGCCAGCTCTCTTTATAACTGTTCAGCCCTGTGCCTCCTCTATTACCTTACATGTGCATAACAAACTAGCTTGACTGAGCCCAGACTCTTCTTTCTTGTAAAGGACAGCACCTGCAGAAGAGCACCAACTTTCAACAATGTACATCAAGCCAACAAACAAATAAATGCAAAAGTTAACACAAAAAAACTAAAAAAAAACACAAAAGTACAAATTTAAAAAATTGTGGCTGTCTCGATGGACCATTTAGTAATTTTTCCGCCATCACTCTTTTATGTTTCTGTGTTTCTATCACCTACTACACTTTCTTTCAAATGATGCAGTGGCGTGCTGCAAACAAAAGGCAACTCCAAGATCAGATGGCAACAGGTGAATGCTGCACTTTGAGCACCCAAAAAATGCCAGTATAAATATAAATGATAAACAATATAGCCACAATATAAATGAAAAGTCCAAAATAATAAAAGCCCTTTTTATTAAGAAAAAGCCTTGCAAAAAAGTGTGCTATTGATGGGAAGGCAGCTTAAAGTGTTACTAAACCCACAACAGTAAAATCATGCCGTATATGCAGTAAAGCATGCTTGTTATACTTACTGTGGAACCTAAGGGGCTAATCCTCTACATTGTGTAAAAAGGCTGTTTGATCATGTCTTTTCTGATCCTCCCCTTCTTTTATTGTCTCCAATCCATCTGTTGACAGCAGAGTCTTAGGAGGCACTCTGCCCTGGTGTGTATTGCTAGAGAGTCTTTTTTTTAAGAGGGTGCATGTGATCAGCACAGGGCCAATCAGCACTGTCCAGACAGAGGGTCAGGAGCCATGCAGCCTCATAGGACAGTCAGAGAAGAAAACTCCTCCTACAAGCTTTAACCAGTGCTCGGCCGGGCAATGATAGAAGTCACAAGACTGCTATTTATTGCAGATGAGAAAAAGTATTTAGCAGTTTATATTTACTAAAATAATTGAATTTCCATGTTCTGTGTACTATGGGAGACAAGATATATTGAATGCAGGGTTCTGGGTTTAGTAACACTTTAAAGTGCTAGCCAGTGACCTAAAAAAAACAAAGCTAACCATTGGACTAAAAAAAAAAAAACACAAAATATAATTAAAAACAAAAATATCCTTAATAATAAGAATAAAAAAGCGGCAAAGGGGTTATTTGCACAATAAGCTATCCTTTTTCTACAATAGATGAACACTATGGGGTTGATTTTCTAATACTGGAGATTGCAAAATCTGGTGCAGCTCTGCATAGAAACCAATCAGCTAGCAGTTTTCTTCATTTGTCAAAGCGTAATTGAACAAGCTGACGTTAGAAGCTGAATAGCTATCATGCACAGCTGCACCAGATTTTGCACTCTCCAATCTTAGTAAATCTACCCCTATTACTGCTCAGTGCCCTATCTTTTAGGCCTCATACACACGGACGTTTTTTGATGCCGGCGTCTTCTGGTGTTTTTTGCAGCTCTCCATGTTAGTCAATGGCCCTATAAAAACACAGACGTTTTTGAGCTGTAGAGGGCGTCGGCGTTAGTGAGCTGTAACTAGAACCCACGGCCAGCGCTTTCTGAGGCTGTAACATTTTGGCGTTTTTGGACGCCGATGCCGCAAAACGCTCACTAACGCCCACTAACACCATACTGGCGTTAACCGGCGTTTTTTGATGCCGACATTTTTAGGTTGAAAAATAGCAGAGGGCTGATTTTTAAAAAAAAAATGCCTATTGATGCCGACGCTCACTAACGCCGATGCATTACGCCGAAAAATGCAGTTTTTTTTCCCTGACGCCGGGCCCAACGTTTTGCTTATTTTTTAAGATACACCCGTGTGTATGAGGCCTTATAGTGAGGGGGCTGGCTTATCAAAAAGCCCCTTAATTAGCTTTCTAAGCCTGCTGGTCATAGATTAAAGTGATACTAAACCCAGAGCAGTAAAATCTGTCTGCATATGCAATAAAGCATCCTTATTATATGCAGTGTGGAACCTATGGGGTTAATCCTCTGCATTGTGTAAAAAGGCTGTTTGATCCTGTGTTCTCTGATCCTCCCCTTCTTCCACAGTCCCCAATCTATCTTATGATAGTACAGAGCCTTGGGGCACTGTGCACATGCTCAGTTTGGTATGTATTGCTAGAGAGTTTATTTTCTTTTGGGGAGGGTGCATGTGATCAGCACAGGGCTAATCTGGACTCTCCAGACCAAAACTCAGTGCAGCCTCATATGACAGAGGAGAATGAAAACCCCTCCTACAAGCTTTAACCAGTGCTCAGCTGGACACTGATAGAGGTCACAAGACTGCTATATACTGCTGATGAGAAAACAGAAAATTGTATAGTTACCCAATGGTGATTTTCCTTTCCTGATGCTAAAGCATGACAGCATATGCAGTATCTCACAAAAGTGAGTACACCCCTCACAATTTTGTAAATATTTTCTTGTATCTTTTCATGAGAAAACACTGAAGAAATGACACTTTGCTACAATGTAAAATAGTGAGCGTACAGCTTGTATAACAGTGTAAATTTGCTGTCCGCTCAAAATAACTCAGTACACAGCCATTAATGTCTAAACCACTGGCAACAAAAGTGAGTACAACCCTAAGTGAAAATGTCCAAATTGGGCCAAAAGTCTCAATATTTTGTGTGGCCACCATTATTTTCCAGCACTATCTTAACGCTCTTGTGCATGGAGTTCACCAGAGCTTCACAGGTTGCCACTGATGTCCTCTTCCACTACTCCATGACAACATCACGGAGCTGGTGGATGTCAGAGACCTTGCGCTCCTCCACCTTTAGTTTGAGGATGCCCCACAGATGCTCAATAGGGTATAGGTCTGGAGACATGCTTCGCCAGTCCATTACCTTTACCCTCAGCTTCTTTAGCAAGGCAGTGGTTACCTTGGAGGTGTGTTTGGGGTCGTTATCATGTTGGAATACTGCCCTGCGGCCCGGTCTTTGAAGAGAAGGGATCATGCTCTGCTTCAGTATTTCACAGTACATGTTGGCATTCATGGTTCCCTCAATGAACTGTACCTCCCCAGTGCTGGCAGCACTCATGCAGCCCCAGACCATGACACTCCCACCACCATGCTTGACTGTAGGCAAGATACACTTGTCTTTGCACTCCTCACCTGGTTGCCACCACGCACGCTTGACACCATCTGAACCAAATAAGTTTATCTTGATCTCATCAGACCACAGGATATGGTTCCAGTAATCCATGTCCTTAGTCTACTTGTCTTCAGCAAACTGTTTTTGGGCTTTCTTGTGCATCATCTTTAGAAGAGGCTTCCTTCTGGGACACCAGCCATGCAAACCAATTTGATGCAGTGTGCAACGTAAGGTCTGAGCACTGACAGGATGACCCCCCCACCCCTTCAACCTCTGCAGCAATGCTGGCAGCACTCATATGTCTATTTCCCCAAAGACAACCTCTGGATATGACACTGAGCATGTGCACTTAACTTCTTTGGTCGACCATGGCAAGGCCTGTTCTGAGTGGATCCTGTCCTGTAAAACCACTCTTTGGTCTTGGCCAACATGCTGCAGCTCAGTTTCAGGGTCTTGGTAATCTTATTATAACCTAGGGCATCTTTATGTGTAGCAAAAATTCTTTATTTCAGATCCTCAGAGAGTTCTTTGCCATGAGGTGCCATGTTGAACTTCCAGTGACCGTTATGAGAGAGTGAGAGCTATAACTGCAAATTTAACACACCTGCTCCCCATTCACACCTGAGACCTTGTAACACTAACAAGTCACATGACACTGGGGAGGGAAAATAGCTAATTGGGCCCAATTTGGACATTTTCACTTATGGGCATACTTACTTTTGTTGCCAGCAGTTTAGACATTAATGGCTGAGTTATTTTGAGGGGACAGCAAATGTACGCTGTTATACAAGCTGTACACTCACTACTTTACATTGTAGCAAAGTGTAATTTCTTCAGTGTTGTCATATGAAAAGGTATAATAAAATATTTGCAAAAATGTGAGGGGTGTACTCACTTTTGTGAGATACTGTAGGTATGGGTAGGCTGCGCCCCCACAACCACTCCCAGGATTGGTTATACTATAAAATCAGTCACCTTCCACCAGGCAGCATTCTCGTCACTTATCATCAATGCAAAGCCCTTAGGGAGGGACCTGTATGCTGACATGCTTTAGCGTCAGGAAAGGAAAATTACCGTCAGGTAAGTATACAATTTTCTATTTTCCTGACACAAGCATGACAGCATATACGTATGGGATGTAGCAATCACAAA
Organism: Glandirana rugosa; assembly: GCA_018402905.1. Lineage (NCBI taxonomy): Eukaryota > Metazoa > Chordata > Amphibia > Anura > Ranidae > Glandirana > Glandirana rugosa. Next base: position 126,953 of record BLSH010531973.1, read on the forward strand.
AAAAAAAAATGGCAGTTAACGCTGAAGTGTTTAAATCAAGGATTAGATCTATCCCACTGAACGACCAAAGTGTCTTGTAGCTAAGGTCACTGGGTTCACTTTAAAATGGGTCCAAAACATGTTATATGTAGACTAGGTTGCAGTTTCATATATTTATTCTGGAGATGCTCGCTTGAGTTCTGTACATGGATAAACAATCTGTCTGGCAAAGCAGTCTCTGTACTCAATTGATGGATTTTTCCTGGGCATCTAAGCTTTTGAAATAACTTTATGAACAACAATACAATTGTCTTTAATGGGCAGCTATTGTCCCCTACTGATGCGGTTAGGCCTGAAGAGCCCATTGGTTGACGTTTTATAGAAGGGCCACTTCCATGTATCTCTTCAACCTCAAACCTATTTCCAATACTTGTGGTAATTCAGACACTTTAGTTTGGATATGCTGGATGGATGATGTCCTAATCCAGATAAAAAGATGCAGACCTTTGTGTAGTGCTGAAGAAGACTAGAGCCATTCTGCCTGATAATGGCAGCAACAAGGTAGTGTACAGCTTGACACTTGGATATCTGAGAATCTTCCTATAGATATATTAGGTATACAAAATACTGTTCAGTGTTACTGGCCATCTTGAGGAAGTCCTATCCAGATGAATGGAGAGTGAGACAGCATGTCCCTCACTATTTGGAAGACCCAAGGGAAGAATCTGAACAGATTTTCAGAATTGGTTTATCAAGATATGCGATAGCTACTGGATCCCAGAGAGTGAGGACACGCCTGAGCATCATCTACCTCTTAATCCCCTATCTAGGCTTACTCGCATACAATTCAATCCTTACAGCAGGGAACAGAATATTCAATCATTTAATTCTGCAAGGCTTCCTATGATCGAGTATACCTGCAGTTTGGAGTAGGTGCACTGGCTTAAACAGGGTTTCAAACACTAAAGGTGAGACCTCCACATGAGCCTTCACTTCTTGGTCTCCAGCCTCTAGATATAACTTGTCTGAATTTAGATGATACAGTTGGCCACGATGTGTGAGGTTTTGAACCTCAGGAAGGGGAATAGGAGGACCCTGAATCAAGACTGTATCTGAGGATATCATGGCCTGCAGGCCACCGGGCAATTATTATCCTCATCACTACTGGATGAATGTGGATCCTGATAAGGGGCCTGGGGACCACTGAGTTTGCTGGATATACCTATTGGCTAATCTGCAGCCCAGTTGGGTATCGGTAGTTCTACTGCTTCCATCTCTTGGAAGCAATTAAGGTTACTGACATGGTTGATATCCTGAAGTTGACTAGTTTGCCTCCCTTCTTGACAGTGAAGATAGGATCTTACTATTCTGCTTACTGTTTAGAGCATAGCTGAGGCTCTATTTGTTACAATTTCAGAACGACTTCCCCTTGCGAACCATTGCCTCTCTGATCTTGGACACCTTGCCCTCCTTCGACATAACTACCCAATAAAGTAAATATAGATTGGTATGCCAGCTAGCTGGTAAAGCTAAAAATATTTAACTGGCTTGGCCACCATCAAGTTCTCCCTTGTGGAGTCACTTACTCCTGGTGCGGGAAGCAAGGCTTCCAATGCTACCAAACCTGTTAAGTTCTCAACCTTCCAGTGAGACCTTGTATCCTCTGGATTACTATACACTTCTTCTCCAGCCCTTTGAGACTATGGGATGCCACCGCTTGCCAAGAGCTATGGCTTGTTCAAGTGAGATATTAACACTGTTGTTTTCCCTGAGGGTAAGACTACCGTACTCTTCTTAGTTTCTCAACTGTTTCCAGGAATGTCATCATTGAAATGAAATTAGTATTCTCCCATTAATGACCCCTCCAAGTTTGATCATTGTCTGAACTAGCCTTTTGACAGGCCTGAAGAATTTTGAGCCAGCAGGCTGTGCCCCAACAAAGAACCTGTAGCCCTTGCTTTGCAAGACAGCTGCTACTGGACGTAATGTTCTGAAACTGCCCTGAATATGTGGCAAGGCCAAAGACTATCAAATTAACTCATAGTGAATTTCTTGAATAGTCCAGCGAAGGTACTTGCAGGAACATGGATCTACCGAAGTGTGTATGCCCCCATCTGCTGGGTCTAATGCCAACCTGCCATCTCACCTGATGGCTTGAGTACTTGCTTGCCACGGTTCCCAAGTCTGCTTTTGACTAAGAACAATGCAGAGCACACTCCTTGACATGTTCTTTGGACAGATGGTTTACTAATGAACCAGATGTGGTAACACTTGTCTCCAGCATTAATAGCTTTAGGAAGTCATAGAGGGAATGAAATGAGTTGGAGGAGAGGAATGAACATTCAAATGACCTCATAAATGCATAAGATCCCCGGATCCTGAACCCAAATGTTCATTTAGGTAAGGCCCTGACTCCTGTTCCATAATGTAGGGAAAATAGCCCACTTCTCTACCTGAAGTGGCATGTTTGATATTCACACCCAGAACCTCAGTACTGGAAGGCAGAAGTGCCACTCCTGTGCGCCCCTGTGCTGCCATTCTCAAATTTACATATAATTCTGTCTGCCGCCCCCTACTCGGTGACTTTGGGTGAAGAGACTTTGTTGCTCCGTGAAAGGAGAGGACTCGGCTTTAAGCAGCAGATAAATGATTATGGATCCTTCCTTTATCCTCTATAGTTTATCACAGGTTTAACCTGTCATTCCATCTTTGTTACTTTGCCTTTTTGGCTATCCTCTGGTCATTGACGATTCACATAAGGGATTAATCCTCCCTCTAGATATCGCTGGACCCCACTTGAACAGTCACCAATTTAGAAGAGGTATGTGTCGTCTGTGGGACGACCCATGAGGGTTAACTGGCCACCCCGGACTACTAGAGCAATGGCATACCATTCTGCATTCACCATGGCTGAATTGTCTCAATGGCCACTTCATTTATACTCTTGGAACAGACATCCTAGAGAGCTCCTTACTGGCCCAACTTTGCTTTCATCCCGTGTAAGACCTGGACCACCAGGCTACCGGAATGAGTTTAACTGCGGACCACAAAGTACTACTTAATAGTAGTATAAGCCTTCTTCATTTTCACATCTATTCGCTGTTCCAGGGCCCCAGCGAATTCGCTGTTCCAGGGCCCCAGCAAATCTTAACATGCTGGATTCTCCTGGTAAGGGTGAACCTGAACTTCATCCTTACACTTTATGAATGTGAATTGTCACCTAATTATAGGTTAAAGGCACTGCTATTTGCAACAAAGGGAATCCTGATTCGTGTATGATATGTAAATAAGTCTACTTGCATAATAATTTACTGATTAGTATTAATTAATGAACCCAATCAAGTTGCTTAAAAGGTTAGTACAAGCAATTGAAGTGGTTTTACTGATGTGCATAACATGTATCTGAATTATTTAACACAATGAATATGATATTTCTTGTGATACTATAAATGTCACGTACCTGGTGGTGGAGTCTGACTTATGCAGGGGTAACCTCTCTTGAGACCCTGATTCGTGAACCCTTGGTAGAGCAGACAGGAGGTTCAGGAGTCAGGATGACACGAGGGTTGAGGTGGTCACCGGTGACAACTGAAGTAGCTCTTCCGGTCTCGTGCTAGCTGGAAGAATGGTGGTACGGGCTGGGTCGGGAACTGGCTGGAGGTGCAGTATAAAGGAGCAGGCAAAAGAGTAGTCGGGCACAGGCAGAGTTCGTTAATGGGCTGGCAGCAAAGGTACAAGGGATCAGGCAGAAGAGTGGCCGTGGAAGCCAAAGTCAGTGCAAGTGGAGATCAGAGCAAGCTCAAGACAAGCCGGGTCACAGGAACAGGTAATCAAATAATCAGGTTGCTCAGGAACACACACACAAACACTATAGAAAGGACAGCACTGGCTGCTGGGCGCTGCCAGCCCAAATAGAGCCGTTTGGCGCCGTTTCTGATGTGCACACACGCGGCGCGCGTGAACGTGCACGGGCGAACGCGTATAGGTGCACAGGACATTTTCAAAGTGCAGATTCCATTTCTAACATTGCCCCCCCAAGGGGCAGCCTCCGGATGCCCACTTGGGCAAGCTTAGAGGGGTTATTCTCTTTGAACGATTGGATAAGTTTATCCACGTGGAGGTTGACTTCTGGCTCCCAGGAGCTTTCTTCAGGGCCGTAACCCTTCCACTTCACCAAGTATTGAATGCCACCACTCCTCTTCCTACAGTCCAGGATGGCTTCGATCTCGAATTCTTCTTCGCCATCTACCAGGATTGGCCCTGACGGACCTGTCTTTAGCCCGGGGAAAGGATCTGGGATCACAGGTTTCAACAGAGCCACGTGAAAAACTGGATGGAAGCTCCAGCTCATATGCCACTCTATTAATCTTTCTCTTTACCTAGAAGGGTCCAATGAACCGGGGTCCCAATTTCTTTGACAGGCAGCTTAGTTTAAGGTCCTTAGTAGCGAGCCAGACTTGCTCTCCAGGTTGTAGATACAACTCTCCCCATCTCCCCTTGTCAAAAGTCTCCTTATTGTATTGTTGAGTCTGGGCCAAGGTTTCCTGCAACAATTTATTATTTTCTTCCAGGAATTTGGTCACTTCCTGAACTGCGGGTACCTTACCTTCTGGATTGTACATGGGCATGAAGGTTGGGTGAAAGCCGTAATTGGCCAGGATTGGGGATTGCATAGTGGCTGAGTGAACTATATTGTTAAAATTCTGTCAACGGCAACAGAGAGGCCCAGTCATCCTGCGAGTATGCAGAAAAGCAGTGCAGATATTGTTCCAGAGTTTGATTGGTTCTCTCGGTCTGGCCGTTGGTTTGCGGATGGTAAGCCGACGAGTAAGTTCAATGTCCAGAGAGGAACAAGGCTTTCCAGAACCTGTATGTAAATTGGACTCCACGATCAGAGACAATGCTAGAGGGCACTCCATGGAGTCTAACTATCTCACGAATAAAGATCTCGGCCGTCTCAGCAGCTGATGGAGTGCCCTTCATGGGCACAAAGTGCGCCATCTTGGTCAGACGGTCCACGACCACAAAGATGGTAGAGTACCCCTTGGATGATGGAAGTTCCACAATGAAGTCCATAGAAATCATTGACCATGCTCGTTCGGGTACTGAAAGTGGTTTTAGTAGCCCCCATGCCTTGGCTTTGTTCTTGTTCTGAGCACAGATGGGGCAAAAGCCAACATATTTCTGACAGTCCTCCTCTGCCTGGGGCCACCAAAATGACCATAATAACAGTTTAGCGGTCTTACGAGCTCTGAAATGACCAGCTAGTTTATGGTCATGACAAGATGCCAGAATGGACTAGCGTTGTTCTTCTGGTATGAAGAGCCTGTGCTTGTGCCACAGTAGGCCATCTTTTGTAATCAGACTGGGGGCAGTTAGCATGGGCATTTTGGCTAGAGATTGCCTGATACGAGACAGCAAGTCCCCCTGTGTCAATAAAAAGTTTCTAGGCTGCAGAACCTTGTCAGGGATCATGGAATCTCCCGGTTTGCAGAACATCCTAGACAAGGCATCCGGTTTGGTATTCTTTGACCCAGGCCTGTACGTGACATGGAAAAGGAAGTGAGAGAAGAAGAGAGCCCACCGGGCTTGACGAGGTCTAAGTCTTCTGGCTGATCTGAGATATTCCAAGTTCTTGTGATCAGTAAAAAACAAAATAGGGTGCCTGGCTCCTTCTAACAGATAGTGCCACTCTTCCAGGGCGGCTTTGATCGCCAACAGCTCACGATCTCCCACGTCATAATTCCTCTCTGGTGAGGTTAGCTTGCGGGAGAAAAACACCACTGGGTGAAGAGCAGCCTTGGCTCCCTGTCTCTGCGACAACACAGCCCCCAAAGCCACTTCGGAGGCGTCCACCTCCAAGATGAAGGGTAGAGCAGGATCAGGATGCCTCAGAATAGGTGCTGATGTGAATAGGCCTTTCAAGGTTTCAAAGGCTTCTTGTGCTTCCTTGGTCCACACGAACCGCGTGTTGGCCTTGGTGAGCTGCGTAATTGGCGCAATAATTGTGGAGAATCCCCGGGTGAACTTCCTGTAGAAGTTGTGTAAAATGTTGGATTCCTTTTTTGTCCGTGGGATCAGGCCACTCAAGAATAGCAAAGACCTTTTGGGGATCCATGATGATGCCTGTGACCGAGATAATCAATCCTAGGAAGGGCATGCTGGGACATTCGAATGCACACTTCTCAGCTTCGGCATAAAGTCCATGTTGCCGAAGGTGACTCAGGACGCAGGAAACATGTTTACAGTGCTCTTCCAAGGTGGAGGAGAATAGCAGAATATCGTCTAGGTAGACGATGACAAAAAGGTCTAAATAGTCTTTGAACACATCATTCATAAAATGCTGAAATGTAGCCGGGATATTACAGAGTCCAAAGGGCATTACCAGGTACTCAAAGTGTCCGAACCGGGTGCGGAAGGTGATCTTATACTCGTCGCCTTCCTGGATATGGACCAGATTATAAGCCCCATGGAGATCCAATTTTGTGAACACTATTGCCGTTCCAAGTCTCTGGAAGAGACCCCGGACCAAGGGCAAGTGATAATGGTTTTTGACCGTAATTTTGTTTAACTCCCTGTAATCCACACCTCAGGGTGTGTTCCTTCTTTTCCACAAAGAAGATTCCAGCTCCGGCAGGTGATGTAGAGGGTCGGATGAAACCCTTCTTCAGATTATCATCCAGGTAGGCCTTGAGGACTGCTAACTCCAGCTCCGTCAGAAGGAAGATCCTCCCAAATGGAACCTCGGCTCTGGGGAAGAGCTCAATAGGACAGTCATATGGACTATGAGAAGGTAGTTGTTCTGCCCCCTTCTTACTGAACACGTCCAGGAACTGGTAATAGATGGAAGGAATCGACCGACGGGTCTCCGGGTCAAGGTCTGTATCCAGGCTAAGCAAAGAGGGGTTAGGTCCGTTAGTTCCTGAGAAGCAGTTCTGGAGGCAGTACGGTGACAGGAATTTGATCTCCACAGTAGCCCAGTTGATAGAGGGGCTATGAGCTTGTAGCCATGGTAACCCGAGGATGATCGGGAACAGGGGGAAGCGATAAAGTCTAGTCGCAGGAGCTCCTGGTGGCCATCAGGGGTAGAAGCTGGTATGGGGAGAGTTTCATGTGTGACGACACCGGACTTGATGGTAGTGCCGTCAGCTAACCGTATGACCATCCCATGGGATTTGGGTTGTAACTGGATCTGGTGCTGGGTTGCAAAGGCCTGGTCGATAAATCCGCTGTAGGCACCAGAGTTGAAAATAGCGATAACTAGGAGACTCTTTCTAGGAATCTGCAGGGAGAGCAGGAGAGAGAGGTGAGTGGCAGTCTGCGAGGGGGTTGGTATGTCACTGGTGGAGGAAGGTGAACATTTAGCGAGCTCGGCAGGGCAAGTCTTCACCACATGACCGGGCTCCCCACAGTATATACATAGGCAGTTGCCTAGACGTCGTTATGTCTCTTCTGGCGTAAGAGATGGCCGAAGAAGACCCACTTGCCTGGGCTTGGACTGATCAGATGCCGCTGGTGCAGCCACAGAGGTCGGTGGAGTTGGACTGGGGTATTTAGAGGATCCCGCCGCTCTTTTGGCTCTGCGTTCTCTGAAGCGCCTGTCAATCTGGATTGACAGATTGACTAGGGCATCCAGAGTGTGTGGCACTCCCACACAGGCTAGCTCATCCTTTAGCAGTCCGAAAGACCCAGGCAAAATTGATGACGAAGAGCTGCGTCATTCCACGCGGTGTCAGCGCTCCAGCGCCTGAACTCCATGACGTAATCTTCCGCCATACGGCAGCGCGTGGAGAGCTGCCTCGGCAATGGCGGCTTGATGCAGATCTTCATACAATGAGGCCATTGCCTGGAAGAACAGGGTCAAGCTGCTGACTTCAGGAACCTTCTGTTCCAGAAGGTGATGGACCCAAGACTGGGGTTCCTCCAGCAACAGGGAAATGACCAACCCCACCTTTGTGGTTTCTCAGGAGAAGGTGCAGGATTGGAGAGTGAAATAAAGTTTGCAGGCATTGTGAAAGGCCCAGAATTTAGCGCGGTTGCCTGAAAACTGCTCTGGCATGGGAACCTTGGGTTCAAGTGGCAGGGCCACCAGGGTGCCAGCTGTGGACTGACTGGTTCCAGGGGCCTTGGTTGAAGTGAGTTCCTGCACCCGTTCCTCCAGTCGGGTGTATCCTTCCTACAGGGTCTGGGTGGCCGGGTCTGGGTCAGCCCAGCCAAGTGTTGGCAGAGATTGTCCATAGGAGAGGACCACTGTGCAGACTCAGGCATGGCTGTCCATTACTGTCACGTACCTGGTGGTGGAGTCTGACTTATGCAGAGGTAACCTCTCTTGCGACCCTGATTCGTGAACCCCCAGTAGAGCAGACAGGAGGTTCAGGGGTGAGGATGGCACAAGGGTTGAGGTGGTCACCAGTGACAACTGAAGTAGCTCTTCTGTTATCGTGCTAGCTGGAAGAATGGGGGTACAGGCTGGGTCGGCAACTGGCTGGTGGTGCAGTACAGAGGAGCAGGCAAAAGAGTAGTCAGGCACAGGCAGAGTTCGTTAATAGGCTGGCAGCAAAGGTACAAGGGAGCAGGCAGAAGAGTGGTCATGGAAGCCGAAGTCAGTGCAGGCGGAGATCATAGCAGGGTCAAGACAAGCCAGGTCACAGGAACAGGTAATCAGATAATCAGGTTGCTCAGGAACACACACACAAACGCTGTAGAATGGACAGCACTGGCTGCTGGGCTCTGCCAGCCCAAATAGAGCTGTTTGACGTTGTTTCCAGGCACGCACGAAAGGGAGCGTGCGCGAAGGCACACTAGCGTGCGCATAGGCGCACGGGACAAGTGCAGATTCCATTCCTAACAATAAAGCTGTTATTTGTTTGGCCTACTTGCAGGTGCTCTTACCATGTGCGAAAGTATTTCTGTATAATGATGGTAAATTCTGTATATCTTCCTATACTGACAGACCCCTGTGTGGCTTGTAGTTGGACTGCTCCATGGACTTAAAGCGGAGCTCCACCCAAAAGGGGAAGCTGCACTTTTTCTCAATCCCTCCTCCACTGCCACATTTGGCACTTTTTGGGGGGGAGCGGGTACCTGGTTTTGACCAGCGATCTCCAAGTATGTCCAACCCCTCCTCCTTTCCCCTGCTGCCTTCTGGGACACACACAGGTCCCAGAAGATGGCAAGACCACTCAAAGCGCAGCATGACTCCCACATATGCAGTAGGGAGCTGACTGTGAAGCCCGAAGGCTTCACTGCTGGTTTCCCTTAGTGAAGATGCAGACGCCTGCACCTGAAACCAAATGAAGAATCGGCTCGGGGTGCCAACATTACTAGATTACTGGACAGATAAGTGTCCTAATATTAAAAGTAAGCAGCTACAGTATTTGTAGCTGCTGACTTTTATTTTATTTTTTGCCCAGACTGGAGCTCCTGTTTAAGAAAAGTGTGCATTTTTGACATATGTCAGACAGATATTGCTAAATGAAGGACCTTTGGGGAATTTAGAGAAAATATTTAAATATACTTACATTGAGCTACAAAATAGTAACTAGTATTATAAGCACCATTTCACATTAAGAACCTCAGCAAACATACGTATATGTTAATCTTCTCAGTAAATGTGTTTTATACAGTAACTACTGGGGAAGCTTTGCCAGAGAATTTGCTACTCTATGATTATGCCTTTTAGTGTCTATGGAGGTTTTCATTTCTCCAGGTCATAGGATAGATCTAAAGGACTTGTTAAAGTAGGTTCACTTAACCAGTCCTAAGAAATGCTGGATCAGACCCACAGCATCTTCTCCCCTACGCTTCAGTAGCCTAAGGTTCTGGTGTTATTAGGAGCAATGAAGGGTCCATAGCCCTGCATTGGATGTGATGACACCAATGGACTGTCCATTGCAACAGCGTGGGGGAGCATCATCTGTCAGAGGAGCAGAGGATCAAGTAAGTTAAACTGCCTCTCCTCACCCCTAATCTGGGTGCAGCCCCACTGTAATAAATAACTTTCAAATTTCCCAGAGGTGGATTGAAGCAGTTGTTTTTGAGTACTTTGTAAAATCTTGTTAGACCTAGAGCCTTTACAGTCCAAATCTGCTAAGTGTGAGTCCATTATGTTGACAAGATTTTCATCCCACTTCTTTATATTTCTGCACCAGTTTCAGGCTATAAAAAATGATTGCCAACGTGTCTGTGAAGGTTTTCCTTTTTCTAGATTGTAGTATAGATGGTGGGAGTTAGAATTTGATGATACGAAACAAGTTCAGGTAAATTTAAACTAACTCCTAACAGCTATGCAGCTTAATGTTGCTGTACTAAAAAATTACCACTAGATGGCAGAAAGATGCTTTCTTTTGGAGATAATACACTCCTATTTTAACTTTTGTTTTTTTCTTCATGTGTATAATGCACCAGGCTTTAAATGAATCTATTCTCATGAATAATGCAGGTGCAGTTAATCATTTCAAGATGTATATAAATCCAGATACAGTAAAGCAGCATTCTATTTCACAAAACGTAATATATTTTATACATGGTCTGCATGGTCTGTCTATTAAAAGCAATTTGGTCTTTGTTTGGAGGGCAGAATAACATGAAGAAATATGAATTTGGTGTGTTTAAACAATAAAGGGATTGCTGGACTTTCAGCATAAAGCCAGCCAGTGTGCAATTTCCTTTTTCCTGTTCTTAAAATGATCAAATGAGAATGCACTCAGGTAAAACACACTCCACCAGACATTGCTGAAGTAAAAAAAAAATATGTAGACATAGCGTCTACCAAGAAACATTTACGGATTGCTTTCACTTTCTTTTAAACTTTCCATTTGTAGCATAATTATGTGCCAGTAACATGTCTGTTCCCTTTTGTCCGAGGGACGTCTATTCATTATGTGTTTCAACCAAAGCATGGAACTGCATGATTTGTTTATCATGGGAATATAGTACTCCCTATTGAAAAATGAGGACATTAGAGGATAGTGATGGATACTACAACCATAAGGTCTCAAGGCACATACATTTATTTAGAATATAAAGTTCCTTTATGTCTACTAGGATTCATTTTAAATTTACTGCACATTGGTCTACAGTATGTTCCTTATGAGTGAAATACAAAAGGTAACATCTATGAAAATTCTTACTATCCATGTAGACATATTTCTAGTGACAGTTAATGCAGAAAAACATTTAAAATATAACCAAAATATAGAATATCCCATTAAAAGATTTAAAAAATACCCACTTTCAATCTGGAGCTGTTCACTGCAGTACTCCTTATCTACCACACAATGTCCTCAGCTCTCTGGATTGAATGACAGCCAGCATCATTCAACCTACTTCCTATAAGAGCAGGTTGGTAAGTCAATATAAATCCAAACCAGGCTCCAAAGATGTGTATTACAGAGCGGCAAATTATGCTAAATTGTGCAGAATGGCATTGGGAGCTCCTGGAAGCCCTGCTGGATGAGGCCAAAAAACACTTCCTTTTTACTGAGGATATAAAGATATAACGATGGGGCCTGCTGGCACAATAAGTCGAGCTAAGGATGTTTAGACGACAGTATAAACAGATATAAGGCAGAAACAGCCTTTGGTTCCTATCCACCAGAAAGTTTTTGAATTCTAAACCACTAAAACTAAAGGTCATGTGAAATTCGGTCCAAAATCCTATGCTGTTACTGTTTTCCTGATACAGAAGAGTGAGTAGGAGTTATAATCCTAGTATAGGAATTGTGTTACTGGAAGAATTACCAGGTGAAAATAAAAGAAAAGAGCTTGAAAAAGAACACTAATGCTGCTACCACATCTAAGTACTGCTAAGCTGCAATGTATTACATTTTTGTTTTGAGGTTTAGATACTCATTAATGTAATCTGATATTTGGGTCAATTCTACTTACCAACAATAAGTACTATATTTTATTATGGGTGATGTGTGCTTTCCTACAGGGGCATAACTGCCTCCTACTATTTCCATTAATTGTTTGAAACATTCCATAAAACGTCAGATATTTTAGGAACTCAAATTACAACATTGTTTTGCTTTTGCTCAGTCTGCAACTTCATGGCTCTTTGCCACACTAATTTAAAGTATGGTATACAGTTATTTCTGTTTGCCGTAGTTTCACTTTAACCACGTCAATACCGGACACTTTTACACCTTCCTGTCCATACCAATTTTCAGATTTTAGCATTGTCACATTTCAAATGACAATGCAACAGTCATGCAACAATGTACCCAAATAAAATGTACTGTATATGATTATCTTGAAACTGATAGAGCTTTCTTTTGGTGGCATCTATTTACTACTGGGTTTTTATTTTGTGCTATATAAACAAAAAAACACAGCACATTTTGAAAAAAAAACACATTTTTCTTAGTTTCTGTTATAATATTTTGCAAACAAATTATCTTTCTCCATACATTTAGGCCAAAATGCATTGTGCTATATTTCTTTGGCAAGAATAAACCAAATTAGTGTATATTATTTGGTCTTTGTGAAAGTTATAGAGCCTGCAAACTAAGGTATATATACTGTATATATGTTTAAAAATGTGATCAGTCCTGAGGTACTGACTGCCTATTTCATTTCTTGAGGCCCTAAAATGCCAGAACAGTTCAAATACCCCCCCCCCCAAAAAAAAAGACCCATTTTTGGAAAGTAGACAGTGCAAGGTATTTTAGTAAGAGGCATGATGCGTTTTTTGAAGTTGTAATTTTTTTTGTCCTGATTTTTGGAAAATGTTGGGATTTTTTTCAAATTGTTTCTATTTCTCACACACAGCATAGACATACTTAGAATTACACCCCAAAACACATTCTAAAATGCTTTTGGGAACTTGGGCTTTTAAGGAGCATAAATTACATGTAAATTATGCATCTAAATTCCTGACTACTTATCACATTTTGGAAGTCCTGGAGCACCAGGACAATGGAAACACCCATAAAAAATGACCCAATTTTGGAAAGCAAACACTTCAAGGTATTTTCTGAAAAGGCATAGTGAGTCTTTTGAAATTATTATTTTCCACCACAAGTTTTTGGAAAATGTAGGAAAGAAAATGAAAATGTATTTATTTTTTGTCCAATAAAGAGGAATTAAACCATGATGGGGTTTACTTCCTCTTTATTACCCTGCAATGTAAAAACATAATGGGCTAGTATGCATCACATATTAGCCCATTATGTGACATTTACCTACATTGGAAGTCCGCAATGTCCTGCGATTTCCCCGTTCAAGGTCGCGTCCATCTCCTGCCCCTCTTCCTTCTGGGGCTGCAGACTTCACTCCCATGCATGTGCACGGGAGCTGCCAATCACGGCACAATCTCAGTGAAGAAACGGCATTGGGGGCCATTTCTTCACTGTGCATGTGCCGGATGACATTGGCACATGCAACTACACTGTCTATCTTCTAAACCGTGCAGGTTTAGGAGAGGTGCAGGGAACCTACAGGTAAGGCTTATAATAGGCATGCCTGTAGGTAGTAGTGGTTGTCCAGGGTTGACAACCACTTTAACCACTTACCAACCGGAAGGTTTTGCAGCTTTAGGACCAGAGCACTTTTTTCAATTTGGCACTGCACCGCTTCAAATGGTAATTGTGCGGTCATGCAATGCAGTACCCAAACAAAATGTGCGTCCTTTTTTCCCACAAATAGAGCTTTCTTTTGGTGGTATTTGTTCACCACTGTGCATTTTATTTTTTGTGATATAAACAAAAAAAGGACGAGAATTTTGAAAAAAAATGATATTTTCAACTTTATGTTATTACAAAAATACAATAAACTAAATTTTAGTCATACATTTTTGCCAAAATGCATTTAGCCACATGTCTTGGGTAATAAAAAAGTTAATTACCGTATATTTATTGGTTTGCGCAAAAGTTATAACGTCTACAAACTAGGGTACACTTTCTGGAATCTATGCAGCTTTTATTTTATGACTGCCTATCTCATTTCTTGAGGTGCTAAAATGGAAGGGCAGTACAACCCCCCCCCCCCCCCCAAATGACCCCATTTTGGAAAGTAGACACCCCAAGGAATTTGCTGAGAGGAATGTTGAGCCCATTGAATATTTTATTTTTTTGTCGTAAGTGATTGAAAGATGAAAAAAAAAATACACAAAGTTGTTACTGAAATCATATATTGCTCACACATGCCATGGGTATATGTGGAATTACACCCGAAAAATACATTCTGCTGCTTCTCCTGAGTATGGAGATACCCCATGTGTGAGACTTTTTGGAAGTCTAGCTGCATACAGGACCCCAAAATCCAATCACCGACTTCAGTATTTCTAAGGGCAAAAATGTATGCATTCACCCCACACTACCTATCTCAGTTGCAGAGGCCATGAAATGCCCAAATAGCACAAGCCCCCCCCCCCCCAAATGACCCCATTTTGGAAAGTAGACACCCCAAGCTATTTGCTGAGAGGCATGTTGAGTCCATGGAATATTTTATATTTTGCCACAAGTTTCGGGGAAATTACAATTTTTTTCCCCACAAAGTTGTCACTAAATGATATGTTGCTTGAACATGCCATGGGTATATGTGAAATTACACCCCAAAAGTACATTTTGCTGCTTCTTCTGAATACAGGGATACCACATATGTGAGACCTTTTGGCAGTCTAACCGCATAAGGGACCCCAAAATCCAATCACCGCCTCCAGGCTCTCTAAGTGCGTAAAAAGGTGATTTTACTCCTCACTCCCTATCACAGTTTCAGAGGGCATGGAATGCCCAGATAGCACAACCCCCCCCCCCCCCAAAATTACCCCATTTTGGAAAGTAGACACTCCAAGCTATTTACTGAGAAGTATTTTGAGTATTTTGCAGATCTCACATTTTGTCACAAAGTTCTGAAATTTGAAAAAAGTAAAAAAAAAAAAAATCTGTTTATTTCTTCATTTTGCAAAACAAATGAGAGCTGCAAAATACTCACCATGCCTCTTAGCAAATACCTTGGGGTGTCTATTTTCCAAAATGGAGTCATTTGGGGGGGTTTGTGCTACCTTGACATTTCAGGGCCTCCAAAACCGTGACTGAGGAGTAAAATCACCATTTTATGCCCTTAGAAATCCTGAAGGCGGTGATTGGTTTTCGGGGTTCTATACCTGGATAGGCTCCCAAAAAGTCTCACACATGGGGTATCCCCATACTCAGGAGAAGCAGCAGAATGTATTTTGGGGTGTAATTCCACATATACCCATGGCATGTGTGAGCAATATATCATTTCAGTGACAACTTTGTGTAAAAAAAAAAAAATAAATAAAAATTGTCATTTCCCCCGAAACTTGTGGCAAAATATAAAATATTTCATGGACTCAACATGCCTCTCAGCAGATAGCTTGGGGTATCTACTTTCCAAAATGGGGTCATTTGTTTTTTTTTTGCTATCTGGGCATTTCATGGCCTCCGCAACCTGGATAGGTAGTGTGGGGTGAAGGCATAAATTTTCGCCCTTAGAAATCCTGAAGGCGGGGATTGGTTTTCGGGGTCCCGTACACGGATAGACTCACAAAAAGTCTCACACATGGGGTATCCCCGTACTCAGGAGAAGCATCAGAATGTATTTTGGGGTGTAATTCCACACATACCCATGGCATGGGTGAGCAATGTATAATTTCAGTGACAGTGTGTAATTTTTTTTTTGTCACTTTTCAATCATTTATGACAAACAAATAATATATTTCATGGACTTAACATGCCTCTCAGAAAATAGCTTGGGGTGTCTACTTTCCAAAATGGTGTCATTTGGGGGGGGTTTGAACTGTCCTGGCATTTTATGCCCAACATCACCCACTTTTCTAACCACTTGAACCACCAAGTCTTTTCTGACACTTTTTGTTTACATGAAAAAATTATTTTTTATGCTAGAAAATGACTTTGAACCCCCAAACATTATATATTTTTTTTAAAGCAGAGGCCCTACAGATTTAAATAGTGGATGTTACAATTTTTTTTTCACAAAGTAATTGCGCAGCGATTTTTCAAACGCAATTTTTGGGGGAAAAAAACACTTTTTTGCATTCTAATGCACAAAAACATACTATTTTGCCCAAATGTTTGGTGAAATATAAAAGTTGATCTCATGCCGAGTGCATAGACACCAAACATGACATGCTTTAAAAATGACGCACACCTGCGAAAACTATATACATTTTTAAAAGCCTTTAAAAGCCTTTACAGGTTACCACTTTAGATCTGCAGAGGAGGTCTACTGCTAGAATTACTGCCCTCGATCTGACGTTCGCAGTGATGCTACACATGCATGGTGAAATTGTTGTTTACATACGACATGAAACTGACGCTTGCGTCCACCTTTGCGCGCGTGCACGGGGGGGGCAGGGGTGCATTTTTTTTATTATTCATTTATTATTCATTTTGCTTTTTGTTTTATTTTTAAACTGTCCCTTTCATCTTTTTCTTTTTTTTTTATCATTTTTATTTTTATCACAGGAATTTTAAATATCCCCTATGATAAAAATAGGTATTGTCGCATATATTTTTTTTTTCATTTTGGGGTCTACTAAACTCTAGCTCTTTCCCCAGCCCTTAAAGCATCTGACCACACCAAAATCGGTTTGATAAGATGCTTCCCCAATTTCCCAATGGCGCTGTTTATATCTGGCGAAACTGAAGTCACAAAATGCTCGTAGCCTCCGGTTTCTTAGGCCATGGAGATGATTGGAGTGGAAACCACCAGCTGCATTCTCACTTTCCCCAGTGGGACAGGAGAGCCTGAGAAGACCAGCAACATACTAGTATGTCGCTGGTCCTTGTTGGGCATATATTGTAATGTTCTTTTTTTCATGAAAAAAAGAATCAATCGATGGGTATGCCCACCATTAGAAAACCTCCCTTCATCCTCCCACTTCTAATGGTGGGCATAGCCACTTTTTAAAAAAAATATACCGGAGCATAGGGGCAATCCGTCCCAATTTCCACCCACTGCCCCTATCCTCCGGTATATTTGCTTTTTTTTTTTTTAACTGTGGTGGTGAAATCACCGCCAACAGCGCTGGAGTCGCTACTTTATATATGGTGGGAGCAAACGCTATTGCTGTCACCCTAAGTCAATCAGCTCTGCAGCTGGCGTACCTGAAAATTAAATAAAAAATTAATAAAAACAGTAACACATAAAAAAATAATATTCCTGCTAAGAATAAAAAAATAATTACATGTTACATAAAAACATTGCATACCTGCAAAAAAAACCCCACTATAATAAACCGCAACAAAACATTACAGATATGCATAAACAACAATAGAGAGAGCAATAAAAAGAGAATATAGAGAAAATGGAGATAGAAAAACAAGAAACGTACAACTGTTTTTGGTTTTTATTTTTTTAATTTTTTTGGTTTTTATAACTTTTTTTAATTTTTTTGTGGTACGCTTTTTTTTATAACAATAAACATTAAAGGTTAGGGTCTCCAAAAATGTGGTGACATCTTTGGAGACCCTGTGAAAGTGTGTCCTATTTCTATGTAGTGCTGTTCCCTACGCTAATACTCAACTAATGAATGGTAGCGCTCGAAACAGTCACCGATGCAGAGACCAGGCTGGTCCAAACAGGTGGGGCAACAATATCAGGTGTCACGCCTGTATCAGCGTCGTCGGCAGACACATCTTTTTTGGGGGTATCGTTGAGTAGGGGTACCAGGGATGGCATGCAGATAATGCCGTCCATGCAGCCGGCTCACTGCATGTGGATTGGGAACTTGGGGTGCAGAGCCATCTGGATACAGAAGGGCTCTGATGATCTCTTCCTGGAATTGCAGGAGATGTCCAGTCCGTCCTGACGCTTTGTATAGCACAAAAGCGTTCAGCAAAGCCAATTGAAC
>BLSH010532104.1:0-11005 GCA_018402905.1 Glandirana rugosa
CAATTGTCAAGTATGAGAGGTTATCATGGGGCCCCCATGTACCTGCAATCCAAGCATAACAGTATAGGCCTCTACCCACCTATATCTGAAAATCCTGCCGAACCTTCGTTCACACAGCGGTCGTTCCCACAGCGGTCGTCCCACAGCGGTCGTCCCACAGCGCTCGTCACACAGTGATCGTCACACAGAGAGTTCCTACCTACGGCAATTTCCTGTTCGTTCGGCTTTTATACCTTGCTTTATATTGCGCTTGCGCACCGCCCTCAGGTACATCGTGACGCTGGGGCGTGACACGTACCAACGCCTCCATGGAACGAACGAACGATCGCAGCAGGAACGACGAGAGTAATTAAGGCGGATTCTCGCAGGAGCCACCGCAAAATGAAGGCCACCCCCATGACCAGGCTCGAAATGGCCGATATGGTGGGAATAATGGAGGCCAAGGACTATGATTGTAGGAGGGGGGACTATGAAAGGCCCAATAGTCATAAGGACTATGTGCTGGAGAGGGTCATCCAGCGCATATATGCCAAATATGGGGTCCAGCGGAGCAAGGATCATCTGCGCAAGCGCTGGTCGGACCTGAAGCACAGGGAGCCTGACCAGCTTGCGCCGGATCCATCAGATCCTTGAAAAAAGTAAGCAATTTATTTTTGTAAACAGTATGTAGATGTGTAAATTCAATGTGTGGATCTGTTCTTGGTCAAAGTAGCTAGAGAGAATTATTTGTGAATTTTTGGAATCTTTGTATTTCTTGGGGTTCCCAAATTTAATTTCTAAACCCAGCATACTGTATATGAAGAATACCATTTTAGACTGTTTTCAGACATTCCTTTAGCTTTTGCACTTATGTTCTTTTTGTATTTTGCAACAGGAAAACAAAAAAACAACCGGCCCACCCCCCTCCGCAACCCACCGATGAGGCCACCCCTGGCCCCTCAGCTGAGGTGGCTGTAAGCCCACCTTCATCCCCAGAAGGTAAGTGCTAAATGACAATTAGATAAATTGTGACACAGCCAGGGGTGCTGCTAGGTGCCCAAAAGGGGGTGGGGCGGGGGTGTCAGGCCTAAATTAAAGGATAAGTATCACTTTACTGGCTGCTGCCTGATTCATCAGTGCCCATTAATCCAGCCTTGCTAGTGCAGATATGGTGAGAGGATAGCCCCCAGTGCTGGAAGGCACACAAATTCATATGATGGATAGCAGACAGCCCACATCCCATAGAAGCGAGGGGGGGGGAGCAGCTGTAGGAGTTGACAAATATTGCGACTTGTCAAGTATTTTGGCCCTGGCAAATGGCATCTTTGTCTGTTTGTTGTTGTTTATTTTCAGAAAGGACTCCCTTGGGCCCACAAGCCGGTGGTGGAAGCCCATCAGATGTGGGCAGCCCAGCCCAATTGCAAGGTTGGTACACTTGAAACATATCCCGCAATGCATGTGTTGAACCTGTAGTGACTTTGGGATGCTCAATGAATGCCTTTTTTTCATTTTTTAGAAGACTCAGATTGCCAGGAGATGCCCCAACATCCCCAGTCCCTGAGGGAACCTCCTGTTTGCCCTTGTAAGTACTGTTCTATTCTTGTTTATTGTGTATTGACATGCCTATTTGGTACATGCATAGGCTTTCACAGGGGGTGTGGCAGGTGTGCCTGGGCACATCCTAATCACTGCCTGTGGTGCAGATTCCCCCTATTGCCTGGGTTTCCCCTCATGTTTCAGAATGGAGAGTGGAGGAAGGGGCTGGTAAATATGTAATTTACAGGCCCCTTCCTTTTCTAATTGAACACAGTGAACACACTCACTGTGTTCATTCATAACTGAAGCATAGTAAACCGTGTTTACTATGCTTCAGTTTGTGGATGAATAGGAAGACGCTCAGCAACGAGCACTATCCCATTCATTCACTGTCCCGTACAGCTGAGGCTGCAGAGAAAGACATGTGTGTTTGAGGTTTGGGGTGCACACCCTAATGCAATAGGCTGCGCACGCCTATGGGTACATGGGACAGCAGACAGCAGTTAATAAACCAACACACCTTTTTTAGATTTGTTTAAAGTATGGCCATAGCCTTTATTATTGTTGCCATTCACCACTTACCAACCGGAAGCTTTGCCAGCTTTAGGACCAGAGCACTTTTTGCGATTTGGCACTGCGTCGCTTTAAACGTCAATTTTGACACTTTTTTGGGACCAATGACTTTGCCTGTGGCCGCTCATCACAGCTTGCCAGCGGACATTGGAGTGTGGTGGGTGCAATCCCCCTAGCGGCCCTTTGCAGATCGCCGCCTTTTTACGCAGATTCGCGCACAGCAACCCGACTGCCGCTGTGAAAACACGGCAGGCGGTCGGGAAGTGGTTAAAGTGTTGGGAAAGTGCACCCCCTCTCCCCCCAACAATTCCGCAAAAACTAGGCCCATCCAAGCCATCATCAGCTATTAGCACATCATTGACCTTATGCTTTTTCCTCTACTTACAGCTCACGAGCTGCCACACTGCACCATTGGGCGCCTCAGCCGGGACATCCAATGGTGCCGTGTGGAGCTCGAGAAGATCGAGAGGGCAGCACAGGAACACCAGAGGGCAGCACAGGAACTGCGGAGGCTCGCCCAAGAGCAGGAGAGGGCAGCGCAGAACCTCCAGCAGCGACTGAGGGATGTTGGGGACATGCTGGCTAAATTCTGAATCTTCTTGCAATTGGGCTGGTGTGGTGGTCCCCATTTTAGGGCATGTTTCCCACATTAAAGGGGCTCCCAAAAAAGCATGTACTCAATCGCATCAGCATTTGCCAAGTGTCATCTTTCTGTGTGGGCAAACCCCCCCTTCCTCTAAACTCGAGTTTCTGGGAGAAAGGGGTGTTGCATCTGAGAAATGTGTGAGCTGATCCCATCATGGGTTCCAAGCTGGCACATTTTGAGGGTGGGCACATGTCAGCTTGGAACCACTGATGTGGTGCACTCACACATTTCTCAGATGCAACCCCCCTTTTCTCCAAGAAACTCCAGTTTGGAGGAGGGGGGGTTTGCCCACACAGAAAGATGACACTTGACAACCGCTGATGTGATGGAGTACATGTTTAGTTGGTTTTGTTTGGAACCTTACCAGGTTTGCTGTTTTTAGCACATGTTTTAGATATGTTTTTAAAACTGTTTTAGATTTTCTTTTATAATGTTGCTAAGCACATCCGAATGTGCAAACAAGATAAATATATATTTGATACTTACAGTGTGTGACTTCTTCTTTACTTTATGTATGCCTGTGAGTTCCATAAAGTTTAGGTCTTTAAACTGCTAATGTGCTCTTCTATGTGGTCAGCACAGATGTAGTTCATCTCTTAACATTTCACAAAGTTGGTAATGCATCATGTTTTTGGTCTTCATGCATAGAATGCATGAACACCAACAACAGTTTGTGTTTGTGTATATGTAGCACAACCCCTGCACACCAAAATACATTTCAGAAGGTGAGATTTGGATCTCATGGAGAAATGAAGGTTAGATTTCTCTCTTGGAGCAAGAGCAAAAATAAAGCACACATAGAACATCTCTTTTCCACATGAAAAAACACACGGATAAGAGTAGTTAAAATGAAGTATCCATTTATAAGGATAAGATTAATGATCTTGAATCATGTTTTGCCAGGACACAGCCCCTCTCCCCACAAAATATTCCATGTATTTTCTGCGCACTTCTCTGGCGTTCTGGGTGGCCAAGGTAGCACGTTGAGTTTGAAGGTCTGCCATTGCATCTGACAGATGGCTTGCAGTGGATGCTGCTGTACTTGGGCCTGGCAGGGCTGCATCCGGGTCAGTGGGTCCACTTTGAAGATAATTGGTGGCATTCCTGCGCAAAAAATTATGAAGAATGCAGCAGCAAAGCACCACATGGTTTGTTTTATATAAAGCCAAGTTGATCGGGGTCAAAAACAGACGAAATCTGTATGCCAAAATGCCAAATGCATTCTCCACCACTCTGCGAGCACGTGACAGTCTGTAGTTAAAAATCTGCTGGTCAGCGGTCAGGTTACGTTGGGAAAAGGCTTCATGACATGTTCCCCAAACCAAAAGCCTCATCCGCAACGAAAACAAAGTTCAGACCCTCCACGTTGTGGTCTGGAGGTGGCAAGTTCAGGGTGCCATTCTGAAGCCGCCTGTAGAACTCCGTCTGCATGACGACGCCACCATCAGAGTTCCGGCCATTCTTCCCCACATCCAGGTAGAGAAATTCGTAATTTGCAGACATTATGGTCAGCATCACAATGCTGCAAAACCCCTTATAGTTATAGTAATAAGAGCCCGAGTTGGGTGGTGGTAGAATCCTCACATGTTTGCCATCAATGGCACCCCCGCAGTTAGGAAAATCCCATTGCTGCATAAACTGTGCAGCAACTTCCTGCCACTGCTGGGGATTAGAAGGAAACTGTAGATAAAAAAAAAACTAGACTTTGCCAAACACAAATGTTATTCTACAGACAAATGCAAGGGCAACATAAGGCTAGACTTCCATTCCCAGCTCAGTCAAGATTTAAAGACATGGGAGAAACACAACCTACAGAAAATAGACTTGGCTAATTACACTTTTCCAAACCTATTCAAACCAAAAGATCATACGAGATAAAATAAGTAGAAAATCAAGCAGGCCTTGCACTACATGTTTGGGGAAATTAGTAGGGAAATGTCACCAGCAAAAGATGGAGAGTGTGTATAGGAGATGACATTTCTGGAGATACAGTAGTTTTAAATGATGTAACTTTTTGGGAGCATGGGGCTTAGGTTTCACATAATAAGAACACCTCAATCACTCTGCCTGGTTGCAAAGCAAAAATTAATGTGGCAAAAGTGTGTGTTTTGTGAGGGGGGGGTCTAAACTGCATCTGACATAAATAATTGTGGCATTAGCAGGCTGAGTGGGCAGTGTAGCCATCCTAAATTTGGGAGCCCTTACACACCTTTAA
Source organism: Glandirana rugosa (assembly GCA_018402905.1). Taxonomy (NCBI): domain Eukaryota; kingdom Metazoa; phylum Chordata; class Amphibia; order Anura; family Ranidae; genus Glandirana; species Glandirana rugosa. The sequence continues at coordinate 4,950 of BLSH010532104.1, forward strand.
ACCTGACCCACCTTCTGACCACCAAACTTACCCAGGACTGACAGACTGGGCCATTCCACCACATCTGCCCACTGGCCAGGGGTGTACACATGTTGCAGCCCCAGTAGGAGCAATACACTCTGTCACACTTGAGAGATGTAGCCTGCCAAGCATGACCCAGCAAAGTGTGCAATGCATGCTAGTGTGAAATCCAAGGGCTTCCAAAAGCAGTGCACAGACAACACCACCTCACTCAATGCTTGCAATAAGACCTTGTGTGAAAGCATAGGTGCTGCAGGTCCCAAATTTAAACCAGTTGTGTCCCAGGGGGGCCTTACCTTGTGGGTAAAGTTTGTTAGTTTTGTCGCCTAGGGTTCAGGAGAATGGTCTCCCCAAACTGGATGCCCCCCCTCCCATAGACTACAATGTTAAAGACAGCTAAAGTCTTTTTTGTAAGGGCCCCTTGAGACACTGGGGCCTCTTAAAACAGTACTGCATGTACCCCCTGATGGCAGCCCTCTGATAGGGTGGCCATATCATCTCTTTAATGCAGGACACATAGTAATTACACAGGTTCTGTGGCTGATTAATATGTTTAATTCCATCAACAATTTATACGTACATTCTTGGGAGCAGGTGCATAAAACATGGCAGGCTGGTAGGGGCCCTAGTGCCTTACTTTGCCCAGGGGCCCATGGTGGTATTAAGAGTGCCCTGTTGGTAAAAATTACTTATACTTATGTTTGCTACATCATCCCTTTAATTCAGGACAGATATTAATTACTCAGGTTCTGTGGCTGATTAGGGAGGTAATTAAACTCAATTGGTGCCTTATCTGCATTAAATCAGACTCAGAACCTGTGTAATTCCTATGTGTCCTGGATTAAAGGGATGATGTGGCAACCCTACCCTCTGAGTGTGTATGGACACTGGACAACATGCTGGGGAGGCATGTAGAGGAAAGAAAAGGAGGTGAAAAAAGCCTAGAGCATGCATGAGGCCAAATAAGACATTCACAGCATATTGTAATGTTACTAATTAGGTATTGGCAAAAAGGGCAAATACTATATTATCAAACAGAAACACAGAAAATGTGGTATTAACATGAAACATACCTTAATATAGTCCTTCTGCAGCACCTGGATGATGGCTGAACATGTCTCGGGAATTATCACTCCAAGAGCCTGGGGGGAGATGCCTGTGGTGAACTTGAGGTCCTGCAGGCTTCTTCCTGTCGCCAGGTAGCGCAAGGTGGCAATGAGCCTTTGCTCAGGGTGATAGCAAGGCGCATGCATGTGTCCTCCTTCTGAATATAGGGGGACACCAATGCCAAGAGGTGGCTAAAGCAGGGGTCCGTCATCCGGAAATAATTCCTGAAATCATCAGGATTATTCTCCTGGAGCTCCCTTACCAAAGCCATATGACCAAATTGATCACGGTTAAGCAACCAATTCTTGGTCCAGCAACTCCTCTCTCTCCTTCTCCTACGTTGGTTTTGGGTCCAAGCCTGAACTCCTAGGCCAATAGCAGCAAGATTTCTCTCTCGAGAAGGCAACATAGTTGACGAACGAGCATCCAGAAACGAGCCAAAGAACGATCCAAAGAACGATCTGAAGAACGATCTGAAAGTCGCGAATCAACACACACCAAACTTCAACTAACACGAAATTAGATGAAGGAGCCCAAAGGGTGATGCTACAATACCAGCACTTCCTCTTTATACGCTCGTTCGCGTCGTCACGTTCGGCCGCCGCAAAGTTGTTTGTACGACCTTCGGGTGCACGTCAGTATGCTATATACAACAGCCAATGTACGATTCGACGCAGTCATACGTGCGACCGTCGAACCGTGTGTACGAGGCTTTATATGGCAATTGCCATTCATTGCTACACAGCTTACATTCAGTAATGAAAAATCAAAAGGAGTTGGCTGTATACAAAAACCTTAGTAGTACGTGGTTACTCAATATCCTGAAAGTCTATTGGCGTACCTTTAATACAGACTGTTTGACTGATTGGGTCTTTTCTTGTAATTTCTACACCAGCAGTGTGTAAGATATGCACATACATACATACATACACAGGAGAACTGTTTCCAATATATTTCCATAAGGGCTTCATTGTGGTACCAGTGCATCCTACAGAGTGTTAGGCACTCAAATTTCACATTTTATTTTGTTGATAAAAACGTCTGTTTATTACAATCATTACAAAAACAAATTTATGTTTTAACATGAATTTCATAGAGTCTTTGAATGTTTTAGACTGATACTTTGACATAAATATCAATGAAAATTTAGATGGTTAAAATGTAGCTGACGATTTGACTAATGCATTTTATGCTTTGAAGTAATTGAACATTATTTCAAATTCCGGGGCAGATTTAATCACCTTTACAATTCCTTTTCTGAAAGCCAATATTCTGTTAAATGCCACTTGAAATAGCAGCAAACGCTTCTGATTTTAATTGAAAAAGAAACTTAACAACCGGCACATCACTGCTGTCAAACTATAGCGATAGTTTTCATCATGATGTTCATAATCAGAATGTAAGCAATAGCAATATAAGCAATGTGTATGGTACTTAGGCTCAATGAGTCTAATGGAAAATTCCCATCAGCTCGCACAGACCTTTGCTGACTTTGTATTTGCTGCTACAAAAAAAATGCCATCCTGTAAAATAAAATAATTCAACATACAATTCAATAAATACTCGGTTTAGTGCTTAGTTTGTACTTACACTGCATAATTATATGATAATATAGCATAATAGATTAACTAACTCTAACTTTAGTAATACAGCTTATAAATTGAAGGTGAAATCTGCTGAAGACTGGCAGAATATTTTGCTTGGCTCTATACTGAGGACACATAGGGAATTTGCATACCATGTTGTGATTTAGTAACAAATCATAGCGATTTAAAGGGAAATGTGAGTATAATTTTTTTTCTTCTATTAAGATACTGTTAAAGGGCTGGTTAACCCAAGACAAGTAATGTAATATAGCATTATTAACCATGACAAAGCTTTACAATACTCAGATTAAGATTCAGATTCAGAATACATTATTAATCCCAAAGGGATTAATAAAACAATGTAAGACAATTACATTTAACAAGACAAGAAAAAAACACAAGACAACACAAAAATCATAATAACAAAGCACAGCAACAATAAATCACCAGTAATACCATATAAAACTAAATTAATATTTTACTGTAATCAACCATACCATCCTATTAAAATACTACACAGATTAGAATCTTTTTTCTGTGGAGCTGCATTTGTATCAATAAACCTACTACTGTTTAAAAAAAAATACTACACAGAATAAATTACACCAATTAAAAAAATAACAGAAAATCAAAGTACCAACATGCAAATTACACCACTTTCTCTAACATTACCTAAAATTCATAACACATAGTTCACCTAATTCCAACATATAAAAACTACATAAAAATCTGGATCACAAACAAGATTAAACCAAATTATATCTAATACATTTTATTCTAGTGATGACCCAAACATACCTGGGCTCAGTTCCTGGTGCATTCAGAGCACTTTCCTAAAGTTTGGATGCCATGCCTGAGCTCCATAAAACAAGTGGGAGCCAAATCTTAGAAATCGGTAATGGACATTTTCTAGGCTAATAGACAAGGGATTATCAAATAAAGACAGTAAGGAAATAGACACCGCAAAAAAAATATTTAAAAATGTTTGGTGAGTACAGAAATTTTAATAATGCTGAAAGTGAAACATTAAAAATGTTAAATTCTTTTGGATAACATGCTTGAGGGTACCATGAACCTCCCTGTGACTCACTGGCAAATCTGTATGGTGTATACAACCTACTATAGTTAAAAGTGACATCTACAGAGGAAAATTAGCTAGGAATTCCCTTAATCTATACCAGACCATTTTCCTAGAAGGGGGAACTCATATGAATGCAAAGCGGGCCCCCATAAAAAATGACATGGGGTCCCCCTAAATTTCTTACCAGAAACGTCAAACCATAAAAATCTGGTATGAATTGTAAGAGGAAACCCCATTTTTTTAAAAAAAGGAATAAAAATTGAGTCTCCTTCACAATAAATTCCAGACCTATATCTGAGGATGTAGCCTGGCTGGCTAGAAAAGGGGGACACATCAACATTGCCGGGGGGGGGGGCTTGATATAGCTGAATGTAAACAAAGAGACAGGGTAAACCCAGTGACATAATTGACCAAATATGTACTGTACATGACAATATTTGGCCAGTTACATCACCCAGGATCCCTTACCCCTTGTTTTATATTCAGCTGTGGGTCCCGGGAGCTGTCATTCTTGGTGAGCAGCATTTGGGATTAGATATGTCGGCAGGTTGGTTGTTTTTTTCTTTCGGCAGGTCAGCAGTAGTGTTGGGTGAACAGTTCAAACCGAGTTAAAGGTTGGCCCGGACATTGGCTGTTTGCCCATTCGGCGAACACCCAAATTGTCAGGGCATTCGACAGTTTGTTTGGCCCGCCTAATGCCCTACAATGCACTGCATGCCGCACAGTGTATTCTAAACCTTGATTGGTTGAAGCAGTTAAGGCTTTGCCTAATCAGGATACAGAGCACTGTCAGAGCAATGATTGGCGAAAGTTATGATGACTTTGCCCAATCATGGCTCATTGCTCACAGACCCACCCCACACTATATAAGGTTTCTTCCCAGAGGAGACGTTTGCAGTGTGATGTTGGAGTGGAGATAGATAAAATAGGGCTCTTTTCATTGCTATTAGCGAGTTAGTGTGTTTTACCGCAGTATATTATAGTGCGTCAGTGCAATTTTACTGCAGTATATTGAAGTGCATCAGTGCAGTTTTTCTGCAGTATTTTGTAGCGTGTCAGTGCAATTTTACTGCAGTATATTTTATTGTGTCAGTGCAGTTTTGCTGCAGTATATTTAAGTGCATCAGTGCAGCTTTACTGCAGTATATTGAAATGTGTCAGTGCAGTTTTAGTGCAGTATATTGTAGGGCATCAGTGCAGTTTTACTGCAGTATATTGTAGTGTGTCTGTGCAGTGCAGTGTTTTACACCGTGTTACATAACATTTAGTGTTGTATACAGTGCTGTATACCCCCTTTTTTGTTGTTGTGTGTTGTTTTTTTTTTGGTTTTTTTTTTGTCCCGTGCCTGCCCCCTTTTTTGAAATTGTAAGCTACAATTTTTCTGACTGCGGCGCTGTTGTTCCCCCCTTTTTTTTTATAGTTTTGACATTTCTGTCAGCGGCAGTCCTCAAGTTAAAGTGCACCAAACACCACATTCCACTGATTAAAGTGCATCCAATCACACATTTGCATGTCTCTATTACATTTCGGTAATAACCCCCCATCATGTCTGGGAGGTCAACAAGTAGAGGCAGACTTTCCCTTTCCCTGATGCACAGGCATTACTTGATTCTGACGTAGGTTCTAAGATTGGAGAAGGTAGGAACATGAGCCTACAGGGAGGAGAGAATACTGATAAACAACAAATTGGCAGTCATGTTCCCCCAGCCACAGCGTATTGTCAGGTTGGCTCCAGTGATGATGAGGATGGAGGGGATGATGATGATGAGGTCACTGATGCAACTTGGGGGCCGGATAGAGCATAGAAGGAAAGTGAGGGGTAGGCACAAACCCAAGGAGGAAGAGTAGAGAGCAGTCACCCTATTCCATCAGATTGTGGAGCTGTTATCTCCTGGCCCACTTCCCACAGCTCAGCTGCCTGGGCATTTTTTAGCACATGTGCAGCCAATCGCACTGTTGCAGTTTACAAACTGCCTCAAGCACATCAAGCGTGGAAAAAGCACCAGCCATTTTGGTACCACATACTTGACAAGGCATTTAACCTCCCACCACTCAACTCATTGGCAAGAGTACCTGAAAGCCACACAAAAGGGATGCAATTCTTCTCCTCCTCACTCCTTACCTTTCAGGTCAACCTCCACTATATCTCATGACTAGTGTTGAGCAAACCCGGACTGTAACGTTCGGGTCCGTACCGAACTTTCGGGTGTCCGTGGCACGGACCCGGACATTTCAAAAATCGTTCGGGTTCGGTCCGGGGT
>BLSH010532196.1:19847-40341 GCA_018402905.1 Glandirana rugosa
TTTTTTTTTTTTTAATATATATATATATATATATATATATATATATATATATATATATATATATGTGTGTGTGTGTGTGTGTGTGTGTATATGTGCGTGTGTGTGTGTATATATGTGTGTGTGTGTATGTATATATGTATATGTGCGTGTGTGTGTGTGTGTGTGTGTGTGTGTATGTATGTGTGTATGTGTATATGTGTGTGTTATATATATATATATATATATATATATATATATATATATATATATAATTTTTTTTTTTTTAATAATGTGACAGGAGAGGAGGAGTAAGATTATGCAAAGTGTTTGCCCAGGGTGGAGTCCTCCTTTAATGCTGCGCTTGCAATGCCAGTTAATTAAAATCTATAGGCACCTCATTAAAATAATGAAAAGAAGTTGTTTTTTTTTGCATTTTTTTTTCTAGTGGTGTTCTGTTATTTGTCTGTTTTCATACAACCAGTGCTTAGCAGCCTTGATTAGTAGCTCTGCCTTCATATTACTTTCTCCCAAAAAAGAAAATCTTTTATTTGCTTAGCGCTGAAGGTCACCGGTCACCTGACAGAGCCTGTTAATTGGGAGAACGCACATAACCGTCTCTTGTACACAGTCCCCCCCTCGCACAATACATTGCCTTGCCATGGTATCCTCTGTATCTGCGAGAGTGGCTGCAAAAAAAAAAAAAAAAAGAACAAATCGTCTTTCCCCAGCCGTTGCAGGTAGGAGAATGGAAATATCTGAAGGCATTTTAATTTTTTTTCTTGAAAATGTGATTTTGTCTTTTTCCCACCAGAGACCTCCTTTCCCCCTCTCTGCTCCTAAACTGACTGCATTGCAGACGAAAGCAGACAGCCTGGAGCGCGGCGAGGGTGGCGATCGTGTTAATGAGCAGTTGTTAATGTGTTTTTCTTTCTTCCTTCGCCTCGTTTTAGAGTAGATTATGTATTCGTTAGCACACGGGGCAAGTAATTGCATCTCATTTCTCCTTGCCGTCTCTTTTATGTGGGCTCGTTATGTAGGCTATGCTAATTTTTAATGATGTAGTTATGTGACAGCAGGTAGGCATGTTATGCTGAATGTCCCATGTGTGATCCTCAGGGGGGGGGGTATAGATATTGCAATATGACAATTTATCTACCGCCGCAAAAAGTTGATCAATATTCATTTTACTCCTTTCAGCTGCATTGTTAGGGAAAGCTTGGCGAGCGTGGAATCCGTCACCCGACATCCGTGGGGCTTTCCAGCACAGGTGCAGCTGATATCTAAAATACACAGAATTAATTATAGAGTGTCAGGCTTCCGAGGAAAATAAGGTCGTTCTTTATGGAGGTGCCGCAAGGCTCGCCGGGGGCGTGCGATGGCTTTTTGTGCAGATTTCCATCAAAAAGGTCAATGATCACTGTGTGTTTCTCCTGCAGGGGCCTAGGTATAAAGGTCTAGCAAACGATCGCCTTTTATTTTTGTAGCACCCGGCCCAATTTTGCAGTTTGGAAAACTTTTGATGTGGAAAGTTGGGATTTTGAGAAGTTGGGGGGGGGGGGGATAGACAAACAGTGCCACAATGAGAAAAGTTTCCTTTTTGTAGGGAAAAATAATTACAGCAGGTTTATGGGTTGTGCACATTGTTGGCCGTTCCATGCTAAACACCCACACATCTCATGCAAGAACAGAGCAGTGAAGCTCCTATTGCATTGTGGGAGCCACCACTTTTGATCCTGGTTTAGACCTAGTGAAGGGGAAGAGTGGCTGCTTAGAGCAGTTGTCTCCAAGCTGTGGCCCACGGGCCAGATGCGGCACTTTGCTTGTGTGTTTTTGACTCTTGGGTCACTATTCTTCCCACTGATACCAGGCACTATTCCTCCTACTGACCCCAAGGATTGGGCACTATGCCTTCCACTAACACCACAGATAGAGCACTATTCCTCCCACTGCCACCAACAATGGGACATCATTCCTTACACTGACACCAACAGCGGACAGCAGGGCACTATGCCTTCCACTGACACCATTGAAGGGGCACTATGCCTTCCACTGACACCATTGATGGGGCATCATTCCTTCCACTGACACCAACAATGGGACATCATTCCTTCCACTGACACCAACAATGGGACATCATTCCTTCCACTGACACCAACAGCGGACAGCAGGATATAATTCTTTCCACTGACAGTAACAATAAAGTATTATTCCTTCCACTGACCCCAAATATGGGGCACTATGCCTTCCACTGACGCCAACGATGGGGCACTATGCCTTCCACTGACACCAATGATGGGGCACCATTTCTCCCACTGAAATCAATGATGGGGCACTATTCCTCCCACTGACAGCAATGATGGGGCACTATTCCTCCCACTGATACCAATGATGGGGCACTATTCCTCCCACTGATACCAATGATGGGCACTATTCCTCCCACTGACCACAGATGCTATGTAATATTTTTACTACACTGACCACCAAGCCTGAGACAATGTTACACTGGCTCAGACCTAATTAGAAGGAAGAGTGGCTGCTTAGAGCAGTTGTCTCCAAACTGTAGCCACGGGCCAGATGCGGCCTTTTGATGTGTTGTTTTTTTTGGGGGTTTTTTTTGGTCCATAGGTCACTGTTCCTCCTACTGATACGAGGCACTATTCCTCCTACTGACACCAATGATGGGGAACTATTCCTCCCACTGACACCAATGACGAGGCACCATTCCTTCCACTGACATGGACAGCGGGGTATAATTCATTCCACTGACAGTGACAATGTATTATTCCTTCCACAGACACCATTGATGGGGCACTATGCCTTCCAATGACAATATTTATGGGGCATTATTCCTTCCATTGACATCCACAGCTGACAGCAGGGTATAATTCTTTCCACTGACAGTAACAATAAAGTATTATTACTTCCACTAATGCCAACAATGGGACACCATTCCTTCCACTGACATCAATGATAAGGCACTATTCCTCCTACTGACACCAATGATGGGGCACTATTCCTCCCACTGACACCAATGATGGGGCACTATTCCTCCCACTGACACCAATGATGGGGCACTATTCCTCCCACTGACACCAGTGATGGGGCACTATTCCTCACACCGACACCAATGATGGGGCACTATTCCTCCCACTGACACCAATGATGGGGCACTATTCCTCCCACTGACACCAGTGATGGGGCACTATTCCTCCCACCGACACCAATGATGGGGCACTATTCCTCCCACTGACACCAATGATGGGGCACTATTCCTCCCACTGACACCAATGATGGGGCACTATTTCTCCCACTGACACCAATGATGGGGCAATCCTCCTACTGACCACAGATGCTATGTAGTTTTTGTACTCCCACTGGCCATAGTCCAGATCCCCCCCCCAAATCTGAAAGTCAGTAAACTGGCCGTTTGTTTAGAACGTTTGGAGATGTCTGGCCTAGAGGAGCATTCTGTGTATGCAGCAGGCAGTCACAGGGGAACATGAGAGGACGCAATTTTTATTTATTTATTTTTTTTGCAGAAAGGTGCAGATTTCCTGAACAGGTAATGGGTTATGTAATGTGGTTGTTCCTCATATTTTTATTGCCTAGCAGCATTCCTCTTTAATGCATCTGCGTGTATTGATTGGTTTTATATTACTTTATTGGTGCTTAGCAATGTTATTCTTTAATAGATCTGCCAATATTTGTTTCTCCAGAAGCAAATAATTTTAGTTTCTTAATTTTGCAGGGAAAGTTCTACCTTCATATACTGTAGGTTCATTGCAGGCAGGGGGATTTACCTATGGATATAAGGAGGGGCCTCCGAGGACATGGGGAAAAGTGCAGAGGGGTCAGTGGCTGGTGAGGCAGTTATTGCACCTTCATTTGTTCTCATATTTTACTAATTTAACTTGTTTAGATATGTAAACGGCGTTCAAACCACGCATATGAGGTATCACCGCGAACAATGGAGCAACAGCAATCATTTTAGCACCAGACCTACTCTGTAACTCTAAATATGTAACCTGTAAATTTTTTTAAAGTGTCGCCTATGGAGATTTTTAAGTACTGAAGTTTGCCGCCATTCCACAAGTGTGCGCAATTTTAAACTGTGACATGTTGGGTATCTATTTACTCAGCGTAACCTCATCTTTCACATTGTACAAAAAATCAGGCTAACTTTAGTGTGTGTGTTTGTTTTTTTTTGTTTTTTTATATATACATGACGCTGTCGTTTTTTAAAAAAAAAAAAAGGCGTTTGAAAAATTGCTGCGCAAATACCGTGTGACATAAAAAGTTGCAACGGCCACCATTTTATTCCATAAGGTGTCTGCTAAATAAATATATACAGTGTGTGTGTGTATATATATATATGCAGTGCCTTGCGAAAGTATTTGGCCCCCTTTGAACTTTGTGACCTTTTGCCACATTTCAGGCTTCAAACATAAAGATATAAAACTGTAATTTTTTGTGAAGAATCAGCAACAAGTGGGACACAATCATGAAGTGGAACGAAATTTATTGGATATTTCAAACTTTTTTAACAAGTAAAAAACTGAAAAATTGGGCGTGCAAAATTATTCAGCCCCCTTAAGTTAATACTTTGTAGCGCCACCTTTTGCTGCGAGTACAGCTGTAAGTCGCTTGGGGAAGTCTCTATCAGTTTTGCACATCGAGAGACTGAAATTTTTGCCCATTCCTCCTTGCAAAACAGCTGGAGCTCAGTGAGGTTGGATGGAGAGCGTTTTGCATTGATGCCAAAAAGTTCGATTTTGGTTTCATCTGACCAGAGCACCTTCTTCCACATGTTTGGTGTCTCCCAGGTGGCTTGTGGCAAACTTTAAACAACACTTTTTATGGATATCTTTAAGAAATGTCTTTCTTCTTGCCACTCTTCCATAAAGGGCAGATTTGTGCAGTATACGACTGATTGTTGTCCTATGGACAGAGTCTCCCACCTCAGCTGTAGATCTCTGCAGTTCATCCAGAGTGATCATGGGCCTCTTGGCTGCATCTCTGATCAGTCTTCTCCTTGTATGAGCTGAAAGTTTAGAGGGACGGCCAGGTCTTGGTAGATTTGCAGTGGTCTGATACTCCTTCCATTTCAATATTATCGCTTGCACAATGCTCCTTGGGATGTTTAAAGCTTGGGAAATCTTTTTGTATCCAAATCCGGCTTTAAACTTCTCCACAACAGTATCTCGGACCTGCCTGGTGTGTTCCTTGTTCTTCACGATGCTCTCTGCGCTTTAAACGGACCTCTGAGACTATCACAGTGCAGGTGCATTTATACGGAGACTTGATTACACACAGGTGGATTCTATTTATCATCATTAGTCATTGAGGTCAACATTGGATCATTCAGAGATCCTCACTGAACTTCTGGAGAAAGTTTGCTGCACTGAAAGTAAAGGGGCTGAATAATTTTGCACGCCCAATTTTTCAGTTTTTTATTTGTTAAAGTTTGAAATATCCAATAAATTTCGTTCCACTTCATGATTGTGTCCCACTTGTTGTTGATTCTTCACAAAAAATTACAGTTTTATATCTCTATGTTTGAAGCCTGAATTATGGCAAAAGGTCGCAAAGTTCAAAGGGGGACGAATACTTTCGCAAGGCATATATATATATATATATAATGTTTGAGGGTTCTGAGTAATTTTCTAGCAAAAAAGATGATGATTTTTCCATGTAGGAGAGAATTGTCAGAATTGGCCTGGGTGGCAAGTGGCTAATTACCATAAGTAAGTAATATACAAATAATTATTATATATTGAATTTAAGGTAATTTACTATATCTTCAAAAACTGAACTCAAGCAGGTGGCTTAACGGACAAATTTCTAAAGTTTGAAGTTATAACTCCAAACCAGTAATTTCACAGTAAATAGATTAATAATAAATTATTATGTGATTAGATATAGCATAATAATAATATTATTTAGCTTGATTTAAAAAAAGTACTTTTTCAGCAGCAGCAGCAGCAGATTCTCTCTCAGCTGTGTGAGAAAAACATGGGGTTATGGGTAAACCTTATACACATAAACCCACGATTTTTCCTAGTAATTAAGAGGACTGGGCTGGAAGGAGTGAATGTCTTTTAGACACACGCCCCCTTCTATGACACTGCAGTGAGAGGCATGCCTCCACTGCAGCATTTTAATTGGATAGCTTGGGCCAATGGTGCGTTACCATTGGTCCAAGGCTCCAAGCTGTCCATTGAGCTCAGTGCCTCTGACAAGAAGTCATCCTCTCAGTCTGCTGCAAACAACATGTGCACTGAACATGCTGTATGTAGCTTCTGACAGGCTGCACAAGGAAAATTTGGGGTCTCTGTGACCCCAGGTCACCAAACTACGACCCCCAAACCTTTTTTTTTTTCCCCATGTTCATGGCATTCATGGCTCTTCCTCACCTACCTCCCCTGACTGCACGTCCCTGGAAAGGTTGCCAATTGCCAAAATCCATAAGTGAAGCAGACTAAAGTGGTAATGGTGTCTTACAGCTCTTATTTTAACTGAAAGTAGCCAATTATACAAAAAGCCAACATGTTTTAGGGCAGGGGTTTCCAAACTTTCTAAACAAAGGGCCAGTTTACTGTCCTTCAGGCTTTAGGGGGCTGGACTGTGCTCATTGCAAGTAGGAAAGGTCCTGACGTCAGTGGGAGAAAACTATGTCCCATCTTTGGTGTCCGTGGGAGGAATTGTGTCCCATTGTTGGTGTCATTGGGAGAAATTGGGCCCTATTGTTGGTGTCATTGAGCCCCACTGTTCGTGTCATTTTCAGGAATTGTGTCCCATCGGTGTCATTGGGAGGAATTGTGCTCCTTCCTTGGTGTCATTGGGAGGAATTTTGCTCCTTCATTGGTGTCAATGAGGGGAATTATGTCCCATTGTTGGTGTCAGTGGATGATATAGTGCCTCAGGGGCCAGTTAAAAGCAAGCAAATAGCCACATTTGACCCATGGGCTGCAGTTTGAAGACCAGAGATTTAGGGGATTGAACCTTCTTTCTCAAAACGTAAAATAAATAAATAGATGTAAACACTTCTTAAAGGCTCATTCCCTTTTTTTAAAATGGATTATATCATAAGCTTTATTACCATTATCAGTGTCCTGATCATATCTTACCTCAATGTGATATTAAAGGTTTGTGTGTTTTATTTTTTTAACAACAAACATGTTATACTTGCCTGCTCTGTGTAATGGTTTTGCACAGAGCAGCCCGGATCCTCCTCTTCTCGGTTCCCCCGCTAATGCTCTTGGCCCCTCCCCTTTGTTGAATGCCCACATAGCAAGCCGCTTGTGTGTACAGAAGACCCCCACTCCCTCCTCAAAGACCCCCACTCCCTCCTCAAAGACCCCCACTCCCTGCTCAAAGACCCCCACTCCCTGCTCAAAGACCCCCACTCCCTCCTCAAAGATCCCCACTCCCTCCTCAAAGACTCCCACTCCCTCCTCAAAGACCCCCACTCCCTCCTCAAAGATCCCCACTCCCTCCTCAAAGACTCCCACTCCCTCCTCAAAGACCCCCACTCCCTCCTCAAAGATCCCCACTCCCTCCTCAAAGACTCCCACTCCCTCCTCACTGTCTGTACCAATGGCTCCCACTGCTGAGGGAGAGACCCGGGAGACCCGCTAGACCTCCTGCTCTCGTGCACATCACTGGATCGTGATGTGTCGGTAAGTATTCATGACAGCCTGGGCTCAGAAGAAGTGGGTTGAGTGATGACTGCTGTTAGTCAGCCCATGACACCAAGGACATCTAGTGGCAAAAAGTAAGTACTGTGGTGGACAGCGCAGATTGAAGGTGAGTATTACAGGAAAAGCAGTTTTTTGCTTTTTCTACTAATAGGCCATTCATTTTAGTTTTTAGTTTTCACTAAAAACAAGTGCTGTGTACAGTAGTAGATCTGGAGGGTCTGAGACTGTAAGTGTGGTTGTATTTATTTTTTTTAGGTACTTTATATATCGCTGTCAATTTACGCAGCGCTTTACATATACATTGTACATTCACATCGGTCCCTACCCTCAAGGAGCTTACAATCTAAGGTCCCTAAAGCCTCGTACACACGGATCGACGGTTGTACGACCGAACGGCCCAAATCCTATGTTGGCTGTTGTATCTTGCAGACTGACATGCATTAAACGATCGTACGACCAAGCCAAACATAGTGACGGGTTATGAACGTATAAAGAGAAAGTTCAGGTGCATGTAATTAGCGTTCGGCCATTCCTAAGCATGCGTGTTTTGCACAATACAACTTGTTGGACCAACTTCTCTGTACACACGATACAACGGTCGTACGACCGCTTGTTGGTACTACCAAGTTTTCTAGTCTCTAGACTTCTGTTGTATGACCGTCGTACATTGGCTGTTCTAATCGCACGTACTAACGGTCGATTTAGCATACAACGGACGTTCGTACGACCTGTTGTATACGATCGTCGACCCGTGTGTTCGAGGCTTAACTCACATTCATACACCTACTAGAGCCAATTTAGACAGGATCTAAATTTACCTACCAGAATGTCTTTGGAGTGTGGGAGGAAACCGGAGTACCCAGAGGAAACCCACGCAGGCACGGGGAGAACTGCAAACTCCAGGCAGGTAGTGTCATGGTTGGGATTTGAACCAGCAACCCTTTTGCTGCCAGGCGAAAGTGCTACCCACTACACCACTGTGTCACTATGGTCATGGCCATCGATCAGGGATAAGCAATTCGTGGACCCCCAGCTGTTGCAAAACTACAAATCCCATCATGCCTCTGCCTCTGGGTGTCATGCTTGTGGCTGTCAGAGTCTTGCTATGCCCCATGGGACTTGTAGTTCTGCAACAGCTGGAGGTCCGCTAATTGCATATCCCTGCCATAGATGATGCTATTTTCTTTCTTGCAGCCATGGGTTGCAGAAAATAAAATCGCTTAATTCCCCCATTAACAGTCGGTGAGGAGGGAATCCTTTCCGTGGAACTATTGTGTTCTGCCAGTAGGGGGAGGCGCAGGGACGGCAGAACACAGCGATTATTGATAGCAGCTATAGCCACTGGCAATAATTGCATGCAAAATTACGACGTGCCGCTTGTACCCAAGTCGAACAATGGATTGTCTTTGGTACAGTCAGCCCGCCCATAGATGGTTCGAATCTCGGCTGGTCCCTGCTGAACCAGCTGAGGATTTGAACCATCTATGGCCGGCTTAAAGCAGAGGATGATGTGACTCGTAAAGCACAATTGGATATCCTGGCTATATAAAATCCGACTTGTTTATTCCCTTGGCTTTGTTTTGTTCATTTATTCTTCTGAATACATCGGAGGTGAGACATTTGCCATGGACGTCAGTGTGGCATGTGGGGGCTGCTGATTGAAGGCTGCATGAACCCGGACAGGATGGCAGAAACCTGCGCACTGCGGCTGCAACGGGCTGTTCTACCGACTTTCCTTTATTTTGTTTCATACATGGCAGTTCTTTCCATACAATTAGGCACCTGTTGAGCATTTTATTGCAGGCTTTTCTCCTAGCTGGAAAAGATTTGTAGGTGGAAGGTAGGACAGCCTGGTCTTCTATTGGCTGTGCTCATTCTCCATTGTGTTTGAAGCCTTGGCTCTTAAAATATCACCGTTGCGTACAAACAAGCGTCATGTGGGGGCAAAGCCGATCGATTCTCCGGAAACAAATGTAACCATGGATAAAAAGTGGAGGGGAGAAATGTTGTTGCCTTCAACATCCACTTAAGCCTCGTACGCACGGGACGACGATCGTATACAACAGGTCGTACTAACGACCGTTCTATGCGATATCGATCGTTCGTATGCGCGATTAGAACATACAAAACGGAAGTAAGAAAATCCCGCGCTGATAAGTCCTCTTGTATGGCAAACGACCAACTGGGCAAAGGTAACTGTACCGATGTGTGCAGCCCTCCTCGGACGGGGAATTCCGAAAGTGACTAAAAAACAAGAGAAAAAGGAAGGCGCACGCACCTAGTGCATTACCAAAAATAATTTTATTAAAATTGATAGCAAGAGAGGGTACTCACAAAGGTCAGGAGTTGAGAAGTAGTGGGTGCACAACCTGTGCAGACAGAGTAAAAGCTGACGCGTTTCGGGGGCGCACCCCCTTCCTCAGAGCTTTTTGGTAATGCACTAGGTGCGTGCGCCTTCCTTTTTCTCTTGTTTTTTAGGCGCGATTAGAACAGTCGAACATACGACGGTCGTACAAGGGGAGTTGTATGAGCAGACTAGAAAACGTGGTCGTACCAACAAGCGCTCATACGACCGTTGTATTGTGTGTACAGAGCGGTTGGTACAACAAGTTGTATTGTGCATGCTCAAAAGTCAGGAACGGCCGGACGCTAATTACATGCACCTGAACGTTCTTTCTGCGGTCGTACGATCGTGTAGTGCAGTCAGTATGCAAGTTACATTATGCGACATACGATTTGCGACGATCGTATGTACGATCGTCATCCCGTGTGTACGAGGCTTTAGAGTTCATCTGTCAATTCTCTAGTGAAGGGTAGAAAGGTGATGGCTTGCTGTGGTCAACCTTGGACCTGGGAGGAAGGGTGGCCGTGTTGTCCACAGAAACCAATAGGAGTTTATAAAAAGACTCTTTTTAGAACAGGCATTTTATTAAAAAATGTATTTTTAATTCTTCTAGGTTTGATACCACCTACCGTGGATGAAGATTCCTAAATAATCCTGTGGCAATACAGCTCAAATATGGAGACCACAAATGGTACGTGGAATTGGTTTTCATTTCATAAAAGGAATGTTGTCATAATGAAAAGATGTTCTTATAAAATGTATTTCATTGCAAGAAAATGGAGTCAAAGTGATTTATAAAGTCTCATTTTTTTTTTCCCCCAATAAAAATAACAAACATGTTCTGTTTACCCGCTCTGTGCAGTGGGTGTGCACAGAGCAGCCCAGATCCTCCTCTTCTCGGGTCTCTTTTTTGTGCTCCTGGTCCCTCTTCCTGTTGAGTGCCCCCACAGCACGCAGCTTGCCATGGGGGCACCCGAGTCACAGCTCCTTGTGTCCATTCAGACACAGAGCTGTGGCCCAGCCCCATCTCTCCTGATTGGCTGACTGACTTTGACAGCAGCCATAGCCTATGGCGCCGCTGCTGTGTCTCAGGAGAGTCTTGGATGGGCGAGACCCTCATGGACATCGCTGGACAGAGAAGGGGCTCAGGTAAGTATTAGGGGCGCTGCTGCACACAGAAGGCTTTTTATATTAATGCATTAAGATTAAAAAAAAAAAAACCTTCTGACCTTAAAACTCCTTAGAAGCTGAACTCCAGGCAAATAGCAAAATACACAAATTAAATACACATGAGGGCTGCTTTACTTGCCAAGGGATTTGCATGTTTGTCTACCCAGTCCAGAGAATTAATGTGATTGTAAAGAAAGGATTTTTTTTTTTTTTTTTTTTTTATCACAGCCCATTCTTGTCCAACAGGTATGAGGATCTGATCTCTCTCTGCTGCAGGTTCACTTTCACTTACAGATGTATCCTTGTAGGAAATCTATCCCTCAAGACACCGTATCGATTATGTAGCACCACATCCCAAAATTACGTTAGAGATTAGAAAGTAGAACGGGACTTTTAGGCCTCATACACACGGACGTTTCTTAAAAAATAAACAAAACGTCGGGTCCGACGTCAAGGAAAAAAAATCTGCGTTTTTCGGCGTTATGCATCGGCGTTAGTGAGCGTCGGGGTCAATAGGCGTTTTTTTAAAAAAATCATCCCTCTGCTATTTTTCAAACTAAAAACGTCAGCGTCAAAAAACGCTGGTTAACGCCGGTACAATATTAGTTGGCGTTTTTTGGCGTTTCGTTGGCGTTAGTTGGCGTTTTGCGGCGTCGGCGTAAAAAAATGCCAAAATGTTACAGCCTCAGAACGCGATGGCTGTGGGTTCTACTTTCAGCTCACTAACGCAGACGCCATCTACAGCTTAAAAACGTTGGCGTTTTTATGGGGCCATTGACTAACATGGAGAGCTGCAAAAAACGCTGGCGTCAAAAAACGTCCGTGTGTATGAGGCCTAAAGGTGCAAGATGTAGCCAAAACAATATATAAAATTCCCAAAATTGTATTAAATACAGTTTAAAAAAAGTGCATAATTCATCAAGCCAATGCAAACATTACAGACTCCGTGACTCATCCTCTTGCCAAAGGATTTGCATGTTTGTCCACCCAGTCCAGAGATTTAATGTGAGATTGTAAAGGAAATTTTTTTTATTTAAAAAAAATAACTAACATGTCATACTTGCCTGCTCTGTGTAGTGGTTTTGCACAGAGCAGCCCTGTTCCTCCTCTTCTTGGGTCCCCCGCCGGCGCTCTGAGTCCCTCCCCCTTGCCGAGTGCATGCTCCCTCCCGAGCCAGCTCTCTGCATCCACAAGTCACAGAGAGCGCAGTTCAGCCCCGCCCCCCCCCCACTCCCACCTCACTGGCTGTGGTCCACAGCAGCAGGAGCCAGTGGCTCCTGTTGCTGCATCTCAGCCAGGAGTGAGAGACCCAGGAAAGCACATTGCTGGATCGGGCTTAAGTAAGTATTTTATTTTTTTAGACATCACCAATGGGTTTTTTTATTTTTTGCTATACAAATGAAAAAATGATCAGAAATGATTTAAAGGTTTCTGTTATAAAATTTAGCAAATAAGTAATTCTTCACTGGCGTGCCCTGATGAGGCTACACTGATGGGCACTGATACACTGCACTGATGAGGCTGCACTGATGTACACTGATGAGGCTGCACGGGTTGTGCTGCACTGATGGGCGCTGATAAGGTTGCACCAATGAGGCTACCCTGATGGGCACTGATACGCTGCACTGATGGGCACCGATGAGGCTGCACTGATGGGGCTGCACTGATAGTCAGGGCACTGTCAGCCTTGCTGGTTTTCATCTCTCCTTTCCTTGCACAGAGACTGAGTAAAGGATTACTGATAACCGGCAAGTCTAACATGTGACCAGCTGTGAATGGACACAGCTGATCACATGGTTAGCATGTGATCAGTTGTGTCCAATCACAGCTGATCACATGGGCTGCTGTGATTGGCCCTTTATTGCGATCTGTGATCAGCTGTATCCATAGGACACAGCAGTCACAGAGCGCGCCCTAGGGGGTGCACGGGAGGCATGGTTCTGGGAAGACCTCCATGGACGCCCTTGCAGAACTGGAGAGCTGCACTGTAGCTATTGGCTATAGCATGTGGGGGGATGGGTTAAATATCCTCCATCTCAAATGCACTATAAATGCCATAGGGGTGTTTGTGGTGCATTTTGCACTGACATGAATGGAGGCGTCTGGGGAGGAGTAAAGCCAGTTGAACACTACACTTCAGATAAACTTTGGCACAACGCAACTTGAAAATAATGGAAGTGGAATAATGCTGTCCACTGCAGTTCACCAAATTAACACAGAGCGCCGACCGGCGTTTGCGCGGCTTCAAAAATGCAGATGAAGCACCCGCTTTTGATACAAGTGTAACTTCGCTTTACACAGCTTTACCACAGCCCATTCTTCTCCAACAGGTATGAGGGACCTGTTCTTTCTCTGCTGCAGGTTCACAGATGTGTTCTGTAAAAAATACATCCCTCAAGGCAAGGTATCGATTATGTAGCACCACATCCCAAAATTACGTTAGAGATTAGAGAGTAGAACGGGACTTTAAAGGTGCAAGATATAGCTAAAACCATATATAAAATTCCAGAAAAATTTTATTAAATACATTTTAAAAAAAAGTGCATAATTCATCAAGCCAATGCAAACATTACAGACTCCGTGACTCATCCTCTATGTTAATACAGCATGATGGCAGAATCCCCGACATGTTTCGCCTAATGTATAAGGCTTTCTCAAGTGATGCTGTACACAGGGGTAACAGAGCCTTACGATGAAAGAGGAACATGATTATACACAGTTCAATAATGATTATTCCAAATTCAAAATCATATATATTAAAAATACACAAAAAACAAAGTCATTTGTACAATTGATAAACATAGATCGCACATGTGCAGTAGCAAGAGTCTTAGACATATGATTGCCAAGATATAATGCACTCTGATAAAAGAATCCTTATATATGTAATGCTGAGAGAGACTGGATATGCAAAGTCGCACAGACTGAAGGCTATCGCAGGAGGTATGAAGGAGCCCGCTCTATGATAGTATATGTAGCCATGTGCTCCCTTGGGAGTAGCTAGCAGTTGTGGTGGAGTGCCCTCACTTCCACCATATCTAACACATCCGGGACACTGACCAGAACCGCACTTGTTTTTGTTTCATTTAGGGGAAATAACTTGGATAGGGAAAAGGGGTAACTGTGGGATGCCACAAGAATTATGGTACATGAACTCCATATACAGTCCTGTATATGCACACTAACACTGACACTGCAGACCGTCCTTCTGCAGACTGTTACTCCTCACAACTCTCCAGCACATCAGTTGCTGACCGTTCCTCCTACAGTCCTCTCTCCAGCACTTGACTTAGTTTCCAGCTCGAAAGGAAATTTTCAAGCTTCTTTACTCTTTTCGCTTCACTGTGGCTAGCACATGGTGAGGCTACACTGTGTCAGCAGGACCTCAGGACCACCCATTACAGGCCAGGGATCACAGGCCCCTGAATGTGTAGCAAACCACTCAAGAGCTATCCGGGCCTTTAATGGACTACAACTCCCAGCCCATTCCTCTTCCATGTCCCACCCAACTGCTTTTCCTCAGTGATACTTCTTCCCCTGACTGGCTCCCAAGGCTTCCACAGACTGTCCACTGTTCCTCATCCAGCCTGCTGCAGCACTTTCTCTCCCAGCTCCCAGGGTCTGTCACTCACCAATGTCAGTGGATCACTTTAAAGTCTCTCTGTAGCACCTCCGCCGTTCTCCTGTTCCCATGTGCGACTCCAGGAATCGCCTCCACTCCTGGCTGCACCTGAAACTCCAGTCCTCAAGGTCAACCCCCTCTCCAGATGGGAGCGACCTCCCAGGAATCGGCCTCCACAGTGCCTCCTGCTACATCTCAGACTTCCACCCGGGTTCTCGTCCCAGACTGACCCAGCCTAGAGTATATGAGAAGGCCTGCCCCCTGCTAATCCAGATTGGGGATTGGTCAGGGTTTCCCATGACATTCCAAATGATGACACCTCTTGTCCCACCTTCATTCTGGAAAGTTCCAGTGCCTCCCAGAAGAAGGTAGGCGGGTATCTATCTAAAAAGCAATCAAAAAATTGGGAATCAACAAAGATATATCCAAAAGATATATGCGCTTCCATGCCAGTACCGTGTCAGCATATAAACTAATGTCCTGGTATAATATCCGGGAGACAGGAAAAATTCAAGGTCAGATAAGCAAAGCAAGCCATGGAAGTAAACCGCTTTCTATGAGCCTAAGAGTAAAAATGGGTGGGATGTATCCTGTACCCATCCTTTACCTGGAAAGTAAAAGGAGAAGCAGCAGACTGGTGAGTTCATTTCTCTGTCACTCTGCTCTGTTCCCCTATCAGCATAATCTTCTTCTGTTTTAGAATATCCAGCAGGAACGGTTTCTATTCAACATGTTTTGTGCTAGGCACAGCACTTCTCAAAGAATCCCTCAAGAAAGCGCTGTGCTTAGCGCAAAATATGTCAGAATAGAACTTGTTCCTGCTGGCTATTTTAATAAAGGAAGAATATTATTTTGCATCTTGATGTACGGCATCCCTGGTGCTGATACAATTAATTGCTTCGATGGAGACAAGCCAGCATCTGAGCTATAATTGTGGATTGTGGAGCCTGATGTTGCCTGAAGCGGCATGTGAAATATTTGACATTGGATGGAGTTACAGCTTGCATCTACAAATACATTTAATGGTGTCCTAACTTGCAGAGTTGTATAAAATAGTGCCTAGAGTTCAGCTTTAAAATTACCCTTAGCTACCCCGAAATCAGCACTGAGCTCTCTTTTATTATTTATCAGTAAAGTGACCGATCCCTATGCCCATGCAGTGCAAAGTATGAGGGCCGCTTAACGACCCCCTCTACAACACCTCAGTGTTTGCCTGCATAGGAAAAGAAAAAAGTAGCTTAAAAATGTTTAAAAAGTAGAAAGATTCAACTTAAGCAATCAGTAGGTTATCAAGGCTTGATAAAAGGGGAGAAGCCCCTCAAAACACATTGCCGAGGTAACCCTGCAAACTGGAAGAGAGCTTGCCTTAAGTGGTGAGGACTCCATGGGTGCTCTTTGAACATCTGCTGGGTCGGGTGAGATCGATTCGTTCTTCTGTACAGGCTCAAGTTACAGTCTTACTCTCTAATATTTATGAGTACATTTTTATCTCAGCTTATTGAAGTATATATATTTCTTTACTACACAAGGCAATACAAAACTTAGTGGCTTTACCCAATGGTGTATATAGGTTTTGTGCTGCCCTAGGCCTGACTAAACTCATGCACCCCCTAATTTAAATATGAGCCACCCCTTCCTGTCAAGGCCACACTCCTTCCTGTTTAAGACCCACCCTGAAATTTTCCAGTGGGGACACTCGTTCTGAGGGCCTTGGGGGTGGGGGGGGGGTAATGGATTCCCTTAAGAGATTTCCTCACACTTCCTGTTCGGCTATGTGGCAGCATAACAACTCCTTGGTTTGTGCCCACTGCATGGGCCCCTTGGGACACCCAGGTTCCCTACATATGTATGGGCTGTTCTTCCTGATGGCGGCCCTGCTGGTATTATCATACCGACAAAGTGCAGCTGCTTTATGGGGGTGCCAGACCAGTTTGTCTCCCGGCCCAGTCCGCC
This sequence comes from Glandirana rugosa, assembly GCA_018402905.1. Lineage (NCBI taxonomy): Eukaryota > Metazoa > Chordata > Amphibia > Anura > Ranidae > Glandirana > Glandirana rugosa. Next base: position 36,616 of record BLSH010532196.1, read on the forward strand.
CCATAAGACTGGCGCCACACTAAAAGTGCTGTACAAGCCGGCATGAACTCTTTCCGTGCCGCCCTAGGCCTGGGCCTTGTTGGCCTAGGCCAAGATACAGCATTGGCTTTACCTCCTTACTGACACTAGCAGCCCAGCATTCCAGGCATGCATGCTAGTATGCCCCTGGCAATGACACACAGATGGTGCAACCTCCAACCATGCAAATACCAACCCACGTACCCTTGGAGGGGGGGTGTTTTTCTTTTTTAGGGGCTCTTTATAAAAGGAACCACTCCCTTCTAAACCAGCAGTGCCAAATGCTAATCAGTTTGGGGAAGGAAGTCTTAAGCAAGGAATAGGGCATCACTAAATGGTGGTCCGGATCTGGACCGAGCCACTGTCCCATCTGGACCCATGATCGCATCATTTAGGAGCTTCTTCCTTCCCCCTGGCCTCTGCCGCTGTCAGTCTCCAGACGGCATGGAGGCAGGGGGTGACAATTAAACAGAGAATGGGAGCACGGCATGATATAAATGGACACTGGGCATGCCTTTCATACTTTTCATGGATTAAAGTCTAAATCACCTAGGAGTGCTACTTTCGTGTTGGGCCGATGCTGACGTGTTACCGCACACGCCGGTGGTCCTGGATGACAAAATGTTTCTACACTTCAACATCCATGGAGTGGTTTTTGTAAATGAACCTTAAAAATATAAACCAAACCACATTTTTATCATCATTAAAATAAACAGTCGTATTTAAATGTTGCATTCATCACATACCAGGAATACTATCTTGGTTCTTGAAGAAAAAAAACCATAAGCCTACAAATCTGGCGTTCTTTATTTAGGTGTAGAGTTTACAATAAATACTTCACTCGTGGTTCTGTTCATTTACATACTAACGTATATGATGATGTCACAGTGGTGTATTTTTAGAGGGATGCGACGTGACAGAATACCTTATGTCTGGTCTTTTGTGGTTTAAAAATAACTACTAATTATCTACGCACAACAACACATTAACAACACATTGAATGGATGTCTAAGGAGATAGGCGATAGTATGCACTTATTCTACACCGCGTGCGTGATTTGTATTTCTATACAGGTACATCTCAAAAAATTAGAATATCATTTAAAATGTTAATTTATTTCAGTAATTCAGTTCAAAAAGTGGAACTCCTATATAGATTCATTACACACAGAGTGATACCTTTTGAAGCACAGTGGCTGCTGGTTCTTCAATTTTTTTTTGGGGGGGGGGGGCGTCAAACAAACCTCCCATCTGCCCCACCCCTCCGTCCACAGCCAACCTGCTCCCCCTGCCATCGCTCGATCGTCCGGCAGTACTTACCCCATCCAGGTCGCAGGTGGCTGCCTCCCTGCTTCTACTCCACGGCGGCATTGGGCGGCTTCTCTGGCTGCATGGGCGGCTTCCCCCCCCCCCTGCTTCTCCTACCGGCCAATAAGATTGTTTCTCCTCTCGGCCAATCGGGTCTTAAGACCCAGTTCCTGATTGGCCGGGAGGAGAGGCAGGAAGACAATAGCCATAGGCGTGCTCAGGGGGTGTGCCCAGGCACACCCTAATCACTGCATGCAGTGCTGATTCCCCCTATTGCCTGGGCTTCCCCCTATGTTGCGCTCCCAGAATGGAGAGGCTAGTAAATATGTAATTTACTGGCCCCTTGATTTTCTAATTGAACACACTCACTCACTCACTCACTGTGTTCACTCATATCTAAAGCCTAGTAAACTTCAGTTTGTGAATGAACAGGAAGTGACTCAGCACAGAGCACTTCCCATTCATTCACCATCCAGTGCAGCTGAAGCTGCAGAGAAAGGTGTGTGTGTTTGAGCTTTGGGGTGCACACCGCTAATGCAATGGGCTGCGCACATCTATGACAATAGCGAATATTAATTCATTATTGTCACACAAGTGGGTGGGCTCTGCACCCCAAGCCCACCCCTTTTGAAGCCAATTAGAGCTCTAATCATGTGCTTAAAATAAGAAAAAAAACCCCATCAAAATCCATGCGTCCAGCACACTGCATGGAGATTAGATTCGATTTATGGAGTGGCCACCACAGTTCAAGCATTTCTTTCTTTTAATTTTGAAGATTATGGCTTACAGCGGGTGAAAACCCAAAATTTGAATTGAATTACTGAAATAAATGAACTTTTTGATGATATTGTAATTTTTGAGATGCACCTGTACATGCTCTTTCTTTTCATGCATGGGTATCATATATCATACAGTGGCTCTTGTTACTGAGAACGAGTGAGGATTTCAAAGCTGCCCTAACTGGTATAAGAATGCAAAGTGTCTGTAAGGCCTCTTTCACACTTATGCGACTTGCCCTGCGACTTGGGACTGCAAACTCGCATAAGTTGCTCCCCATTATTTCCAATGAGTACCGTTCATATCTGTACGATTTTAAAGTCGTGCCGACTTCAAAGTAGTCCCTGCATTACTTTGGTCCAACTTTGATGCAACTTGAGGTCCATAAATGTCAATGTTAAACTCTCAAAGTTGCATGCAAATCGCACCTAAAGAATATAGCTGCGATTTCTGTACTATTTCTGTAAGACTTTGTAATATGTTTTCATTGTGCCAACAAAGTTGGACCAAAGTCGTACTGATCTGAAATGGTGGTAAAATCATAAAAAAATGGCGGTAAAATCATATCGCACAAGTGTGAAAGGGGCCTAAGGCACATTTTATGCATGCGGTGTCAGCCTGTCTTTTTCAGCAGACTCGATCAGAAACTCTGTTATTCTTAGAATGTCCAGATGTAAACGGACTTGTGTCTGTTTACATCCAATTACCTGTAAGTTTGTCCAGATCTGAAAAAAATCAAAAAAGTCTGTGTCCTGTCCTTTATTTTTGGACCAAAGAGTGACAGATTTGAGGTAGTCTGATGTAAACTGACATAAGTCCACTTATATCCAACCGCCCATAGATCTAACATGGGACCAAGTAGCTCCGTTATATAGCGCCGTCAATTTACGCAGCGCTTTACATATACATTGTACATTCACATCAGTCCCTACCCTCAAGCAGCTTACAATCTAAAGTCCCTAAAGCCTCATACACACGTGCCGATTATCGTACGACCGCACGTCCAACTTTTGTCCAAATTGGCTCTCCGTGGTCCTGTCTAGCGTACTGACGGTAGTCAAGTAATCGTCCGACCAAGGCGAATGTAGTGACGTGCTACGAGCGTATAAAGAGGAAGTTCAGGTGAATGTGAATTACGAACGCAGGTTTACACGACCGGACGCTTCCGGCTCGTTCCTGGATTCGGAGCATGCGTGTTTGCACTTCCAACATTTGTTTGGCCAACTTCTGTACACACACACAGAAAATTGGCCAACGCCTTGTTGGAAGACAAAAGTTTTCTAGTCTTCTTGGACAACTTCTGTTGGACGATAATTGGAAATTGGCTGTCGAATTGTGCGTACTAATGGTCTGATTATCGGACAACAGGCTGTCGTACGACCGTTGTTGGCCAATAATCGACCCTGTGTATGGGCCATAACTCACAAGTTCTGCTCCTATTCAGCAGGGAATCTGTTCAAGGACCCCCTGCTGATTGGACTTGGTGATGCTTGTCTGAAAAGGGCCTACAGTAATTAACCGCTATTGCTCAAAAAAGAACTTCACCCAGCCTTTACAAAACTTAGTCAGCAGCTACCTGTATTATAGCTGCTGACAGTGGCAGCCCATAATGCACGCCCCCCCC
>BLSH010532196.1:40351-70639 GCA_018402905.1 Glandirana rugosa
ACCCCCCCCCCCCCCCCCATCCATGCGTCCAGCCTCCTAATCTTCATGCGGGGTGCCGGACGCATTAATTCCAATATGGTTTTTGGTTTTTTTGAAGCATATGATTAGAGCCAGAGGCTCTACTAGGCTTCAAAAAAGGGTAGGCTCGGGGCGCAGAGCACTGCAAGCCGAGCCCACCCAATTGTGTGACAATAGCGAATGAATATTCACTATTGTCACAATGATTTTCCTATCGGCCAATCAGGTAGTGGGTCCTAAGACTCGTTTCCTGATTGGCCTAGGAGGAGACACTTGGCCGCCATGATGCAGAGGAGGAGACCCAGGAGAAGCCGCCTTCTGTCACCCGGGGGGGGAAGTGCTGCCTGCGCCATAGATGGGGTAAGTGCAGGGCTGGTAACCAACCCACCAGGGGGTGCATTGTTTGCTGCCCCCCCACAAAAAAATATACCACTGACTGCTCACTTTAAAAAGCACATGCTTACCAACCTGTGATGTCCAGCACTGTCTTCATTGCTCCTGATTCTTGGCAGGGTTTCTGTCCGTCTGTGCTTCCATCTTGCATTCCGGAGCCAGCTGTCAATTCCTGGTCACTCTCAGCCGGCTCCCTGCTGAAGTACTGCTGAACATGCAAGATCACAGCCTGCTGTGCAGACTGTCCTGAAGTGTTAAGCTTGCCCCTAACGCAGGTGGTCAGGCACTAGAGCTAGCTTCTGTGTTCTTCACCTATACAAGGCCCCCTTTCCCATAAGGCAAGCCGGCCTACCGCTACTTGGTTGTCCCCAGGTCTTATACACAATGCTATAGTGCCTGGCTACTATGCTGGGGCAGGCACAAACTGAGCACAGCAAAAGGATACTTGCAGTTGGCAGACAGGCGGAGTGGTTCAGTGACAGGCCAGGTACAAGGCAGGCAAGGTTCAGAATAGTCAGGGTCAAATCCATAGCCAAAAGGCAGGCAAAGTTTGATAACTGATCTGAGGTTGTTAACAAGGAAATACAAATGGGGCAAACAATGAGCTTGGAGCACGTGTTGAACACAATATCACAAGCATGAGACTGCAGGCTTGGCTGGCTTAAATCAGGTTTGGTCTCCACCCAGAGACTGGCTACATCAATCACCTTGCAGGTGGACAGACAGACAAGGAGAACGTAATGCAGCCAGAACCAGGATTCTGGAATGAGACCTCACACGCTCCTGACATGAAGCCTCCTGAGATAAGTGACATTATATCCTATGAGGCTGCGAGCACAGATGACTTAAGTCATTCTTGCCTAGGTGGGGAAAGAGGAAGTGGGAGGGAGCACCTCCAGTAAAGGTATTCGCTTTCCAAAAAAAAAGAATTGCATGAGATTTTTAACATGGATGGGTGAGGAAACGAATACGAGGAAATTCATTTTGTATGTGAAGGTCTGATTTACAGTTTATCTTTTTTTTTTTTTATGCTTGCCTCTTCCACCTCATCACAGGACATGCTGGTTCTTCTCTTTTATGGCCCAAGGCGATCTTCTATGGACGCAGAGAGCTGATGTGGTAACAACAGTGGCGCTCTCTGCTTTAATACACTATGAATCAAGACTGCCCGGTGACACCCATAACGGGGCCGGGACATGGCACTTGTATTTGTAGTACACTCTGTCTTCCAGGTACAGTAAGCATCATTCAGTCCTGAAGGTTGAGGGCAGTTTGTGGTAGAATAACACTGCAGATCATAATTCAGTATTGTAGCCCGAGCTGCTTTTTAAAATTTTTACCCTGCCTTAAAATAAATTGTTTGGAGTTAGGCTTATAATTATGCCTACCTGAACCCTTAATAGCCAAACTGATCCCTCAAATGAATCCTAAAACCCAACTTCAGGCAGATTTGTTTTATTATTTTGTTAAGTGGGGAAGTGTTTGGGCCTCTACTAGGCAGAGTTCCTCTTACTGTCAGGATGGAAAGTGATAGGAGATCTCTCCACTGGGACCGCATGGGTATGGGTGGCATGGGACACAAATAAAAATCTGATCAAAATTTTGACTTTTTTTCCCCCTTGAACCTCAATTCCAAAAAATATAATTTGGTCGGAGTCAGGTGGTTTATAGTTTGTGCAAGACCAGGTGCCGTCACATCCATTGCCTAATGACTATGTGCGCTCACATTGGGATATTCAGATTGCAGTTTAGGATTTGTCATTCTCATTCCTTATGTCTTGTAGTCCTTCACCATGATAGAGTTTCATTGTGTCTTTAATGGGTCCATGGATTCTATTATCCTGTCTGCCATTTTCCATGTCTGACCCGTGAACCCTGCTACCTGACTTCAATCCCCTTCTCTTTTGACTTTTTGTGGATTACATTTTGGATTGATTTCCTGTTTGGCTTGACTTCAATCATTTCCACTGCTCCTTTGGTTTTGTTGTATAGTTTGTAAGTATATCCAATGCCAAACCATTTACAGTAAAACCTTGGATTGCGAGCATAATTCGTTCCGGAAGCATGCTTGTAATCCAAAGCATTTGTATATTAAAGTGAATTTCCCCATAAGAAATAATGGAAACTCAGATGATTCGTTCCACAACCATTTATTCATAAATCTTTCAGTTTGTAGTCCATATAAAAAGATTATAGCAATATGGTTACATTTAACCGCTTGCCGACCTGGTCGGCAATTGACGGCGACAGAGTGGCTCTGTAACGCGCATCGCCGCCATACGGCGGCGGCCGCGAGATCGAGCCTAGTGAGCACTGTGTCCGGGGAGGGCCAGGCAGCGAGTGCGGCGGAGTCGATCTCCGCCGGCCACCCGCGATGCCCCCCCCGGAGTGAAAGAACGGAGGTCCGTGTAAGTAAACATGGACCTCCGTTCTGTGAGGGGGGAAGGGCTGTGATCACTTCCCTTCCCCTGCTAGGGCAGCCCCCATACAGTTAGAACACACTGAGGGAACACAGTTAACCCTTAGAGCTCCCCCTGCAGGTTAACCCCTTCACTGCCAATGGCATTTACACAGTAATCAGTGCATTTTTATAGCACTGATCGCTGTATAAATGCCAGTAGTCCCAAAAAAGTGTCAAAATGGTCCGACATGTCCGCTGAAATATCGCAGTACCGCTAAAAATCGCAGATCGCCGCCATTACTAGTAAAAAAAAAAACCCCCAAAAATGAATTCTCATCATCCGTAAACGCGACCACTTTAGCGCAAACCAATCAATAAACGCCGATTGCGAGTTTTTTTATCACAAATATAAGGAAGAATATAAATCGCCCAAAACCGATGAAAATAAATGTTTTTTTATATTTTTTTTTTATATTTGTATTTTAGCAAAAAGTAAGAAATTTGTTTTTTTTTGCAAAATTGTCGCTCTTCTTTTGTTTATAGCGGCGATCAGAAATGACGCAGTGGTGATCAAATACCACCAAAAGAAAGCTGTATTTGTGGGAAAAAAAGGACGCAAATTTCGTTTGGGTACAACGTCGCACGACCGCGCAATTGTCAGTTAAATTGACGCAGCGCCGAATCACAAAAAGTGCTCCGGTCCTAAAGTGTGAAATCCTTCCGGGGCTAAAGTGGTTAATGGAGGTACAACATTTAGCAACTCACATGGTTGATGATTAAAAGAGGCAAATCTAAGTATGGAGGCATCCGGGGTAAAGCTGTCCACATAGACCGTCCTCCGCACCGTGGTCAGTCTGCAATGGTGACCGGGAAGACGACCCTGCAGTAGAACGATCTGAAAGCGAGGCTTGGAGCACAGCATGGTGCGCAGTGTGGAAGGGATGACATCGACAGCGGTGCGGAGGACGGTCCATGTGGACAGCTTTACCCCGGATGCCTGCATACTTAGATTTGCCTCTTTTAATCATCAACCATGTGAGTTGCTAAATGTTGTACTTTCATTAAATGTAACCATATTGCTACACTTAGAGGCGCCTCTCTTCTCTTTTATACATGGGAGTGACGTGACACTACTCTTATATCAAGACATCGCTTGTATATCATTGTAAGTCAAAATTTATATAAAAATGTTGCTCGTCTTACAAAACGCTCTCAAACCAAGTTACTCTCAAACCAAGTTTTTAGTGTTAATTTCGTCGAATAAAACTGACTAAAACATTTTAGTCGACTAACTAACTTAAAACCATTTTAGTCGACTAAAATACAACTAAGCCTGAAATAATTGAGATGACTAAAATACAACTAAAATGGCATTTTAGTCAAAAGACTAAGACTAAAACTAAATTAAAATTTGACATCAAAATGAACACTGGTCTGTAGTGATGTTCATACCTCAATACCATAAATAAATAATAACATATTCGATTTTTCACTCCAGCAGGTTATAACGAGTTTGGAAATTGTAGAGAAATACTTAAATAATGCATTACAATTTAACTACACCCATTAGATTTTAGACGACTAAAATTAATTTTAGTCAACTAAAATGTACTGTGGTGATTTTAGTCGACTAAAATGTCCTGGAGATTTAGTCAACTAAATACGATTAAAACTAAAACAATTGCAGAAGACTAAAATGGGACTAATGTGGATATAAATCACTCCATAAATCATAGATCTAGTGTAAATCCAATATTTAAATTGAAAGACCCATAAAAAAATATACTTCTTAAAGGAATAACATATACAGTTGATAAAAATATAAATAGTAAAAAATTCCAAGTGTTATACTTAATATCTGGAGTGTATAATCCACCGTGCCAATAATAAGAATATTAATAAATGTCCAAACAAGTTAATAAAGGACACAGAGTGTCTAAAGTGCAAAAAATAAATATGTAAAAAGTCCATGTGATAATAGCAAATAAAGTGACGCGTGCCAAATCCTCAAGGTGAATTTTGCCAGTAAACGGAATCCTCCACCACAAGTTATAGCTGCTTACCAGATACTGGTAAATCACCCACAAAAATGGACCAATCGCAATGGAACTGCCCTCTTGTAAGGATGTCCTCTGTGACTCGAATCTGGAATCCTATCGTAAGTCTCCATAGGGAAGCACCACTCAGCCCAATTTTTATCCAAAGGATATATCCACACGACCATAAAAAAGGTGTCTCAGGAAATTTTCACCACATCATGAAACAGAAAAGAATCTCGCCAGTGTAAAACCATTTACTGGATTTATTAAAAATGGTTAAAAACACTTACATTGAAGACGAAAAGATAGAGCTCTGAGATCAAACAAACAAACTCAGGGGGAACATCCTGACGCGTTTCGTCTCAAGACGAAGCAAAATTTCTTTGGTTTTGTTCATTCTATCCCTACCCTATTCCATTGTAAACCCAAAATAGACCTACATTAGAAGGATTTGGTGTGGGGATATGCTGGAGTTGCTATTGTACTGTGCTGGGCTGTTGTATCTGTGCGCTCTTACGAAGGAATGGACTGCCTCCAGGCACACCTTCCCTCTAGTTCAGTGTTTCCCAACCCAGTCCTCAAGGCACACCAACAGGTCATGTCTTCAGGATTTCCATTATTTTGCACAGGTGATTTGATCAGTTTCACTGCCTTAGTAATTACCACAGCTGTTTCATCTGAGGGAAATCCTGAAAACATGACCTGTTGGTGTGCCTTGAGGACTGGGTTGGGAAACACTGCTCTAGTTATCCATTGCTTCATATTTATTTATTTATTTCAGGTACTTATATAGCGCCGTCAATTTACGCAGCGCTTTACATATACATTGTACATTCACATCAGTCCCTACCCTCAAGAAGCTTACAATCTAAGGTTCCTAACTCACATTCATACACATACTAGGGCCAATTTTAGAGACGATCTAAGCTCCAAAATCAAGGCTCACATAAATTACAGTTAGGGGGCCACACTATACAGAGGGACCTAGACCAGGCCGTGTAGCTTCCACAAATATTTGCAAATGTTGTGCAACCAAAACCTCTGTTTTTGATGCAAATTATTAAACCGTGTCATTGTTTTTTTGCTGACTAGCTGTTAAGTGTGCTGGGAAATTTTTGTATTGTTCATTATATGCACAGCATTTACACCGAACTTTAAAAAGCTCGTTATAAATTATTTGCAGCGGTTGCCATTTTTGTTCAGCCCTCTTTACCTGGTTCCGGACCGGCTCGCGTACAGAGTGACTGGATAGCGCAAATCGCCGTCTATAAACGGCGGCTCACCCGTGTGCGGCTAGCGGGCGGGAGCATGCCACCACACTCTTCAGCAGTATGGCCGGGGGTCGGGCGGACTCTATGTCCTCTGGCGACCCGCGATCGCCTGGCACAGGAGAAAAATGGGGACCCACCAATGTAAACACAGCAGTTCCCTGCTCTGTCAGGTGGCATCTAAAGGATCTACTGATCACTGTCACTGGGATCAGTTAGATCTCTTATGCCCCTGGCAGCCCGGCCCCCACACAGTTAGAACACGCCTAGGGAACACAGTTAACCCCTAGATTGCCCCCTGCAGGTTAACCCCTTCACTGCCAGTAATCAGTGGATATTTAAATTTTTGATCGCTAAATGTCATTGGTCAAAAATGTCCGACATGTCCGCTGCAATATCACAGTCCCGATAAAAATTGCGGATCGCCGCCATTACTAGTAAAAAAAAGAAAAAATAGCAAAAACGCCATCAATTAATTCTCATGGTTTGTAAACGCGGCAACTTTTGCACAAACCAATCAATAAACGCAGATTGTGTTTTTTTTTTTTTAACCACAAATATGAGGAAGAATATAAATCGGGCAAAACGAATGAATACTTTTTTTTTTTTCTATCTTTTGGATCTGTATTATAGCAAAAAGTTTAAAAAATCGTTTTTGTTTTTTCGAAATTGTCGCTCTTTTGTTAATAGGGGTGATCAGAAATGACGCAGAGGGGATCAAATACCACCAAAAGAAAGCTGTATCTGTGGGGAAAAAAGGGTGTCAATTTAGTTTGGGTACAACGTCGCACAACCGCGCAATTGTCAGTTAAAGCGACGCAGTGCCGAATCGCAAAAAGTGCTCTGGTCCTACAGTGGGAAATCCTTCCGGGGGTGAGGTGGTTACAGTCGCCATAATATCTGAACCAAATACAGCGCCTTTAAAATTTGGTGTCTCGGGTGCAAATATCTCATTACTACGCCCCTGCTAAAGCAACAGATATGTTTTTTCAATCGGCCTTTAACCCTGAATGGGAAGCAGATCTTTGATTGCCGTGGCTGTCAATGTTTTCACAAGCATAAGGTCATTTGTTTTGTGCGCTGTGCTGCACGCTATTTTAAAGTTAATCATCAGTAATAGAAAATGGCACCCTTTGGCTTTTTGCTCTGTATATTTCATCCTTTGGCTATTTCCTGTATTCTAGGAAAAAATGAGGTCACTGAAAATCTTGGAAGAGTAAAATGACCGCAGTGTTTTTCTCTGACCATTCGATTGGCATGTACTGAGATACGAGGGTGTGTTATGCCTTTTGGTTTATTATTTTATGTTTGTTATATAATATTAGGAGAACTCTGATAAAAAACTTTTTTCTTACTTTCAGTTTAACTTCCAACTTCTGCCTTGCCTGTAACTTGGGCTTCTGAACCTCCCTTCTTTACAATTCCCTGCAGTGTTTTAGCTTAAAGTGATTAACACTTTATTTTAATTTAAAAAATAATAAACATGTTATACTTACCTGCTCTGTGCAATGGCTTTGCACAGAGCAGCCCCGATCCTCCTCTTCATCCTCCCCCACTGAGTGCCCCCACAGCACGCCGCTTGGTATAGGGGCACCCATGCGCGCTCGCTGCCTATCCCTGTCCATAAGACCCACAGAACGAGGCTCAGCCCTGCTACTGTGTCACTGTCTCTGATTGACAGCAGTGGCAGCCAATGGCTCCTGTTGCTGTATCTGAGCCAATGAGGAGCGAGAGAGCCTCTGCTATCATGCACATCGATGGATTGAGGAGATCGGGCTGTAAGGTAAGAAAGCTTCAGCCTTTACAACCACTTTAACCAGAGAGGAGGCTCTCTCGTTCTGGGATGATGTCATAGGACGTTGGCCCACTCTCGCTGCGGGCGGTGGTGTGCTCTGTCCCTGGGACACCAAGCTCGGTAAAGAGCCGATGACGAGGCTCTTTACCTATGTGATCAGCTGTGTCCAATCACAGCTGACCACATGTAAACAAGGAAATGCCGGTTATCGGCATTCCTCTCCTCATACTGACAGCGTGTGAGGAGAGCCAATCAACTGCATTTCCTCACAGGGGAGATCTGCACTGATTGTCAGTGCCCTGATTATCAGTGTAGCACCAACAATGGCCAGCAGTGATGCCAGTCAGTGCTGACTTTCAGTGCCCATCTGCCTGCTCGTCAGTGCTGCCTATCAGTGCTCATCAGTGATGCATATCAGTGCCTCCTCATCAGTGCCGCCTCATCAGTGCCGCTTTATCAGTGCCCATCAGTGCCACTTTATCAGTGTCCTTCAGTGCTGCATATCAGTGCCACCTATCAGTGCTCATCAGTGATGCATATTCGTGCTGCCTCATCAGTGCCGCGTTATCAGTGCCCATCAGTGCTGCATATCAGTGCCCACCAGTGCAGGAGAAACAAAAAATACTTATTTACACAATTTTATAAAAGAAACTAAGAAATTTTTTTTTTTTTTTTCAAAATTTTCGGTCTTTATTAAAAAAAAAAATTGCAAAAAATAAAAAACCCAGTGGTGGTTAAATACCACCAAAAGAAAGCACTATCTGCGTCTGAAGCACACATGCTCACCGCCGGTGACCAGCTTTCACTGTGATTGGACACAGCTGGAGCCAATAAGCGTGCCGCAAACGAGGCAGATCACCGTTCTGTTAGTAGGAAAGACAGAGATCTTGTGTTTCTGCTAAGCAGGAACACGGATCTCGGTCTTCCCACCGTTTAAAGCACCTCCACCACACCATCAGGAAGCACTCCCTAGAGACACATTTAACCCTTTGATCGCCCCTGATGTTAACCCCTTCCCAGTCAGTGTCATTAGTACAGTGACAGTGCATGTTTTTTTAGCACTGATCAATGTATTAGTGTCACTGGACCCCAAAAAAGTGTCACTTACTGTCTGATTTGTCCACCGCAATGTTGCTGTCCCACTGCAATTTTATTACCAAAATATGTAGCAGAATACATAATGGCCTAAATTGATGATTTTTTTTTATTGGATGTGTTTTATAGCAGAAAGTAAAAAATATATATCAGTCTTTTTTTTGTTTATAGCCAAAAAATAAAAACCGCAGAGGTGATTAAATACCACCAAAAGAAATCTCTATTTGTGGGAAAACAGAACATCAATTTTATTTGGGTACAACGTCGCACGACCGCGCAATTGTCAGTTAAAGCGGCGCAGTGCGATTATTTTCCAGCACTGCCTTAACCCTCTTGGGCATGGAGTTCCTCAGAGCTTCACAGGTTGCCACTGGAGTTCTCTTCCCCTCCTCCATGACGACATCACAGAGCTGGTGGATGTTAGAGACCTTGCGCTCCTCCACCTTCCGTTTGAGGATGCCCCACAGATGCTCAATAGGGTTTAGGTCTGGAGACATGCTTGGCCAGTCCATCACCTTTACCCTCGGGTTCATTAGCAAGGCAGTGGTCATCTTGGAGGTGTGTTTGGCGTCGTTATCATGTTGGAATACTGCCTTGCGGCCCAATCTCTGAAGGGAGGGGATCGTGCTCTGCTTCAGTATGTCACAGTACATGGTGGCTTTTATGGTTCCCTCAATGAACTGTAGCTCCCCAGTGCCGGCAGCACTCATGCAGTCCCAGACCATGACACTCCCATCACCATGCTTGACTGTAGGCAAGACACACTTGTCTTTGTACTCCTCAGCTGGTTGCCACCACACACGCTTGACACCATCTGAACCAAATAAGTTTATCTTGGTCTCATCAGACCACAGGACATGGTTCCAGTAATCAATGTCCTTAGTCTGCTTGTCTTCAGAAAACTGTTTGCAGGCTTTCTTGTGCATTATCTTTAGAAGAGGCTTCCTTCTGGGACGACAGCCATGCAGACCAATTTAATGCAGTGTGCGGCGTATGGTCTGAGCACTGACAGGCTGACCACCCACCCCTTCAACCTCTGCAGCAATGCTGGCAGCACTCATACGTCTATTTCCCAAAGACAACCTCTGGATATGACGCTGAGCACGTGCACTCAACTTCTTTGGTCGACCATGGTGAGGCGCTGTTCTGAGTGCAACCTATCCTGTTACACCGCTGTATGGTCTTGGCCACCGTGCTGCAGCTCAGTTTCAGGGTCTTGGCAATCTTCTTATAGCCTGGGCCATCTTTATGTAGAGCAACAAGTCTTTTTTTTCAGATCCTCAGAGAGCCCTTTGCCATGAGGTGCCATGTTGAACTTCCAGTGACCAGAGAGTGAGAGCGATAACACCAAATTTAACACACCTGCTCCCCATTCATACCTGAGACCTTGTAACACTAACAAGTCACATGACACCGGGGAGGTAAAATGGCTAATTAGGCCCAATTTGGACATTTTCACTTAGGATTGTACTCACTTTTGTTGCCAGCGGTTTAGACATTAATGGCTGTTTGTTGAGTTATTTTGAGGGGACAGCAAATTTACACTGTTATACAAGCTGTACACTCACTACTTTACATTGTAGCAAAGTGTTATTTCTTCGGTGTTGTCACATGAAAAGATAGAATAAAATATTTACAAAAATGTGTGGGGTGTACTCACTTTTGTGAGATACTGTATGTATGTGTGTATATATACTGTGTGTATATATATATATATATATATATACACAGTATCTCACAAAAGTGAGTACACTTCCGATGGAAGCTCTTTACCGAGTAATGCGGTAATGCGGTGGGTCAGACTGACATATCGCACCACCGATCGCCACTATGCGTGCGATCGCGGGTTATCCTGAAGGACGTCAATAGACGTCAGGTTGACTGAACCACCGCCCAGCCGTCATTTGTCTATAGGCCGGGTGGGAAGTGGTTAAATAACAAGCATGTTACACTTACCTGCTCTGTGTAATGGTTTTGCACAGAGCAGCCATGATCCTTCTCTTCTCAGGTCCCTCGCCAGCGCTCCTGGCTCCTCCCTCCTGCCAGGGGGTTCTGGGGGCACCCAAGCAGGTGTTCTCCTGACCCGCGGTTTTGTATGTCCATTCACACACGGAGCTGCGGTTTGGCCCCGCCCCCTAAGTTTCCTGATTGACTTACTGGCTGTGATTGACAGCAGCGGGAGCCAATGGCCGTATTGTCAATTAACAGGCAGGAGGTGGTTAATAATTCTTAATCACCTTAATTTCCCCCATCCAACCATTCCTACATGCTTCATTTTGTTGAGAAATCACTTAGAAATTCACCCCCCCCTCCCCCCCCTTCCCCCAGCATTTCTATTCATGGCCATTCTGAATAAGGAATACGTCCTGGAATCCATCCGCCTTTAGCTCAGGCATGCAGGCGTGCCTAGCTGAGAAAGCTCCTGTTCACCTCCTCCAGATGAAAGAAAAAAAATGGCTCCTGGAATATATGACATCATTTTGGCCTAGGCCACAAACAAGGAAGCAACTGAAGACATGTAAAAAAAAAAAAAATGTTAAAACAGGTAAATATAATCTATGATATCTTCCCGTCTATTTACTAAGACTTGCAGCATAAGGATTAAAAATATTGAATTTTGAATGAGAAAGTTTAGTTCCACCTTTTTAAAGGCTGCATGTTCAAAAAAAAAGAATGCCTAAAATATTAGCTGTTTGTTCTCTGATCAAAGTATCATCTGCTGGTAGGCTGGAAGGTAAAAGGTTTCCAATCTGAAAATAACTCTTCTATTGCTCTCTCTTTGCCCATTGGGAAAATTCTCATTTCCTGCCATACCTAACTTTCTGCCCTGGAGGCATGAGAGGAAATGATGAGAAATCCCAGACACCGCCAGCAATGAATAGCTGACAGTGAAAAAGGTTCTACCCTTAAAACCAAAATATCTTGGCTGTAATTCCACTTTCAGGAGAACACCATCCAAGATCAGATAATTTGAGCTGTGGACCTCTGCTACTTGTAGTTCACATGACATTTCTCCTTTTGAGGTCTAGCAGCTCATCTTATACTGGAGGGTTTTCAGAGTTAAATAAATCCTTCTGCCTGCCTCCCTACACACAGAATTTAGAACTGAAGGGGCCACACCATAATACTCAAGTCCAAATGCAAGTTTATTACAAAGATAAAATGTTTGCAAAACCAACGCATTTCGGAGACGGTACCTCCACCCCTTCATCAGGGCTAAAAAAAAAAATTAGACAGCGTACGTGGACAACTCTTGTAAACTCCTCCAGTATAGAGAGCCTTCCCACATGTGTAATCTCCTGTTTTGTCAATCATGACATCATCAGGGGCACATGCGTAATCTCCCAGCTCCGCCCTACAGGTTTTGTCAATCACAACATCATCAGGGGCACCTGATGACATGATTGACGAAACATGTAGGGCTGAGCTAAGAGAATAGGCAGGTGGGAAGGCTCTCTACACTGTCCGGAGGAGATCGCAGCATTTCGTGCATGCGCTGACTGGCTATCTGTCAGTGGGGGAGATGTTGTAAAGACTGCCTGGTTAAAGTTTGACAGATGGGCCTGATGACGTTTTAAAGCGGAGTTCCACCCAGAAATTTTTTTTTTTACATCATTCAAATCCATTGCCTATATAGACTTACCTTTGAAGGAAAAAAATGTTGTACTCACCCTAAGTCGCTTGTTGCTAGGTGGTCTCTGTAATCTGCCCCTTTTAGGTCCGAGGCTCTTCTCCTCACTTCCTGCTTCGCCTGGCCTCCTGGGAGATGTGACTCGTCTTTTCTCAGGAGTCAGTGGGCTTCCCTGTACTGTAAAATCGTGTTATTTCCAGACAGGAAATTACATGATTTAAGGCGGACCGAGATCGGGGAGTGCATGATGGTTACCCACCATGCACTTCTTTCAGGAAGAGATGCCAGGAGACTACGGATGGGCTTCAGATGCCCTCATCTAAGATGGAAAAGTCCAGCAGTGAGAGAAATGAAATTGTGAGTAAAAAATACATAATTACTAGGCGGTTTGAAAGGAAACAAAAGGTTACATCTATTTAGTATTAAAAGAGTGGATGCCAAAAAAAAAAAAATTCTGGAACTCCGCTTTAAAACATGTAAGTATAATACATTTTAATAAACGTGTTTTACTCCATTTTAAACAGAGAGCACTATGTATTTGTATTGTTTCTTTGGAGCCTGAAATCTGTATTGAGACCTTTTAATGTGGAGTGATTGCTATTGTGTACCAGCGGTTATAGCTTTTCCCAGCTTACAATAAGGGACCTATTTTTATGCAAGTGTCCACAAGACTTGTTGGTGGAGTTCACTGGCTTTTGGTTGTTTCATACCAAGACTGAAGCATTCACTTGTATTGTTAGGTTTTCGCATGTTGATGGGAAATTTTCCACATTTTTTTTTTCCCTTTAGAAATGCAAATTTTTGCTGTGTGAACACATATATATGTATTTAGGATCGTCACAAGATACACCTTTTTTTAATTTCATCGGTTTATTTTATTCATATGCACGGCACACATTTGTATACATACCTATAGGGGTGTTTTGTCACTTTTTGGTACTTGCAGTCGGAATAAAGTGGTTCTAAAGGCAGAAGGGTTTTTTTCATCTTAAAGCTAACAGTTTAAAAACAGTTTAACAGTTTAAAAACCAGTTACATTTCCGGCACGTGCCGGAAATGTAACACTCCCATTGGTTGTGCTCTAAACTGTCAAAGCATCCAATGGCTGGTGTCATAGCTGATCACATGTGCAGCTGTAGATTAAACAGAGGCCAAGATGGCAGCTTCCTTGGCTGAAAATGATAGGAGGGTTTACTACCACTTTAAAGTACAACTAAAGGCAACATGCATATTTTAGTAAATCCTCATAAAGACCTGAAAGTTACACATGATGATAATAACTGAAATCAATGTGCAATCAATCCGCACTAAAGATAATAATACATTTAAAAAGTGAACCGATAAAAATATATATGTGCACCAAAAAAGAATAGTGACAGATTCATTTAGGGGGGCTGCTGCTCATAGGCCCCAAAGGGCTCAGAGTGAAATATGGAATGCAAAAGAAATCTGCGCCAACCCCTCTGATAATGTATCCACAAAAGTCTGTGATCAACAATAAGCATAAGTCATGATAATAAGACCAGACATAAACAAAAATAAATCATTATTATTATAAAAGATTTATATAGCGCCAACAATTTACGCAGCGCTTTACAACTTGAGGGTAGACAGTACAAATACAATACACTTAAATACAGTAGGAATCAGAGGGCCCTGCTCGTTAGAGCTCACAATCTAAGAGGGAAGGTTAAGAGATACAAGAGGTAATATGGGGGGTGTGCTAATAGAGAAGATTAATGTACAGTTGTTAGGTGGCAGCCAGATAGGCTTCTCTGAAGAGATGAGTTTTCAGGGATCGTCTGAAGGTGGACAAACTAGGAGAAAGTCGAACAGATTGGGGTAGAGCATTCCAGAGGATGGGAGAGGCTCTGGAGAAGTCCTGGAGGTGAGCATGGGATGAGGTGACAAGGGAGTTAGAGAGCAGGAGGTCTTGGGAGGAGCGAAGAGATCGATTTGGTTGGTATTTTGAGACCAGTTTAGTGATGTAGCTGGGGGCCAGGTTGTGTATTGCTTTATAAATTAATGTTAGGATCTTGAATTTAATACGTTGGTTGAGTGGCAGCCAATGGAGGAATTGACACAGGGGTGTAGCAGATGCCGAGTGGATTGTAAGGTGGATGAGCATGGCGGCAGCGTTCACAATGAACTGAAGTGGGGATTGGCTATTTAGCGGTAAGCCAGTGAGGAGGGAGTTCCAGTAGTCGAGGCGAGAGATGACCAGGGAGTGGATTAGAAGCTTTGTGGCGTCATTGGTTAGGAAGGGGCGTATCTTGGAGATGATGCAGAGGTTGAGGCAGCAAATTTTGGATAGCGATTGGATGTGGGGCTGAAAGGTTAATTGGGAGTCTAGGATTACACCTAGGACCTTGGAGTGGGGGGATGGGTTGATAGTTGAGCCATAGATTTTGACAATTACAATAATAATCCAATTCTAGAGATAGATATAAACAGTCTAATAATCCATCTTAGGTGCAAAAATGTGCAAAATATGTATCCCATAGTGACAAAAAGTTCAAAACGATATATAAAATGACTGAAGTGCTTAAAAAGTGATAATAGTGCTCCAAAACGATCCACTGTGCTTAGTGACAGCCCCCACATGTGGCCCCACTCACCAGAAATCGTGGACCCCCAGCTATTCAGTCTAGGGGTCAGACAGGCTAGGTACTGGTGTTGGCAGGAACGTGACCCTCGGCAAGGATAGGACTGATCGTCCAAACACGAAATGGCCCAATACTTCTACTCCAATGTTTCTGTGGGGAAACCTGTTTAGCACTGATGTGTTGCACCGATCATTCCTATCCTTGCCGAGGGTCACGTTCCTGCCAACACCAGTACCTAGCCTGTCTGACCCCTAGACTGAAAAGCTAGGGGTCCACGATTTCTGGTGAGTGGGGCCACATGTGGGGGCTGTCACTAAGCACAGTGGATCGTGGTGGTTGATGATTGGAATAAACTACTAACAGAGGTTGTGAGACAGTCAACAGTAAATGGCTTCAAACATGCTTGGGATAAACATAAATCCATAGTCAGACAACAAGGTTAATGTAAAAAATAAAAAATAAATAAAAATAAAAAGGGGCAGACTCGATGGACTACTCAGCCATTTTCTGTTTTTCTTTAAGCACTTCCGTCACTTTATATATCGTTTTGAACTTTTTGTCACTATGTGATACATATTTTGCACATTTTTGCACCTAAAATGGATTATTAACCTGACTGTTTTTATCTATCTCTATAATTGGATTATTATTGTAATAAGGATTTATTTTTGTTTATGTCTGGTCTTATTATCATGACTTATTGTTGATCACAGACTTTTGTGGATACATTATCAGAAGGGGTTGGCGCAGCTTTCTTTTGTATTCCATAATAACTGAAACTATTATTTTCCTACCATATACTGCAATTCTGGTCTGTAATCCCCTCCGGTAGACCTCCTTCGCTGTATACAAGTAATGATGATGGGAGGAGTTCAGCAGAGCTCAGATGTCATTTCCTGTCAGTGAAAAAGCTTGTCTATCTATCAGTCCTCCAGCCTTCTATGATGCTCAGTCTATTTTACATAAACGCACACCCATCTGCCAATCAATAGCTGGGGGTGTGCTATGTAAAACAGCCACAAGTCATTACAAACAAGCTAGGATCTAAAGCAGTGGGCAAGCAAAGGAGGGACATAGGTGGGGGTGGACGGGGCTTCAAGGGACGGTCGTGGGCGGAGCCTAATCTGTGTAGAATTAAATCCCTCAGCTTCCCATGCCATACAAGAGCCCCTCCCCCACTAATGTCAGGATGTTTTTTGCAGAGAAATAAACGCAAATGGGGACAACATGAGTTCAATACAGGCAATTCGAAAACCTGGAAGTAAACTTGTTACTTCACTAAAGGAGGTGCACATGAGAGCTGGGGACAAGGTAGAGATCTCACCATCCTTACTGCTTTTTGCAAAACAATCAGTGAGATGTTTAACAGACTGTATAGGTGCACAACATATTGATTTCTTCATTCTGACCATAGTTCTACTTTGATGCAACTTTGGATGGGGTTGCATAGAATGCGTTAAAGTTGCATTCCAAGGTCGGTGCAACTTTGTAGCCATACAAGTGTGTATGGAGCCTTAGACATTTTTGGTTTTACCTGTGGGTGTCTGCTGGAGAAGTAATTTTTGGGGTGCTGTGGGGTGTAGCTGGCATGAAAGTCATTCAATGAACTTTACTTTGCCTGAAATGTATGAGCCACTAAAACAAGAGAGAACCATGGTGTTTCTAATAACTAGAGATTTGGTAATGCTCACATTTGCCCTACTGATTCATGTAAAATTTTAAGAAGTCCATTTTTTAAATCCCTGGGGGAAGGGCGTGCTATGGGCTGACTGTGGTGGGACGTTGAGGCTGGGGGCGATTTGACCAAATGAGGACGTGATGTGTGTTGTGCGCGTTGATATGCATGTTCAAGTCAGCACTTCTCTGCCTCCTACGAGTCTCATGACTCAATTCTGATCGCCGCTATAAACAAAAAAAGAGTGACAATTTTGCAAAAAAAAATTCTTACTTTTTTGCTGAGATACAAATCCAAAAAAAATATATAAAAAAAAAATTTTTTCATCGGTTTTGGCTGATTTATATTCTTCCTCATATTTTTGGTAAAAAAAAATCGCAATTGACGTTTATTGATTGGTTCGTGCACAAGTTGGCGTGTTTACAAATGATGAGAATTGATTTGAGGTTTTTATTTTTTTTTTATATTTTACTAGTAATGGTGGCGATCTGTGATTTTTAGCGGTACTGCAATATTGCGGCGGACATGTCGGACCATTTTGACACTTTTTTTGGGACCATTGGCATTTATACAGCGATCAGTGCTATGAAAATGCATTGATTATGCTGTAAATGCCATTGGCAGTGAAGGGGTTAACCTGCAGGGGGCGCTCTAAGGGTTAACTGTGTGGGGGCTGGGCTGGCAGGGGGAGGGGATTGATCACAGCTCCCATATACAGGAAGCCTGTGATCACAGCCCTTCCCCCTCTGTCAGAACGGAGATCCCTGTTTACATACACCGACCTCCGTTCTGCCGCTCCGGGGGGGGGGTGATCACGGGTAGCTGGCGGCGATCGTGTCCGCCCTACCCACTCCCTGGAACACAGTGAGCACGCCTCTGGCAGCACGCGCGCACTCTGAATACTAATTATTGCGGTTCGCGATAACGAGCCACTTTGCCGCTGTCACGCTGCGGCGGGCGGTCGGCAAGTGGATAAAGAGAACCTGTCTAATGTAACGCAAGAGCAGCATCACAGAGCGGATCGAAACAATGGATAAATCACTTTTGCTTCCGGAGTAATCAGCAGTTTTCTACTTCTATAGCAAAAATGCCGCACTGATTGAGGAACTCCGATCGCAGCTCCCGATAAAATTCTTTTAACAATGGACTCTGTTTTCACCGCAGTCCAAGCTGTGAAAGGCTCAGCGGAAACTTATTACTTTAACAAAAACGGCTATGTGTTGAAACACTTTCTTTCTTTTTTTTCTTGGAAAGCAATTCCCTTTAAGAAGCGGCTCTCAAGGGATGCTAACGAAGTGAAATTAGTGTCAGCCAATCAGCTAGTCAATGGCAATAATGTGAAAGCGCTGAATTATGTGCATCCTCCTCTTCAGCCGCTTATTAAATCTATTTATCTAATCCTTCTGCAGTAAAGCGTTTACTGGCCCACACTGCTTTGATTTCTAAAAGTTTGTTAAAGAAATTGCTTATGCAATGTACTATCCCACTTAACTGCTCTCAAAAGAGTCGGTACATGAGCCAGCGCTTATTGCTAAAGTGTTTTCTTTATTAACTTATAACTTGCAGAAATGGGAATTACTTGTAACTTTTTATTTTTTTTTTAAATAAGAATTAAGTTTTATTTGAACACATTCAAGCATACATGTTCAATAAACACCCACAAAAGAATGCACAGTTGTAATGTACAAAACAGTAGAAAACAAAAAGACAATTAAAGCTTCCAATTGCATAGAGCTCACTGAAAACATACAGCCCCACCTAGTGGCTGAAAACAGAAATGATAGTGCCAATAGAGCATTAAAGTGTAGCTGCTGACTTTTAACAATCGGCCACGCACCTGTCCCTCATTCCAGCGATGCCGCCGCCCGGGGGCTCGCTTGTCTCCCCCTCCCCTCGGGGTATCAAAGCCGGCGCGGCGCTGATGTTGGAGGAGAAGGCCTGGCTCGCAGTCTCCGCTCTAATTTATCCCAAACATGTTCTATCGGGTTGAGGTCAGGCCAGTCAAGTTCCTCAAACCCCAAACTCGCTCATCCATGTCTTTATGGACCTTGCTTTGTGCAGTGGTGCGCAGTCATGTTGGAACAGGAAGGGGCCATCCCCAAACTCTTCCCACAAAGTTGGGAGCATGAAATTTTCCAAAATGTCTTGGTATGCTGACGCCTTAAGAGTTCCCTTCACTAGAACTAAGGGGCCAAGCTCAACTCCTGAAAAACAACCCCTACACCATAATTCCCCCCTCCACCAAATGATTTGGACCAGTGCACAAAGCAAGGTCCATAAAGACATGGAAGAGCGAGTTTGGGGTGGAGGTACTTGACTGGCCTGCACAGAGCCCTGACCTCAACCCAATAGAACACCTTTGGAATGAATTAGAGCAGAGGCTGCGAGCCAGGCCTTCTCGTCCAACATCAGTGCCTGACCTCACAAATGCACTTCTGGAAGAATGGTCAAATATTCCCATAGACACTCCTAAACCTTGTGGGCAGCCTTCCCAGAAGAGTTGAAGCTGTTATAGCTGCAAAGGGCGGGCCAACTTAATATTGAACCCTACGGACTAAGACAGGGGTGCCATTAAAGTTCATGTGCGTGTAAAGGCAGGCGTCCCAATAGTTTTGGTAAAATAGTGTATCTGAGAGCTTGTATATACGAAGTGGAGCGCTGCTCCAAGTACCAATGATATGACTTTGGTGGATTGTAAAACAGGGTGCAGAGGCATGGATGCTTAATCAAATGCAGTAGGAATGTGCAAGGGGAATGACGCACACCTCGGAACCGCTGAAGGTGCAAGAGGGATGAAAGATGGCACCTCCCGATAAGTCACGTCGCTGATGCATTTTGCCTCCCTGCCAGGGCTTAGTCATAGTCACATAGGGGTTTATTTACTAAAACTGGAGAGTGCAAAAACCGGTGCAGCTGTGCATGGTAGCCAATCAGCTTCTAACCTCAGCTTGTTCAATCAAGCTTTGCTTGAGCATAGCAGATAATGTGCCCCAGGCTGCCCACTTGAATGTGGCCTTAACCACTTGCCGACCGCCAATCGGCAATTGACGGCGGCAAAGTGGCACTGTAATGCGGATCG
Source organism: Glandirana rugosa (assembly GCA_018402905.1). NCBI lineage: Eukaryota > Metazoa > Chordata > Amphibia > Anura > Ranidae > Glandirana > Glandirana rugosa. The sequence continues at coordinate 60,352 of BLSH010532196.1, forward strand.
CCGTCATATGACGGCGGCCGCGAGATTACGCCTAGTGAGCGCTCACTGTGTTCGGGGAGGGCCAGGGAGCGGGTGCGGCGGCTTCGATTGCCGCCGGCTACCCGCGATGGCCCCCCGGAGTGAAGGAACGGAGGTCCGTGTATGTAAACACGGACCTCCGTTCTGTGAAGGGGGAAGGGCTGTGATCACAGCCTTCCTGTATACGAAGGCTGTGACCACTTCCCTTCCCCAGCTAGGGCAGTCCCCCACAGTTAGAACACGCCCAGGGAACACAGTTAACCCTTAGAGCGCCCCCTGCAGGTTAACCCCTTCACTGCCAATGTCATTTACAGAGTAATCAGTGCATTTTTATAGCACTGATCGCTGTATAAGTGCCAATGGTCCCAAAAAAGTGTCAAAATGCTCCGACATGTCCGCTGAAATATCGCAGTACCGCTAAAAATCGCAGATCGCCGCCATTACTAGTAAAAAATAAAAAAAAAATAAAAACCCCAAAAATGAATTCTCATCATCCGTAAACACGACCACTTTTGCGCAAACCAATCAATAAACGCCGATTGCGATTTTTTTTTTTATCGCAAATATTAGGAAGAATATAAATCGGCCAAAAACGGTGAAAAAAATGTTTTTTTATATACTTTTTTTGGATTTGTATTTTAGCAAAAAGTAAGAAATTTGGTTTTTTTTGCAAAATTGTCGCTCTTTTGTTTATAGCGGCGATCAGAAATGACGCAGAGGGGATCAAATACCACCAAAAGAAAGCTCTATTTGTGGGAAAAAAAGGACACAAATTTAGTTTGGGTACAACGTCGCACGACCGCGCAATTGTCAGTTAAAGCGGCGCAGCGCCGAATCGCAAAAAGGGCTCCGGTCCTAAAGCTGGAAATCCTTCCGGGGCTGAAGTGGTTAAAGAAGACATATTTGAAAGGGTTCAGAGAAAGTGTAAACCACACACCACTGTTCCTGAGTCTGAAATATATTTATTTAATCAATAAAGTCTGAATAAGATATTTCTGGGGCCTCACATTCTCTTTACCAGTGCTTGATAAACGGTTAGAGGTAAAGCATGTACTCTGGGAGTTCAAGCAAAACTAAATCCTTCTTTCCTTTGCAGCCAAGGAAGTTGGCCTCTGTTGCAGTTGTCATAGTCTTCACCTGTGATCAGTTATGACACCGGCCATTTGATGGCTTGACAATTCGGTGGAGACCATAAGCAACGGTGACGGTTATCATTCACGGCATGCCTTGAATGTAGCTGTTTTGGGAAACAGTGAAAGCGGAACTAAAGTCCTTCTGTCAAAAAACAAAAAGCAGACAGATTCTTTATTGCAAAAGAGATATGCAATGTATCTTCTTCTGCATAAAAAGAAACCTACCTGCTTGCTCATAGTCTTCTTTGGAATGTACACTGAGCTGTGCAAGCGCAGCTCACTTTACCTTCCAACACAGCGCCTGTGTGCCAGAATGACTGCACTCCTGCACATGTGAAGGAGCGATGTCAGTCCAAGCCAGCCAATGAAGATGGCTGAAGACTGGCACCCAGCTCCGCTGTAATTCAGGAGGTTTAGTTCCGCTTTAAATTCCAGATATGAGTGCAACTTCCTCAACAAGTGGTCGTAGCAATAAATACCTGACGTGTTAGGAACACTTCTTTTTTTTTTTTTTTAGAGTAACTTCCCTGTGGCAGCTGGAGCCCTTGTCCTGTCCACTACCCAATGCCTCCTTCATAGCTGCCAACTGCCCTTTATTTGTTCCTCTTTTGAAACTGAAGCCCTGTGTCGCTCATTTTTCGTCAGCTGTTCCTCTTTGGTCTGATGTCTAGAACTCTATAAAATACCTGCTATTTAACGACCAAATTGTTTTAATGCACCATTCCTTTCATCCGACCTTCAAATAATTGCATTTTTTATTTTGAAAAAACCTAAAGGTGAGGGCTGTCTGTCTGTACAGTACAGATATCTATGTCTTGAATAATCCCTTACTCAGCTCTGGTTTTAGAAAGACAGTAAATTCAATCATTGTGAAATATTTTTACACTGTTACTTTCATTTTAATTTGATTAAACACACACTAGTCATATCAAAAAACACTTCCTATCATGTATGACATTTACAGCTGGTGTCACATATATCATTGGCTAGAAGTCGGTGTTTACAATGTGGTAAAATGCAGACCATTGCCTGCTGTGCATCCCCATTTCACAACAAGGGTTAAGGGGGATAATGACCTTTTGTTACTAGGTTCATATAGCAGAGGGCCTCAAATTTTCCCAAGAAAGTGCGGGGTTGGGGGGCTGGGTGTAGACTGTGGCCAGTGGCAATAGAAAGTGTCCCAATGTCAGTAGAAGCAAACAATGCCCCAGGCTCTGTGGTCAGTAATACAAGAGAATATAAAATGCCCCAGGGCTGAGCTCATGGCCATTGGTAGTAAAAACAATGATATAGTGCCTGTGGTCAGTGGAAGGGGGAATAATGTCCCATAATTCAATGTCAGTGGAAGGAATAGTGCCCCATTGTTGGTTTCAGTGGGAGGAATAGTGCCCCATCATTGGTGTCAGAGGGAGGAATAGTGTACCATCATTGGTGTCAGTTGGAGGAATAGTGCCCCATCATTGGTATCAGAGGGAGGAATAGTATCCCTCCTTTGGTGCCAGTGGGAGGAATAGTGCCCCATCATTGGTGTCAGTGGGAGGAATAGTGCCCCATCATTGGTATCAGAGGGAGGAATAGTGCCCCATTGTTGGTGTCAGTGGGAGGAATAGTGTCCCATTGTTGGTGTCAGTGGGATGAATAGTGCCCCATCATTGGTGTCAGTAAGAAGAAGTGCCCTGTCAAAGTTACCAATGGGAGAAATTGCGGCCCATTGTTTGTGTCAGAGGGAGGAGAGGTGCACCAAGGACTGGTTGAAGAGAAGGAGAGAGACAAAAGCAGAGAGTAGTGATAGGAACAGTGTGCTGCTTAGATGTGCAGCAAATCGTGCATATGTATAGGTGGTATATATATTGTATATAGTGGTGGCAGACAGTAGTGGTAACAGTACAGGATGTACCAAAAATCACATAGTGAACATGGGAACTTGTAGCTAAATGTGCCAATATTTACAAAATATTCATTACAAAATATTTGCTAGATACGAATAATAATTTCATAACATTTATTAATAATAATTAAAACTATATTATAAAAAATAAGTAAGTATGGAGACTTTTGGGACACCCTGCATTTTTTGTCTATAAACATGGAATAGAGTGTGTGTGTGTATGTGTATGCGTGTGTGTGTATGTATATGTATATATATATATATATATATATATAAAAAATGGTGACAGTACCAGAGATGGGGCACTGTACTGCTAAGGCCTGGATGGCATATATGATAAATACTGACAGGGCTGCTGTTAGAAATCATGGGGGTTCAGCGGAACAGTGGTCCTGACTTTATCCGCCTGCGCCCCGGAAATGGAAAAAAAGTCCCTTCTCTGCTCCCACCTCCTGGGCCCCTTTTTTGACGGGGGCATTGATGGGGCATTGTACTGCTAAGGCCGGGGTGGCATATATGATAAATATTGGCAGGGCTGTTGTTAGAAATCATGGGGGTGTAGCGGGACAGCGGCCCTGACTTTAGCCACCTACGCCCAGAAAATGAAAACAAAAGTCCCTCCTCTACTCCCACCTCCTGGGCCCCTCTGTTGACATGATGGGGCCCAGGTAAAACGGTAATAGAATTAGCACTCTTTCTTTATCTGCATGTAGTTGTATATTCTTCTTGTGTTCCTATCATTCTCGTGGTGCTGTAGTCTCCAACCCTATACTGCTATGTTAATAAGGTTTAATCCATTTTAATATTTTGTTAATTCATGTTCTTTTTTTCTGTCCTTTTCCACATTAGGAGAAAATGGTTCATCAAAGACGGAACAGAAAGAAAATAGTATGTCCTATTCTGTGGAGACCCCTTATGGCTTTCACCTGGACCTTGACTTCCTAAAGTATGTGCATGATATTGAAAGGGGTAATACCATCAAGAGAATACACATTCACAGAAGAGCCAAGCAGTCCAAATTTAGCACTCTTCCTCGAAACTTTAGCGTTCCGGACAATGGCTCTCAGAGTTATTCTGCATCCTCCAGTAATACCTGGAGCCCCAGTAGCTATAGAGCTGGACCCAAGGACAGTGAGTCTGCTTTACGTCTGAGATATGTGCATGAACTAAATTATAGAAGGAGGGATAATATTTCCGATGCTCACAAACCCTCGGGAGGGTTGGACCCTGAAGATTTTAGCAGCTGCAGAGATAGGCCCCAATTTGCTAGAGCTTCTAGCCTTCCAGCCAGCCTACCACAAAGCACAACTTCTTCAGACCAAAGCCAGTACCTAAAACTGCCAGAGTCCTCAAACAGCTTCAGCGAAAGCAGGCTGGAGTTTATGAAAGATCCCACACGTTCCCAACATTCTGATGAGCAGATTGTGGCTGCGTTCAAAAGAATAAAAGACCTTGAAGAACAGTTGAAAACCATTCCCGAACTAAAACAAACTATATCTGCACTTGAAGAAGAAAACAATAAATTAAATTCTCAACTTGAGTCTCTTTCCCAACTTGTTAATAGCAAAAAGGAGCAGGAGGTTGTACAACTGACTATTTGTGAAAGCAAGGCCAAAGTTGAGGACATCGAAAATGGAGTACATGAAGCCCATGACCAGTCAACCATCAACAATTTAAATAACTCTCTGCATTCAGGTGTTGATCAGCAAATTGCAGAATTGACTGAACAACTGGATGACCGTGCCAGAGAGGTGCAGAATCTCAGGGTGCTGGTGGAGAAACAGAGCAATGAATTGAAGGCAAAGGATGTGTATATTGCAGATCTGACAAGAACGATGGAAACCATGGAAGAAGCCAGAAGACAATCCATAGACCGACAGTACAAAGATGCAGCAGTGAACACGGAGGAAATCGAAACGAAGGCCAAGAAGGAAAGTTTAGACAAAAACACATACGCCAATATCTCAGTTGCAACTCAGTCAGTGGGATGTGGTGTACTGCCAGTAGATCTGGATCAACCTCCAGATGGAAGAAACGAAGGCAAAGAAGTGCATGAACATGCTGGTGAAAGATTACCATTAACTGATATAAAGGAAGTGATGGTCCAGCAGGTTGCCAGATGTGGAATGGAAACAGAAAAAGTCACAAAGACTGGTGCCACGGAAGGTGAAACCGTGCATGAGATGGTGGACTCCCAAACCCACCTGCTTCAAATATGTGACAGCAAAGCCTGTGCTTATGAAGTTCTGGTTGATAATAAACATTGCCCTGCTGACCGTCCACCTCCCACAGATGCCTCTATTGGACAGTATGTAAAACGGATACAGGATCTTCTGCAGGAGCAATGGACGTGTCTGGAACATGGATATCCAGACCTGGCTAGTGCCATTAAACAGCCGGCTTCCAAACTCAGTTCCATCCAGAATCAGCTGGTCAATTCTCTTAATCTTTTATCATCTGTGTATTCTGCTCAGCCAGGACCAGCAAGAGAGACTGAGAAGGCCGAAAGCCAACTAGGGGGTAAGCAAGAGTCAACTACATCTTTAAAAATATCTTTAAACAGTAAACTATTTCCATTTTGAGTTAAAAATTATACTTTTTCTTTCAACCATTCCTTCTAGGTCAGGGGTAGGCAACCTTGGCCCTCCAGCTGTGATGAAACTACAAGTCCCATGAGACATTGCAAGACCCTGACAGTCACAGGCATGACTCCTAGCAGCAGAGGCATGATGGGATTTGTAGTTTCACCACAGCTGGAGTGCCGAGGTTGCCTACCCCTGTTCTAGGTATACAGAAGGATCTGTAACACAGCCACAATTTCCATAATGCCCGTTATCCTGCTTGCTTAATTAGACTAAAGTATTGTACCCATGTTTTTTATGCTCACTTAGAATCCTAAAAGCGTAGCTAAAGACAATATTTTTTTTTTTTTTTTTAGTTTTGGATAGAATGGAGATGGATTATAACACTTGTCAGGTATTACGGTTTGTGCCCCCTTTAGGGAAATTCACTCTTTCTATTTGTCCTGTTTACTGTCATCACCAAGAGTAAAAGTGAAAAAAAAAATCCCAAATTCCGGGTTGTCACCAGAACAGGAATAACAAGCAAGTCTACCAATGGGAACACTAGTTCTGGTGACAACCAGGGATTCCCTCACTTTGTTTCACAAAGAATTTATTAGGTTGTGATGGTTTTATACAGCATAAAACCCGGGACTACAGAATCTGGAGAAACCCAAAAACAAAACTTTCTCTGCTCAGAAACGATACTCTGAAACGCCCCTTTCACACTTGTGCGATTTGTCCTGTGACTTGGGACTGCAAAGTCGCATGACAAGTTGTACCCCATGATTTTCAATGAGTACCATTCATATCTGTGCGACTTCAAGTCGTAGCGACTTCAAAGTAGTGTATGGGTTTACACTCGTGCCAAAAAAAGGGATAGTGATTGTATTAGCATATGTGGATTAATCTAAATGAAATTGATGGCCTGGTTGCTGTAGGAATGTTCCCTGAATCAGGGGACCAGACATATTGAATAAATGGTAAACAGCGCTGGCTTACCCCTATTACCCTTATATACAGGGGAGGGCTGGCAGCCTTAGGCCTGGGGGGCAAGTCCAGTCAAGTGGCCCATTGAACCACCAAATCAACTCACCATCCATGCCTACCTGGTTTTAGAACGAATATTGATGTTATGAAGCAATACAAATATGATACAATGTGGTAACATAATTTAATGTTAATAGCAACAAAGGAGGTTTAACAAAAATAATGCATCAATGCAGCTCATCAGTGCCTATCAGCTTAGCCTCATCAGTGCCCATCAATGCAGCCTCACCAGTGCCTATCAAATGCAACCTGATCAGTACCCATCAATGCAGGCTCACCAGTGCCCATCAGCACAGCCGGCCCTGGGTGCCCTCTCCCCCTTTGCCTGCAGTTAGTTGGTGGCTGCACCCCTGGCCCCAGCTTCTTTACTCCACAAGAAGAAAAAAGTGTGAGAGGGCAGCAGCCATCGGCCATTTTGAATGTAAGTTAGGGTGGCCTGGGGGGCAATTGCCACCCTGACCCCTGACCCAGCCCTCCCCTGCTTATATATAACCCTCAAAAAATATTTGATAGATACTTACATAAAGCTTTACATTTATAAAGTGTTTACAGTGAATCAAAGGTGCTATAATATGTGCAATGCTCTAAATAATGTGCAAAAAAATGTCTCTTATTAACCACTTACCAATCGGAAGTTTTCCAGCTTTAGGACCAGAGCACTTTTTGCGATTCGGCGCTGCGTCGCTTTAACTGACAATTGTGCAGTCGTGTGACGTTGTACCCAAACAAAATTTGTGGCCGTTTTTTTCCCCACAAATAGAGCTTTATTTTGGTGGTATTTGATCGCCTCTGCGTCATTTCTGATCGCCGCTATAAACAAAAGAAGAGCGACCATTTTGCAAAACAACCCAAATTTCTTACTTTTTGCTAAAATTGAAATAAAAAAAAAATATAAAAAAACATTTTTTTTCACCGTTTTTGGCCGATTTTATATAATTCCTCATATTTGTGATAAAAAAAATCTCAATCTGCGTTTATTGATTGGTTTGCGCAAAAGTGGCCGAGTTTACGGATGATGAGAATTAATTTCTGGGGTTTTTTTTTATTTTTTACTAGTAATGGCGGCGATCTGCAATTTTTAGCGGTACTGTGATATTGCAGCGGACATGTCGGACATTTTTGACACTTTTTTGGGACCAATGACACTTATTTAGCGATCAGAAATTTAAATGTCCACTGATTACTGTATAAATGTCATTGGCAGTGAAGGGGTTAACCTGGGGGGGGGGAGCTAGGGGTTAACTGTGTTCCCTGGGTGTGTTCTTACTGTGGGGGGGTTGGGCTACCATGGGCATGAGAGATCTAACTGATCCCAGTGACAGGGATCAGTAGATCACCCATGCCCCTACTAACAGAGCGGGGAACCACCGTGTTTACATCGGCGGTTCCCCGTTCTTTCCCTGGGGCCGCTCATCGCGGCTCGCTGGCGGACATCGGGTCCGCCCGAGCCGTGGGCACACTCCTCAGCCCCCTAGTGGCTGTTTGCAGATCGCCGCCTTTTTACGGAGATTCGCGCTCAGCATCCCGACTGCCGCCATGAAAACACGGCACGCGGTCGGGAAGTGGTTGAAGTGCTCTTGGGAAGGTGATCACAGTGCATCCACTTGGTCACAAAACGGAGGTATAACGCACTCACCAGATGAGGTGGACTTGCTTACCTTATAGCAGACAAGTCAAAACGGCTTGCAGGTCTCTTAGGGGGGACCTCTCCCTCTGCTGTGGAGATTACTGGGTCCTTCTATCTCCATAGAGCCTTCTGTTTATGTTACTTGCAAGGGGGGGATCAGAAGAAAACACTCCTCGTGCTGTAGTATTGTTTGGAGCGGTTTATTTCATACTTACACACTTTAAACTTTAAAATGAATTGGGATTGGCAATAACGATGCCCCAGTGTAAATGTAAGTGGCCCCTTGTCCTAGGAGGTGGCGTGCACTCATATCAGTCCTTTGCAGCGTTTTTCCACCCTCTGGGCCCGTGATAACACACAAGGAAGTTAGCTGGCTTGACGCGTTTCGTTGAGAATGGTGATGTTGTCAAAAGCTACCACTTCAAAGTAGTCCCTGTTCTACTTTGGTCCGACTTTGATGCGACTTGAGGTCCATAGACCTCAGGATTACAAAAGCATTGCTTTAAGTCGCATCTAAATTGCGGCAAAATCGCACGACTTTCAAGTCGCACAATTGTGAAAGGGGCCTAAATGAGGATCCTGTGTTATTTTCTCCTACATTTACACAGTGGCAGGGCCCCGCACTGTCAGTCCATATCAGTAGACCTGTGTTGCATGTATGGTTCTACTTTCTCTTTGGAGTACAAAAAGTGTGTAAGAGTTTCTGTGGTAGAAGCCTACCCTTCTGTAACATGTGGACATCAAAAATGCCTTTGCATTTATATCCTTCCTCTTATTTTATTGGAACTTTAGCGTTTCCAGGCAGGTATGTCCCCCAAATATTTTGTAGGGCATTATCTGTACTCTGCATTCGCTTATTCTGCCTAAAGCGAATCTTCACTGCATCTGAGCGCCAAAAACACTATTTAATTAATTTTAATGTGCAAAGCAACACCCCCTCCCCCCCTTCCCCAATCCATCCATGTTCTCGTGCTTTATTTTGTTGGGAAATTACTTTGGTAAAACAGCCCCCTAGCATTTCTGGCTGGGACCATCTTGAATAAGGGCAAATGATTCACGTAGCATTCACAAAACCATCTGCCCTTAGTTCAGGCATGCGTGCAGGGGGTTGTGCTTAGCTGAGAAAACCCCTCCTCTCCTCCTGAAGACTCCTGGGATATATGACATATTTTTCAAGAAACTAGAAGGTAACTAAAGAAATGTAAAAAAAAAAAAAAGTTTAAAACAAGTAAATCTGATATAATTCTTATGTATTTACTAATGCTAGCAGCATATGGCTTAAAAATAATCAATGTTGATTGGGAGAGTGAAGTTCCACTTTAAACTGAGAATGCGACTCAGAGCAGAGATATTCCAGTATAGGAAGTTACTTCTATGAGTACAGGGTAAAGGTATCCTTTTCATTATAACTCAGTTGCTAAAGCTGATTTCTGTCTAAATAGAAGAGCTATAGTACATGGCTATATTTTATTTATTATACCACTAGCGGCAGATTGCACAGTCCGTAAAATGATGAAGCTCTGAGAGTGGGAAATCAATGTCCTTCTGCGACAGCAGGCGATAATTAATCCTGGGAAACCATACAAATTTCCAAAATGTAAATACAATTAAATATAGCTTATATTGTGTTTTTATTAATATTATTATACCGGATTTATATAGCGCCAACAGTTTACGCAGTGCTTTACAATATAAAAGGGGGACAATACAGGTACAATACAATAGAACAGTGTTTCCCAACCCAGTCCTCAAGGCACACCAACAGGTCATGTTTTCAGGATTTCCCTCAGATGAAACAGCTGTGGTAATTACTAAGGCAATGAAACTGATCGAATCACCTGTGCAAAATAATGGAAATCCTGAAGACATGACCTGTTGGTGTGCCTTGAGGGCTGGGTTGGGAAACACTGCAATAGAATACAAAAGGATTGTTTTCATTATCTCTTGCAATCAAATTAGGAAGACTGGAGCAGCCCTTTTGATTTTTTTTTTTTTTTTTTTTTTTTTTTAC
>BLSH010532196.1:70649-101991 GCA_018402905.1 Glandirana rugosa
AATAAGAAAATAAGTAGATTTCGTATGACTAGTGTGCTTACATGGTACACGACCTCGACATTATGTAATATTGTCCCCTAGGGTCTTTGGTTTTTTGACAAAATCCCCCAAGGAGGTCCCATTTTTTTTTTTTTTTTTTTTAGTTTTCACGACGAGGTCAGAAGGATTAAACTAACGTTCTCTATTACTTTTGTTATAAAGACTCTCTTGCAATCAAATTAGGAAGACTGGAGCAGCACTTTTGATTTTTTTTTTTTTTTTTTTTACCCTGGAGGAACCCCCTAAAACAGTTTTTTGGTTTCTGGGATCCCCTGCTATAATGTATTACAGCTCCAGCACATGGTACATTCGTGTGATCAGTATGCTTTAGATGAATAAAAGAATAAAGAATGTGATATACTTAAAGTATTTTACACACAAAGCAGATCAATTAACACCCCCGCTCCGTAGAACAAATTTGTTTTCAGTAATAATCATTGATTTAAATAATAATAATAGTGGCTATAAAAAATGCAATAGTAGCATTCCTCTACAATAGTGATCAGTGGAGCAATGCCGCCTTGTATCGGTGGTCAGTGTAATGCCACACCCTGACATTGGTGGTCAGTGATGAAGGGTCACCTTACCTTGGTGGACAGTAGAGAAGAAAAACCTTAAATTGGTGATCCATGGAGAAGAATAACCTTACAGTTGTAGTCAGTGGAGAAAGGTCACCTTACATTTATTTCAGGTATTTAGCGCCGTCAATTTACGGAGCACTTTACATATACATTGTACATTCACATCAGTCCCTACACTCAAGGAGCTTACAATCTAAGGTCCCTAACTCACATTCATACATCTACTAGGGCCAATTTAGACAGGATCTAATTTACCTACCAGCATGTCTTTTGGAGTGTGGGAGGAAACCGGAGTACCCAGAGGAAACCCATGCAGGCACAGGGAGAACATGCAAACTCCAGGCAGGTAGTGTCATGGTTGGGATTTGAACAAGCGACCCTTTTTTGCTTCTAGATAAAATTGCTAACCACTACACCACTATGCTGCCCTACATTTGTAGTCAGTGGAGGAGGGTCACCTTACATTGGTCGTTAGTGGGAAGAATGCCACCCTTAAAGACAATGAGAAAGAACATGGGAATCAGTAGTTACTTTGAGAGGAGAGGTTTCACCGGTTATACACCACTGGCTCTGCTGAATGACCTCTACTGTGTAACTATTCAAGCATTAAGCAGAAGGTCAAGCTGTCAATGCTGAAGGAACCCCTAGCAACATCTGAAGGAACGCTACAGAATTCTAGTGGAAAAAGGCTGGTCTAGGGAGGTTACTGGAGGGCTGATTTGACCCAAATTAATTAAAGCGGAGTTCCATCCAGAATTTTTTTTTTACATCATTCAAGTCCTTTGCCTATATAGACTTACGTTTGAAGGAAAAAACATTTTTATACTCCACCCTAAGTCGCTTGTTGCTAGGTGGTATCTGTAATCTGCCCCTTCTAGGTCCAAGGCTCTTCTCCTCACTTCCTGCTTCGCCTGGCCTCCTGGGAGATGTGACTCATCATTTCCCAGGAGTCAGTGGGCTTCCCTGTACTGTAAAATTGTGTTATTTCCAGACAAGAATGACGAGATTTAAGGCGGACCGAGATCGAGGAGTGCATGATGGTTACCCACCATGCACTTCTTTCAGGAGGAGATGCCAGGAGACTACGGATGGCCTTCAGATGCCCTCACCTAAAAGTCCAGCAGTGAGAGAAACAAAATTGTGAGTAAAAAATACATGGAATTAATAGGCGGTTTGAAAGTAAGGAAACAAAAGGTTATATCTATTTAGTATTAAAAGAGTGGATGCCCAAAAAAAAAATTCTGAGTGAAACTCCGCTTTAAAGTAATAGTAAACACATACAGTGTAATTTACATTATATCCCTCCCCTTTCTGTATGTGGATGATGGCACTGTAATTATTTTAATTTAAAAAATCGAATGCCTTTTTTCCTAATCGATTTACAGCTGTCACATGACCAAGCTCTTTCCCAGCCTGCCTGCAGGGAAACAGTAGCAGGAGGAGCTTCTTTTGAAAAGTTTTTTTTTATTAAAGATTTTCAATTGTACATACAAAAACATTACAATGCGCCAAACAAAAAGAGAAAAAAAAACATAAAATACGAAAAAAACAAAAAAACAAAAAGGGGACAAGAAAACCCCCACAAAGCCTTGGTAAAAGAACACAAGAAAGTGCCTGCGGCAGGAGGAGATACTAGTCACCTGTTCTGGTCACATGTTCAAATAAAAAAACTGCCTTAGGAATAGAGTAAAAATAAATAATGAAATGCAATAAACGGTTTTAAATTGCAATACAAATATTTATTTGAAATCAAATCTTTGTGATTTTTGGCAATAACATGGTGTGGGCGGATTTCTGCCAGTCACAGGCTGTGCCCCACCCCTCCAGTCTGTGTTTTAGAATCAGAGGAAGGTGCAGCCTCCATCAATCTACATGTAATATCCCGTCCCAATTGTGTTTAGCTGAATTGGGGACAAGAACAGAAGGTGGAGATAGAGAGCAGCAGGATCAACCATGTTTTTTGCAGAATAAAAAGAATAAATCTCATAGTGACCGAGTATTAACAGCATGTAATACACCATTTATTCATAGATTTTTATGACGTGGGTTTCTTTCAAAGATTTTATTTCAATTTCAGTTATAACAAAGATTGATACAAACCAGCAGTAAAGAGATAAGCATTCAATACAGTGAACCATAATGTCTACCATAAGCTCCATTAGACTCTCGGACCCTCTTCACATCCCCGTATAATCGCTCAAGTGTGATAGGGGCCCCAAGATTGCCCACCCAAGTTGACTGTGATGGGAGGTTTGACTTCCCGGGCTCCCGGTGCCCCAAATGGGATCAAACTGTGCCGGGGGGGAGGTCTTGCCCTACCGAGTGAGACTGGGGAGGGTAAAATACATCCCAGCTCTCCAATGAAACGGTGAGGATAGTAGGAGGTAGAGAACCAGGAACACTCATGTCACAGTCCTAAGTGTATTAAAACCGTTTTAATCCGGTTAATTATTGGGAGACATTAAATGAAGTACAGAAAGGAAAGGAAAAAGTAGGACAGAGAATAAGAGAGGAAGCACCTAAAGTCAGTTGTGTTCAGCGGTATCCAAGGACGGGGTAGCACCCGGAATAAAAGAGATGCCTATGTAAGCTGTCCATTGTTCCCAGGTGTCCTCAAATCTCTTAGTCGTGTCAGAAAGAATGCTGGAAAACCTCTCTTGAGACATGATCCAGGAGACTTTTCGAGATCTTTGGTTGTTTCCATGCTTCGCCCCAAGCAGTATGAAATGCACTCGTTTCCGGTTTGGTTTAGAGAGGTTCGAAATGTGTGCATTTAGAAGAGCAATCTCAGGGGACCTGGGTTTTGGTCAGCCTCTCAACAAGGTTAAAGATTTTTCTCCAGAATGGGCGCATCCTTGGGCATTCCCACCAAATGTGTGACATTGATCCAAATAGAGAGCATCCTCTGAAACATAAGGAGCCTGCTAAAGGATAGATACTGGCAAGCTTGGTCGGGGTAAGGTACCATCTGGTGATAACCTTGAAGCTTGCCTCCATGAGGGCAGTATTTAAGATACCTTGAGAAGATTTAGATAGAGCTAAATCCATATCCCAAGAGAGCTGAAATTCTATGACGTGGGTTTAATGACACTTTAAGCAGAAGGTCAAACTGTCAATGCTGAAGGAACCCCTAGCAACATCTAAAGGAAGTCTAATGTTCCACAGAATTCTGGTTGAAAATCTCTGGTCTAGGAAGTACACCTGAGTGTTAGTTCAGGGCTGATCATCGCCTGTATAATTAATATGGATGGGAGGTTGAGGATGTTTATAGTCATTTTGGCTGCTCAGAAACTCCTATGAGGGATGATGGGAATCCCTGGCCTACAGAGTTCTGGATTTAGAAGTAGACGTTCCCAGGAAACCAGGTTACCAGATGATAGAAGATGGCCCGTATTGTGTACTCATTCAATAATAGAATGAGAAACAAAAACACAAGCTCCTGTCCATTGTGTGTATTTCCATGGTACATTTTACTATTTGACAGAAGTTCATTTTTAAACAAATTTTTCCTTTTAATGTCCAAAATCCCTTGAACAAACCAATGGTATGGCCATGTGTTCATGGAGTTTACCAAGGGGAATGGTGACTCTTTTCCATGGTTATCCTGTTTCCATCATCATTCCATACAAAACTATAATTTTTTATGAACTTGTCCCAGACGGAGTTTCAGCTAATCTTACCCCATAAATCCTACCTGACAGGCCAGCGGCCAGAGTTGTTTGTTAAATATTTCCTTCCTGGCAGTCCCACATTTTGGGGAGTTTTGTTACAGAAGTGAGCAGATAAGCCAGGCATGCCTGTGTGTTTAAAACAAACATTAGTATAAGAATTTGGCCTATAGATTACATTGTGACCGAAGGGCAGTTGAACTGAAGCTGGCCTTATTGTATGACTGCCCAACCTCACTGGCCCAAAATGAGCTATTGCACCATTTAACAAATATACTCCTACAAATAACAATTGGGTATAGAAACTGCGTGCTTCCTACACACACATTTATTTATTTATTTCAGGTACTTATATAGCGCTGTCAATTTACGCAGCACTTTACATATATATTGTACATTCACATCAGTCTCTACCCTCAAGCTTACAATCTAAGGTCCCTAACTCACATTCATACACATACTAGGGGCCATTTAGACAGGAGCCAACTAACCTACCAGCATGTCTTTGGAGTGTGGGAGGAAACTGGAGTACCCTATGGAAACCCACACAGGAACAATGAGAACATGCAAACTGCAGGCAGGTAGTGTCGTGGTTGGGATTCGAAACAGCGACCCTTTTGCTGCCAGGTGAAAGTGCTACCCACTACACCACTGTGCTGCCCTACACATATCAATTATCAAAAATGGCCAAAATGCCAACAGACCTTCTATATGAACACGACAATATTTGCCTACTTAGCTTGTGTACAGTAAATGAAGAATGTAAAACACTACCTGTGTTATATATTTGGTATATTGGGCTTGGTCCAATTTTCAGAATATCCTGCCTAGTACCATTAGAGATCCACCAGCGTTTTGGTCCACAATGTTGGCAATCTTTCCTACCTAGCCAGGGCAGGATAGAACCTTCAGCCCAGACGTTTCAATGAAGTCTCTCCATATTTTAGATCAGTGGTTCTCAACCCTGTCCTCAAGTACCCCCAACAGGCCATGTTTTGGGAATTTCTCTTAGATAAAATAGCTGTCCAAAATACCAAGCCATTGACTGATTTAAAGCACCTGTGCAAGATAAAGGAAAACCTGCAAAACATGGCCTGTTGGGGGTACTTGAGGACAGGGTTGAGAACCACTGCTTTAGACAAGGGTTTTTCCACCAGGGTTCCATGGAGCCATAGGGTTCTTCCAGAGGTTGCTAGAGGTTCCTTGTGCAATGAGCCATTTCTCCCCCTCAGATAAGTTCCCACTGACAACATTGATCTTTTTAGGTTTTAGCTAAGTGGGGAATTCTTCCCAATGACCACAAGTGTGAGGAGCATTCTTCCCACCAATCATCACACTAATGTATCATGAGGTGTAGATATGGTCATTTTTAGCAGGAGTTCCCTGAGACTGGAAAGTATTTTCAGGGGTTCCTCTGTGTTGAAAAGGTTGAGAGAACCCTGTTTAGTTAACCGGTTCCGGACCGGCTTGCGTACATTTACTCCTGCAAAGTGGCACGATCCCGTGGATCGCTGTTTATAAACGGCGGCTCACTCGTGCGCGGCTAGCACTCTGCAGCAGTGTGGCCTGTGGGTCCGGCGGACTCTATGGCAGAGAAGGATGGGGAACGATGTAAACACGGTGGTTCCCCGCTCTGTCAGGCGGCATGTAAGAGATCTACTGATCCCTGTCACTTGGATCAGTTAGATCTCTTATGCCCCTGGCAGCCCAGCCCCCTCACAGTTAGAACACGCCTAGGGAACACAGTTAACCCCTCGATCGCCAACTGTAGGTTAACCCCTTGATCGCCACCTGTAGGTTAACCCCTTTACTGCCAATAACATTTACACAGGAATCAGTAGATATTTAAATTTCTGATCGCTGTATACATGTCATTGGTCCCAAAAAAGTGTCAAAAATGTCCGACATGTCCGCTGCAATATCACAGTCCCGATAAATTACCGTCATTACTAGTAAAAAAAAAAAAATAGTAAAAACACCATAAATGAATTCTAGTGGTTTGTAAAAGCGGCAACTTATGCGCAAACCAGTCAGTAAACGCCGATCGCAATTTTTTTTTTTTTTTTTTTTTACCACAAATATGAGGAAGAATGTATATCGGCCAAAACTGATGAATACATTTGTTTTTTTTATATATTTTTTTTTTTTCAAAATTGTCCCTCTTTTTTTGTTTATAGCGGCGATCAGAAATCACGCAGAGGTGATCAAATACCACCAAAAGAAAGCTCTATTTGTGGGAAAAAAAGGGCGTCAATTTAGTTTGGGTACAGCGTTGCGCGACCGCACAATTGTCAGTTAAAGGGACACCGTGCCGAGTCGCAAAAAGTGCTCTGGGCCTAAGGTGGGAAATCCTTTCTGTCCTTAAGTGGTTATAGTGGTAGAAAAGTGTGGTGCAAGTCTGTCCCATTTAGTGCTGCTGTGCCTGCAAGACCTTGTTTTTGGTCACTTCACTGCATATGTGTGTTCCATTTTCATCCGGTTGGGTGGCCTTCTCTCTGTAGACACCAGCAGCTTCCAGCTCCTTACTCTACAGCACAGTGATCTTTGGATGCCTATCTGGATTCAGCAGCCTATAGTACACAGCACAGAAGGCTTCACCCTTCTTTCTTTACAGCTGCCCTCTGGGGATACTTTTTGCACTGCATTTGGCAAATGATAAGATGGCCCCACTAGCTCAGACTGGCCCCACTAGCTCAGCACATGGCTCTGGGAGTGGGGGGTGAACTGGTAGTCTTTCCCAGAGGGCCCTAGTACCCTCTGTTCTGACAGTTGCCCCCACTCTGAATCTCTACCTTCCTCTGGGCACTGCCTTCATCCTGTTTATCTAGGGAGGAATATCTTTTGCCACAATGTCTGATTTCATGGGCAGAATTTTGATTCCCTCATTCCAACTTCTTCCATTAGTCTTTGCTGTGGATACGCAAAGGATGCACAGCCTTATTAAAGCTGTTTGCTCTTGTTTAGTATTTAGCCTCTTAGCATTAAAGCAGCACAATAATTCAAACCCAAAGGTCTATGATCTCTACAATTGCCCAATGCCACTAAGACCTTTCCAGTTCATGCTTTTTTAGAGCCCATCATGTACAGTGACTGGCCTCACACGGAAAAGCTATTTGCTCCTCCAAAGGTTTTTGCTCAGCAGTAGTCTATCAAGGAGAATTTCATGCAACACTTTTGACATTTTTCAAGCAGCGTCCAGCAGACAGTGTAGAAAGTTGATTTGACCCTCAACTTTTGGAAGTCCTTGCTGGAACCAAGTCTAGGGTTGCCACCTCATCCCTTTAAACCCGAACACATATGAATTACACAGGTTGTTCTGAGGCTAATTGAATGCAGGTAAGGCACCAAGTGCGTTTTAATTACCACCTTAATCAGCTAGAGAACCTGTGTAATTCATATGTGTTCGGTTTTAAAGGGATGAGGTGGCAACCCTAACCGAGTCCCTGACTAGAGTAACTGGGCCTGATTTTGGATACAGCCCTGTCAAGGAACTTCCTGCCATCTGACAAAACCCATCCCTCTGAACTTGTACCTGGATATTAGGGTCGACCCTTGATCCATGCCTACATGAGGGTCTTGGGCCTAAAGGTAGTGCCGTACACCCAATTTTACTCCAAACTGTTGCAACTCAAACACCACTTCTTCTACTTCAATCAACCATACTTCTAGGTCTATGAATTGAATGGCTTGCTTAGGTCCTAAGGGACAGGGGCCTATCAGATTCAGTCATTCCTACTCTCTAGAAGGATAGGAACTTCTTGCAAAATTTACCATCAAACATTATTTTGCATAGTGCAACACCAGGTCATTTCATCCTAGGAAATACTTGGTGGGACATATCCAGTCCTTCCTCCAGTCTGGACAAGACCAGCATCTGGCCTTAAGTGCCATCAAGGGGCAAATCTCAGCCTTAGCCTTTCTGTTTCAGACAGCTTTGGCCTCTCATTCCCAAGTTAAGGCATTATTCTTTGAAGAGATTTTCCTAGTATTACTAAAGGACAAAGCTATCTCTAACCTGCCCTTTCCACCTCAACCAGGACACTGTACTTCCCTTCTTTTGTCCTGCTCTGAAACTTTGATGGAAATTTTCTCCCCACTTTTCCAGGTATGTGGGACACACTGGGGAAGTCTATCTCTCAGCTGCAGCATCTTTTACTCAATGGGATTCCCTCTTTGTATTTCCTGAGGGTTCCTGCAGGGGCTTCCTGCTCCTTACTCTCCCTTTTTCTAGTTGGATGAGACAGATCATCATTCAAACCTATGGGCTAAAGCAGGGGTCTCCAAAATGTCTCAACAATGATTTGATTACTGTCCTTCAGACTTAAGGGGGGACAGACTGTGGCCCGTGGGAGTAGAACTTCAGGGAATTAGAGGGAATAAACAATGGGGTTGATTTACTAAAACCAGAGAGTGCAAAATCTGCTGCAGAGCATGGTACTGTATGCTTGTTTATTACATTTTGAAACCATAGTACCATGCTCGTAGCTTCCCTTGAAGAAGGAATTCCTGTATATTCCCGAAAAATGTTGGTATTCACAGTGAGAACCCTAATCTTGGCTGGGTCCCTACACCCATGAAACCTACCCGCGTTCCCACACAAGCTGTTGGTACCAGATATGTAAAACGGTATGGTTATTCATATTGTTTGTTTGTACTGTGATGGATATTACTTTTAATATTTCTAAATAAAATATAGATTTTATATTTTCTACTTTTTTTACTTTGATACCTACTGCCTAAAAAGTCCCAGCGAGGGTTCTTCTTTGCACATATTATAGGGATGTGGCATCTAGTCTTAGGACTCACACAACACTGAGCTGAATCTCTTTTCTACATTTGACTTCCCTTTTGAAGCTTTTCATATAGAAAAAGGGATGCCATGGAGGAAACTAAAGCAATAGCAAATTAAACTACAGAAAAACTCAACCAGACTTGGAAGGTTTGGGTGGCATTTAAATACTCGAAAGCATATGAAAACATTGTTGGGAGCCGAACTGTGACTCTGGAATCATCTGGGCCATAATGGTCCTTCTTTGACGATGTGGTGACTCTCAGTCCTATCATCTTTCTCCCTTCTCTTCTTTCCTTACTTTTCTTTTTTCTTTTTATTATTTTATGTGTTTGGAATTTTTTGTTGCATGGGCACTTCAATGTTCTCATTTAGATAGTGTATAAATGTTATTTTTGACTGCTAATTTACATGTTTATTATATACACTTTTAGCACAAATATGCTTGGTATTCCTCATCACTCCCATGACTGGAAGGGGTACTAAACCTTTGGGTTTACTGTACCTATGTAACTGGATGATATTACGGACATAATCAACTGTATATATGTAACATTTTCTTTGTTTAGGAAGGAATTTTTCACCCACTATAGCAAATTGGATCATTGGCTTTGCTGGTTTTTTTTTTGCCTTCCTCTGGATCAACTGTGGGTGAAGGATTGTATGGTTATATATAATTTTTCAGTTTTTTTTTTTTTTTGGTTGAACTAGATGGACTTGTGTCTTTCTTCAACCGGACTAACTATGTAACTATGCTACTGAAAATCTTAATAAAATAAGAAAAAAATGGAAAAAGGGATGCCTTCTGTTCCTGGCACACTGGGCAGCAAGTCAAAAACAGCTGTAGTATCTTGGTTACCTGGGCCCCCTATGCTGTGTTTCTTTTGACCCAATACTGGAGCCACTGTCTTGTTAAATATCCTTTTTTCCTTTTTTTTTTTTTTTTTTTTTTTTAATTGCAGTTGCCCTACTTGTGTTGTACCCAACAATTAGATAACCTCCATTTGTCATGAAAATGACAGAACACCATCCACCCACCTAGAAGACAGGAAATGTGCCTGCAGCATACTGCGTCCTCTTCTGTTATGTGTATTCTGACAAATGTCATCCCCAGCTGTACAGAGACGCAGCTTGCCAGCAACTTCCTTTTAGGGAAGAAAGTCACAATAGATGCAGTGAAATGTTTTTTTTTTTTTTTTTTTTGCTCAACCAGGATGAATTTAAGAAAAGCTCAATGGCAAATTTGTAAATGGTCATCACGAGTTGTCCATTTAAGATATCCATCAGTAAGTCATTAGGTTTAATTATGTCCTAATGAATTTTCTATGACTTTTTGTACAGAAACGTCCCCCATAAACAGCCTGAAGTCAATCATGAAGAAGAAGACCAATAGCGGACGCTCGAGTTCAAGTGCGGAAGCTCGAGCGAAGAAGAATCTCCAGTTTGTTGGGGTCAATGGTGGGTAAGCATCAGATCGGAGACTCTCAGTGATACTTTGTTTCCATTGATTGCATAACTATGGCTAAGCCAGGTAGAGAAATTGTTTCCTGAGACGATGGCTAGACCAGGCGGGCGCTGTTGACAAAACTATTCTATTTAATTCCACACGCAACTTTTTTTTTTTTTTTTACAGGGACATCTACCAAACACAAATATTGAAACGTAGTGTTGATGATAAATAAAAATCATCAGTTTTGTTTTTGAGTAATTGTGGTAATTTGGGGTAATTGTTGCCTACATAGTAATTGCAATGAAAATTATTGTAGAAAAACTATGATAGTTTTGGTTACTTAATTTTTTTGCATTTTTGTTTCCAGTAATTATTATTGAAAAGTATTTTACAAGATAAAGGTATAAATCATTATAGGATTTTTTTGTTTATTAAAGCGGAGGTCCGCCGCCTGCCGTCACTCCTTTAGAAATTAAAAAGTCAGCAGCTACACATACAGTAGCTGCTGACTTTTAACTTTAGGACACTTACCTGTCCTGGAGTCCAGTGATGTAGGCACCGCGGCCGCCGCCATGACGAGTGTGGCCGCCGCCATTGAGACTAAGGGAACCTGGACCTGTAGCCATTCGGCTTCACGGCCGGGCCCCTACTGCGCATGCGCGAGCCGCTGCTGCGCTTTCACATTGGCGCCGGCGCAGGCTCCTGGATGTGTGGAAAAGGACACAGGTGTCCCGTCCCCCCCATATGTGACACCTGAGGGGGGGGGAGGAATCCGACCAGCAGAAGTTCCACTTTTGGATAGTGTAGCACTACCCTCGACCTACCCCCCCCCGTAGAAGTTGCTGATGTCCGGGTCCCCACTGGTGGACAGCCCGTCACACAGGATTTCCTTTGTTTAATCAAATGCAGTAAACAGTCCTTGGCTTGTTTTTGTTGTTTTATTAGGGGATGATAACTTGGATGGGGTAGGGAATTTATGGGATGCCCAACTTGAAATTGTCCAGAACAGAGAAAACAATGGGGACAACCTCCTCCCTATTAACAAAGAAATCCTCTTCTTCCTTCCTCCTGCACAAACTTGGTTCGCAGGACCTGCTGATCACTCCATTAGGAATCAACAGTCTCTTGTCAATTCAACAGCAGCCCATTACAGGCTAGGAACATACTTTGTGGATAATTAGCACATTGTGGAGTGAACAGCATCTTCTTCTGCCTCCCTGTAGACACTAAGCCCAGTTCTACTACTGCAGAAGACTACCAGCCCACCTGGTTGCTTGCTTCCTCCAGTCCCCCTGACTGGCACACACACATGGAGATTCCCCAGGGCAAGGTTAGATGAAGACTTGGCACACCACGATCTTCAAGAGAGCACTGTTATAGCTGACAGTCTCTCCCCTTGTCTTGTCCCCGTACCGTGCTGACTTACTCGCTGTCTACTTGCTTGATCTGCTGCCTCTCTGGCATGAATCCCTCCAGCTGACTCCTGTGGTGGGATCCATTCAGGCCAGCTTTCCTGAGCTCCAGCCCAAGGTGAAATTGCTCCCTGGCAAGGTTCCCTCAAGGGCCAACAATGGCCTCTCCTCAGAGCTGCTTCTCCATCATCCACATCTCCATTCCCGTCTGGCATGGTCCATGTCTGTTCATGGGGTTCCTGCCAAGCCCCCTCCTGGGGATTGGCCAAGGGCCCATAAATATTCAAAACAGCTCCTCCTCACCTCCACCTACTAGTTCCAAAATGTTTTCCAACACCCTGGAAACAGGAGGCACCAGCAAGCTGCCAGGATGAGTCATCCAGCCCTGACCTCTGGTAACCCTGACCCAGATTTAATGACTCGGGACTAACCCAGCGCCTGCTGTTTTTCCTACTCTCACTACTAGTAGCACACACTAGAGGGTGCTACATAAGTTTTGACAAGATATACAGAAAAGGGACAATTCACCACCTTTCATATTGGTACAAATTAACAGTAGAAAATCAGGAAGGGGTATAACTTGCAAATATTCAAAAACATTTATAAAGCAGTGAGGGTTGTTTCAGACAAGGAGTAATACGTCCTCTGAAAATGGTGCATCGCTTTTTAGAGGGCGGTAGAGCAGCTCTTGGCAGGCATTCAGAAGGGGGGGGGATGATAAAACCGTGGCTCAGCCCCCTGGTCGCCAATGTGAAAGAGCCCTAAATGTAACGTTCACAAAACATTGGTGAGAAATCAATCACTGTCATTTAAAACACGCACAGCAGGGAGAATCACCTACAATGAGTGTTCGGTGAATGTCAGATTCACAGATTTACTTTTTTTTTTTCATAACAATGGCTCTAGGTATGGCAGAAGTTGGCACATTCACTGGGGTAAGACTTTTGTACAAGGGTTTTAAGCAGTAGCAAAAAATGGAGGTTTCATGTTGTGCAAATAGGGAGCTGAGCGAGGGAAAGGAAGGACAAGTGAAGAAGAACAGGAAAAAAAAAAGGGTTGGGGGGGGGAGGTAGTGGGGCTCCCCCTCTAACTTCACCACAGCCACATATCTAAGGCCTGTTTCATATGGGCTTCAGCTTGCATAAAAGCGGTGTGACCAGCAAGCTTTGCCAAAGCATTTGCAGAGCTTTCAGCAAGCTTTGTTGACGCTTTTAAATCATCCAGCTCCAGTTTGGAAATGCTGAACACAGATCCTAATGGGAGTGCTGATTGCCCCTTTAAGCAAGCTGCTAGCAGGCTTCTGTGGGCTTTCAACAAGCTTCAAGAAGTACTAAAGCCGGAGAGTGCCAGATCACGTACTAGGTATGTGATCCAGTGCAGAACGGCCGCCCTCCAGCAGTAAACGTGCGTGGGGCGGTTAAAGAAGGCTGGGAGGGGGTTCACTTTTCAGAATTCTTTAAACTTAATAAATATAAACATTTTAGCTTAGAAAACATGATCCAGCACCAGTGTGCAAACTTGCCTCCAACGTACAAAATTTGAATCCACAGACCACACAATTCAGTATTTACCTTCATCTCTAACGGAGGAAGAGAAGCCCTTCAGGGAACAGTAGTTAGGGCTGGAGTTCTTCACAAAAGGTACCCACGCAGAGGCATGACATTTGCGTTACATATCGCTTTTGGTTTGATTGTAATTCTACAAAGATTAGTTGTATTTTTTTTTTACCTCCAGCCAGCTTTTCTGATGTGATTTATAACTTCCAGCTCGAAGGACTTGGAGATATTGTCCAGAGTGTTCCACTAATGAGCTGGCCCTCCTGATTTAATTAAATCCTGAAGGCTGACTGTGTTCTGTACTTTTAACTAATCATGATAAATGGTTGGCATTATGGATTCTGTGACTCTAGTTGGTAAACTATCTGAAACATCTGAACACATTTTGTGAATGTATCTGCAACAAGTTGATGTATAGTATTTAGGGGATGTCTGCATCACAGGCCAGTGGCATTGTTAGGCCCATGCCTTCCAACATGGAGACTTGCCTTGGAATTGGAGCCTTCAACTGCTTCCCATACAAAACCTGTGTGGCCTGGTCCCAACTCTCCTACCCTTCTCCTCCATGAGGCTGGGTTCACACTAGTCCAATTCTCGGACCGACATTAGGAGCACAAGTCGCATTACGTCACAAAAGCAATGATTCCCTATGAGAGCCGTCTTAACTGGTCCAACTTGTGTTTTTCGAAGTCGGACTGACTTTGAAAAAGGTTGCTGTACTACTTTTTTCCGACTTTGATCCTACTGTAGCCCATTGAAAGGCATTGAAGTCGGATCGTTGTCTTCACTGATCCGACTTTGGCATGCGACTTATGCTCTGGGGATCTTGAAGGGGAACTCCATCCCAAATTTAAAAACAAAATGGCACGGGGTCCCCCTCCAGGAGCATACCAGGCCCTTTGGTCTGGTATGGATTTTGGGGGGAACCCCATGCCATTTTTTTTTTTAATTGGCGCGGGGTTCCCCTTAATTCCATGCCAGACCAAAGGGCCTGGTATGCTCCTGGAGGGGGTCCCCATGCCATTTTTTAAAAAAATTTGGCATGGAGTACCCTGTCAAGATCCCTAGAGCACAAGGTGCCTGGTATTGTCGGGATCAAAGTCGGATCCCTGTTCACAGAAAATGGGTCCGACTTTGACCCTATGTAGGACCGTAAATCTCGCAGCAAAGTAGGATCAAAGTTGGACCGTTTAAATGTCGGATAGTGTGAACCCAGCCTTACTGCCCCCACAGTGGATTTCATTAAAAGTTCCCAGTGCCTAAAATCCTCTTATGAAACAAATCTGTTAGAGCAAAGTGACAGATCTTTTTTCTAATATTCTTTTTATTGAATTATTTCAATTTAAATCACAGTGCCTATAACATTGGCACACAATAAGGCCATGCAGGCCAAAACTGTTCCTGTCTAACACAGATCAACTATCTAACTTTATAGAACTTATCCCTCCCCTTCCCCCTGCCACAGTGACAGGTCTTCTTGGCAGACCACCCTCACCCAGTGATACTTTCACCAAGCTCCCCAAAGCTGCATTTGCCTTTCAGAGCCTTTGGAAACGCCCCGTACAGGTATGGCAAGATATCTCCTCCCTTTGCCCTCCAGGATGCCATCTTCAGGCCTGAGTGGCCAATTCTTTGGTACATGGGGAAAGAGAAAAGGTCATTAGCACTGTGAAAGCTACTACATAGACCAGCCTTTCTCAACCTTTTCAACACAGAGGAACCCTTAAAATATCTTTCCGGCCTCAAGGAACCCCTGCTAAAAATGACTATATCTACAATTCATGATACATTAGTCAGTGCGAAGAATGCTCTTTATTTTTGTGGTCATTGGGAAGACCCACAATCTTACAGATAGCTAAAAAGATAAATCGTTTTAGTGGAAACTTATCTGAGAGGCAGAAATTGACCATTGCTCAAGGAACCCCTAGCAACCTCTGGAGGAACCCTGGCTGAGAAACCCTGACATGGACCAACATGGAGTTTACACAGAGATCAGAACTCCAACAAATGGACAAAGCCAACAGGGGAGCTCAGCAGAGGTGAGTATCATCTGTTGGGGGTATGGCCTGCCAAGTGTACCTGTTGCTTTGCTCTGAATGCACAAAGTAGCATGTTCTCTTTAAATTATATATTAAGCCATTTTTAGCCAGTAGATACAACAGGAGAAGGGGAAGAAAACCAATTAAAAGTCTGGTAAATGTCCTCTTAGAGCAGAGTTTCTCAGCCAGGGTTCCAGGTTTCCACCAGAGGTTGTTAGGGTTTCTTTGAGCAATTTCTGCCACTCAGATAAATTCCCATTGACATCATTGATCTTTTTAGTGCCAGGTAAGGGGGGAATTCTTCCCAATAACCACAAGTGTAAGGGGCATTCTTCCCACTGACCATCACGCTAATGTTTCATGAGTTGTAGATGCCAACATTTTTAGCAGGGGTTCCCTGAGACCGAAAGTTATTTTAATGGTTTCCCTTGTGATGAAAAGGTTTAAGAACGGCTGTCTCAGACATTTGTCACCAGTCCCTATTGGAAGATTTACCCTCTATTCCTGTTCTGGTGGAAACTGTAAAATATTGGATTTCATCTCCTTTCCATCTAAAATAAATATAAGAAGTTTGGGCTTTAGATATATTCTCCCTCTCAGCTTCCGCATCTTCTACCCTCTCCCCTCTCTTCTCCCCCTACTGCTGTCAGTCAAAGCCTTTGAGGAGGGAGTGGGGTCCAAGCTATGCTATGTGTGTCTGTAGATGCGCACAGCCCGGCTAAGGATCGAACCCACACATCTGCCCCGATAGGAAGCACTTTGCTAGGGGCAGACGCAGAAGAGGAGGAGCGGACCGTGTGAGCGTGGGACCCCAGAACGGCCGCTCTGTGCAAAACCATTGCACAGAGCAAATAAGTATGTTTGTATTCTCCTAGATTGTAAGCTCTAACGAGCAGGGTCCTCTGATTCCTCCTGTATTGAATTGTATTGTAATTGTACTGTCTGCCCTAATATTGTAAAGCGCTGCGCAAACTGTCGGCGCTATATAAATCCTGTATAATAATAATAATAATTAAAAAATAAATAAATAAATAAATAAATATATATATAAACCTTTACAATCACTTTAACATCAGAAAGCTGAAGGAAGAAGGAAGCTCAGGACACTGGTCCATTTTGGGACACTAGAGATAATTATTCAGGATGTCCGCACCCATTTAGTCACACAATGTAACATTAATCTGGACACTGGCAGACTTTTACATGATGTAATTACTGATCTACGGCATGGCCAAAAATGTATTTTAAAGGGGACGCATTGCCTCTAAAAGACATGCACAAGGATTTTATTTGATAAATATTGTTTATTATGCCATGGTATAAAAAGAAAGCTTTTATTGTGGAATACTTACATGTATTAACAGAGTTTTCTAATTTGTTATACATTTTGTTTGATCAAATTCTTTATTTTATTGTACATTTTCATTTTCACCACTTCTACAGCTAAACGGGTGCAAATGTGGCACAGTTTGTAAATGAAAGTATACAGCAGATGCAGGCATCACTTATATGAAGACAGGAGTTGTGTGTTTTTCGTCATATTTTTTTCTAGCTGTACTTTGACTTTTAATCTGCTATGTTGCCTTTAGCTATGAAACAACGTCGAGCGAGGACTCCAGCTCCTCAGAGGAATACGGAGATGGCAATGTTGAGAAGGCTGAAATACCAACACAAGATGCTGAAAATAACAAGATAGACAATTTAGTTATTGCAGAAACTGGAGACACGGAGGAAGAATTACAGAAATCCCCAGAGCCAGCAGGATCAGAGACCCAACAGCAGAGAAGGTACAATCTGTATTAAGGGTTGTAGTGTGTGAAGCCTTCAGGGAACGATGGGGTTGAGGCCTGGGGTGCTTCCCCCAATGCCCCAGCTGATACATACCTGTATATAATATGTTGGGCCAGTGGCCTTGAGAGGAGACGCCTCGTCATTCTGACCTCAGCCTGTCCTCCTCTGGAGGCTTTGCTATTGTGTACTTCTATTAAGTTAAAGCGGTAGTAAACCCTCCTATCATTTTCAGCCAAGGAAGCTTCCATCTTGGCCTCTTTTTAATCTACAACTGCCATGATGCTGCACATGTGATCAGTTATGATATCAGCCATTGGGTGGTTCAACAGTTTGGTTTAGAGCACAACCAATGGGAGTGTTACATTTCCGGCACGTGCCGGAAATGGAACTGGTTTTTAAACTGTTAAATAGATGGGTTTACTACCGCTTTAAGCTGGCATACATTATTCAATTTTCTTTAGATTTACCTTCAACTAGTGCAAAGGGCCAGTCTGATGGCATACAAATTGAAAGTGCTCAGGTTTGACCTCATATTATATGCTTTTGGTAAATCTAAAAGAAAAAATTTACAGGAAAATGTATAATTTATGGCCAGCCATACATGGTTCAAATCTCGGCCGGTTCAGCAAGAATCGTCCAAAATTAGAACCGTTAATGAACAGGCCGAATGTACCAAATTTATTGATCGATCGACTTGGGTCCAACCAGCCTGCTGGATTCACTTACTATTACTATAGCCGCTAGCAACATTCAGTGTCTTCTCTCAGCGGGGGGTGTCGAGAGCAGCGACCCTACGATTTCCCTCATCGTTAGGAACCTTTTCATACCGCTAGTACTGTCTTTAAAGAGGAAGTAAACCCAAATTGGATTGCATCGCATAGTAGCCCATTATGTGCCACTTACCTGGAAACGAAGCCTGAGGCGTCCAGTGATGTCCCCGCTCCAGGCCTCGTCCATCTTCTGCCCCTCTTCCTTCCGGGGCTGCGACTCCGGCTCTGTGACTGGCCGGAGTCGCGTGACGTCACTTGCACGCATGAGCCGCCAGTCACGACACAGGGTTAGTGGAGAAACGGCACGGAAGCCGCTTCTTCACTGCGCATGTGCCGACATAACGTCGGCACGTGCAAAACACTGCATATCTCCTGAACCTTACAGGTTTGGGAGATATGCAGTGCACCTACAGGTAAGCCTTTTCTAGGCTTACCTGTAGGTTAAAGTATTTGTCACAGGTGGGGTACCTGTCCCTACTCTACCAACTCACAAATACGTGCCAAACATGGGAGCCAGGGCCTTAAACAGGCTTTGTCTGACCCAAAATGGCTGCCAGGGTCACATGGGGCAGCAGCATTCTACTGGATTGCTTCCCCAGGGAACCATAGAGGAACTTTGTTCCTTTTGGCTTCTTCTCCAGCTGCAGCTGAGCGCCACCTGCAGTGGAGAAAGTAGACTGCACCTGCCTACAAGCACACAAATGCCCATTACCACTTCATTAAAGCATAGTCGAATGCCATTGTATGTAGACATGGATCATGCACAATACTTTTCTGCTCGCCTAAAAATGTGTGGTCGATATCTCTACTGCAGGAACATCTGTTGCTCAAAAGTTAATTCTCTTAAGCCCTGAAGACTGACAATTTAGCATTTAGATGTTGCTTGCATAAATGTTCTCATCGCTCAGCCCCCCAATCAGCGCTTAGAATTTATTGCACTTCACTTTTCTCTTACCTCCCGCTGCTGAAGATTTGACTGTTCAGCAAATTTTTGAGTTTCAGAATTGGGTTCGGTTCCAGGATCTCTTCTGCATGGAACTCTCCTTTGTCTTCGTGTTTCAGAAGATGTCTTGTTGTTCTTGTAAAGCCATTAACTGACATTTCATTCCGCCGATGTATTTATTTCAAATTTTCTGCTTTGCATAATCCTTTCCAGATGTAATCTTTTTTCATAAACCAAAGCGGGGATGGACGCCCTTGAAAATAATTTATTTACTTGACTACATCATCGTCAAATGTTTCCAAAATCATGTTAGACACGCTCAGAATCATTTATCAGTCACACCGCATGTGTGTATTGAGCTTTGTTCTCTTTGAAATACGGTACTGTATATCTAAAGTCTTAAAGTGGTTGTAACCCCTTACATATAGCCAGTGAAGGGGCTATCCTTGGGTGATACTGAGAGATGAAACAAATACCCCTACATAAGTTTTACCTGTTTATCTGCAGTCTTCTCTTCTCTATATCTGTTCAAAATGCAGAATTTATAACGCTTGTCTGAGCTGTCGGAAAAAAATGGGGCGGAGAGTTGAAGTTACACTCAGTGAGGGGAGCTCTGACAGCTGATTGGAGGGAAGAGACCCCCCCCCTCCACAGAGCACACAGGAATGGAGCTGAACTGGAGGTCCCTCCCCTGTCACCGTTTATCTCTTGAAAACTTGTCAGAAGTGACTCATACAGATAGCAGAGGAACAAAACAGCAGAGGGAAATTATTATTATTCATAGGCCTGCACACATAGGGTGGCAGGTGTGCCTGGGCACACCCTAATCACCCTGTACTGTGCAGTTTCCCCCTGCTGACTGGTTGCAGAGAAAGGGACGGGAGAATCGCTGTCCTCAGTCCCTTTCTCTGTCTCAAAAGTGAGACATCAGGGGTCTGTTATTACCCCTGATATTTCACCAAAGGCCTCCTAAATAAAATTGTAAAAAAAATAAAATATAATAAAAAAATTGTAAAAAAAAAAAAAATATATATATATAATAAAAATAAACTACTGACACCGATCTCTGCCCTTCTGACATATATACACACTCCTGTTTGTTTGCGCTTTGTGGTGCGCACCCTAATGCAATAGACTGCGCACACCTATGTTATTATTATTATACAGGATTTATATAGCGCCAACAGTTTGCGCAGCTCTTTACAATAAAGAAGGGACACAGTACACTTCAATACAGAAGGAATAGGAGGGCCCTGCCTGTGGAGCTTACAATCTAAAGGAAATGACACTTAGTGCTCTGGATTGAGACACAGAAGTACACAGAGCAGAGGTGTCCAAACTTTCTAACCAAAGAGTCAGTTTACTGTTCTTCAGACTTTAGGGGGGCCGGACTGTGGCCAGCGGGAGTGGAAATTTTCCTAGCTTCATTGGGAGTAAACACCCCCACGTGTTTTATTAGGGGGAGGAATAGTGCCCCATTGTTGTTCTCATTGGGATGGTGCCCCATTGTTGATGTCAGTTGGCTGAATAGTGTCTTTTATCAGTGGGAGGAATAGCGCCTCAAGGGCTGGATAAGGGCAAACAAGGGTCCGCATCCGGCCCCCGAGCCGCAGTTTGGAGACCCCTGCTATAAAGGTATTTGCTCTGTTCATATTTCATGTCTGAGGTTTACAACCACTTTAAAGCCCAACTCCAGAGCCTGGCATTCCCTCTCAGTCTCTTCAACGCCCCCTGTAGGCCCTCGTCTGTATCTTATGTTCTATTTTGTGTTATACCTGCCTTTCTCTGAAGACATCAGGCCAGTCTCGTTTTTTGTACGAGGTCCTCTTTTCCATTTTTCCATCATTGATGCAGAGAGCGGCGTTGATGTGGTGATGTCAGTGCTTCCCTCTGCATCATTACACTGTCAATGAAGGGCGCTGTGGTGATGCCCAGGTCCATAATACCCTGCACTCACAGTATGCCCTCATTCTCCTGGGTTGATTGGTGCTGGGTGTCATTCAGCCTGGTTGGCTGAGGACATCTTGTGGTGCAGAAGAAGTACTGCGGGGTACAGCTCCAGATTTAGGATGAGTATTTTGGCCACAGATGTTTGTTTCTGAGGGGGGCGTACAAAAACAAAAACAAAAAATACCCTGAGTTGAGCTTAAACTACATTTTTTTTTTAAATGAACAGTATTTTTATAGATGTGTGTGAGCGCTACTCTAGGTCAGTCTCCCATCTCCACCTCCACTGACACACCAGGTGCATCCAGGATTCCAATGAACAAAAAAAAAGTTCTAGTTGGCCGCACACCCAGTAAAATGACCTTTATTTCAGCAAGTCCATAAAACCATAGCCAAAAACACAGATAGAGGGGAACAGTATCACCAGCTAACGCGTTTCATGTGACTAAGCGCTAAGGGAGTATATTTTTATGTGTACAAGTATGTATCATTTGTTGTCTGCCTATATGTTTGATAGCAGGTCAGCTTTTCGGTGGAGGGGGGGGGACATTTAAAAAAAAAAAAAAAACATAAGAACGTTGCTTGAGCCAGTCAATGCTTCTATAAAGGGCTTCCATTTTATTTAGCATTTTAGAGCTTTGAGCAGCTTTGTTGTCGCTGTTGGAGCTCCCGTCTGCTTTAGTCCGGGAGGGCTGAATACAAACCTTAATAAGAATGCAGAGCAGGTGAGCTGCATTCTTTCTGTGCTTCTATGAATCTCAAATCTTCAAGCGAAACTCC
The DNA here is from genome assembly GCA_018402905.1 of Glandirana rugosa. NCBI lineage: Eukaryota > Metazoa > Chordata > Amphibia > Anura > Ranidae > Glandirana > Glandirana rugosa. The sequence continues at coordinate 92,415 of BLSH010532196.1, forward strand.
AGGCAAGCAGATAAATGCACAGTTTAAAGCAGTGGTTCTCAACTCCGGTCCTCAGGACCCACCAACAGGCCAGATTTTCAGTATTACCTTGGGGAGATGCAGACTAGAATACTGCAATCATTGAGCAGCAAATGATATCTCCTGTGATATATTTCAGTTATCCTGCAAACCTGGCCTGTTAATGGGTCCCGAGGACCGGAGATGAGAACCACTGGTTTAACCACTTCCCGCCCGGCGCATTGACAAATGACGTCCGGGCGGGGGGGGGTTCATTATCCTGACTGGACGTCTATTGACGTCCTCAGGATAATGCGCGATCGCGCGCCCCCGGGGGCGCGCATCGCGGCGATCGGTGGTGCCGTGGGTCAGTATGACCCACCGCATTACCGACTGAGGTAAAAGGCTTCGATCCGCAGCCTTTTACCATGTGATCAGCCATGACCAATCACGGCTGATCACAGTGTAAATAGGAAGAGCCGTTGATCGGCTTTTCCTCTGCTCAGGTCTGCAGACCTGAGCAGCGGAGAGCCGATCGGCTGCTCTCCTGACAGGGGGGGGGGCTGCGCTGAACGTTTATCAGCACAGCCACCCTCAGGATCACCCCACTGGACCACCAGGGAGCCGGATCAAGACCCCAGGGAGCCCCCCCCCCCAAACATCATGCAGAGGCCGCCCAGGACCACCAGGCAAGGACCACAGAGGCCGCCCAGGATCACCAGGGAGCCCCCATTAGACCACCAGGTAAGGGCATTTTTGTGCACTGTAGGGGTGGCACTGTGCACATGTATGATGCCTGCCAGTGCCATCCCTAACAGTGCTTGTTGCATCTGTGCCCACCACTGCCACCTATAAGTGCCCACCTGTGCCCACCTGTGTCACCTATCAGTGCCCACCTGTGTCACCTATCAGTGCCCACCTGTGCCACCTAAAAGTGCCCACCTGTGCCACCTAAAAGTGCTACCTGTCAGTGCCCATCAGTACCCAGTGCCAATTATCAGTGCCGCCTATGAGTGTCCATCAGTGCCGCATATCAGTGCCACGTATCAATGCCCGTCAGTGTTGCTTGTCAGTGCCGCCCATCAGTGCTGTATATGTGCCCCATCATCAGTGCAACCTTATCAGTGCCACCTCATGAGTGCCAATCTGTACTGCCTCATCAGTGCCCGTCAGTGTAGCCTCATCAGTGCCCATCAGTGTAGCCACATCAGTGGCCGTCAGTGAAGGAGAAAATGTACTTTATACAAATTTTTGTGACAGAAACAAAGAAAAATGTTTTTTTTTTTTTTTCAAAATTTTCAGTCTTTTTTTGTTTATAGCGGCGATCAGAAATGACGCAGAGGCGATCAAATACCACCAAAAGAAAGCTCTATTTGTGGGAACAAAATGATAAAAATTTTGTTTGGGTACAACGCCGCACGACCGCGCAATTCTCATTCGAATCGCAACAGCACTGAAAGCTGAAAATTGGACTGGGCGGGAAGTGTTCTAAGTGCCCGGTATTGAAGTGGTTAAAGAAAACCGATCACCAGTGGGCAGAATCTGCATCTCCATTCTTTACACGGAGAGAATACAAGTGATTAACAGCACTGAAATTCAAGGCTGCAATATTGTAACAATATAAGAGTAAGGATTCAGATTCTGTCAAAGCCTGGTTTCATTTAAATACACACTATATTATCAAAAGTATTGGGACACCTACCTTTACACGCACATGAACTTTAATGGCATTGAGTTGTCCCATCCTTTGCAGCTATAACAGCTTCAACTCTTCTGGGAAGGCCGTCCACAAGGTTTAGGAGTGTCTATGGGAATGTTTGACCATTCTTCCAGAAGAGCATTTCTGAGGTCAGGCACTGATGTTGGATGGGAAGGCCTGGCTCACAGTCTCCGCTCTAATTCATCCCAAAGGTGTTCTATCGGGTTGAGGTCAGGACTCTGTGCAGGCCAGTCAAGTTCCTCCACACCAAACACGCTCATCCATGTCTTTATGGACCTTGCTTTGTGCAGTGGTGCGCAGTCATGTTGGAACAGAAAGGGGCCATCCCCAAACTGTTCCCACAAAGTTGGGAGCATGAAATTGTCCAAAATGTCTTGGTATGCTGACGCCTTAAGAGTTCCCTTCACTGGAACAAAGCAACCCCTGAAAAACAACCCCACACCATAACCCGCCCTCCACCAAATGATTTGGAGCAGTGCACAAAGCAAGGTCCATAAAGACATGGATGAGTGAGTTTGGGGTGGAGGAACTTGACTGGCCTGCACAGAGTCCTGACCTCAACCCAACAGAAAACACTTGGGATGAATTAGAACAAAGACTATGAGCCAGGCTTTCTCGTCCAACACCAGTCCCTGACCTCACAAATGTGCTTCTGGAAGAACGGTCAAACATTCCCATAGACACTCCTAAACCTTGTGGACGGCCTTCCCAGAAGAGGTGAAGTTGTTATAGCTGCAAAGGGTGGACCAACTCAATATTCAACCCTACGGACCAAGACTGGGATGCCATTAAAGTTCATGTGCTTGTAAAGGCAGGTGTCCCAATACTTTTGGTACTATAGTGAATGTAGCGCTACCCCAGTAGGAATTGTCGGTGATAGGGTTCCCCACTGCTCCACAGCCAGGCACATAACATTTCCAGCTTTTATGCAGATACAATGGAACAGTCATTGAGCTTTGTTTTGTTTTTTTTATTAAAGGGGTAATAACTTGGAAGGGAATAGGAATTATGGGATGCCCAACTTGATAGTGACAACACCAGGGGCAAATTCCTCCCTATATACAGCTTCACTTGATCCTCTGTAGAACTCCAATTGATTCTTCTCCAGTAGCTAACCATTAGATCAGAAACAGCCCCTTACATGCTAGGAACTCTCTGTCCCTTTGGAAAGTAGCACAATGTGTTGTGAACTGCATCCTGGAGTACCTCCAAATCCCCTGTAGACACTGGTCTCAGCTCTACCAATGCAGGAAATGCTAGCCCACCTGGCTGCCCCTTCACCAGCCCAACAGGCTGCTCCTACACCAGTCTATCTGACTGACTCTCTTCACCAGTCTACCCCACTGACTCTCTGGGTATCTCCCAGGGCAAAGTATAAAGAAGACTTAAGCACACTGCTGTCTTCAAAACAGACCGGCTATGTGTGGCAGTTACTCCCCCTGTCTATCCCTGCACCATGCTGTAGTACTCACACTGCCCTTTCTTTGCTCCCGCTGCCTCTCAGGAAAGCCTCCTTCCAACTTTTCCTGTGGTAGGATCCTTCCAGGCCAGCCACCTGAGCCCCGGTCCAAGAACCCTCCCCCCCAGACTAGGGGGCTCGCCTCAAGGGCCACCCACAGTCTCCTCAGCACTGCATCTCCATCTTCCACCCGACTTCCCTGCCAGCATGACTCATGTCTGTTTAAGGGCTCACTTAGTCCACTGCCAGGCCCACCTCCTGAGGATTGGCTAAGCACCCCTAGATAGGCAGAACGACCCTCCTAGCCTCCACCCTCTAGTTTCCAGAATGTTCTCCAACTTTCCACAACCAGGGGGAGGCGAGGCACCAGAGAGCTGCCTGTGTGAGTCATGCTGCCCTGAACTTTAGTAACCCTGACCCAGTTTCAAAGACTGACAGGGTTTATATTTTAGCTATGCTGACACTAGTAGCACATTAGAGGAGAGGGTGCTATGATATGTTTACTATTTTACCTGCCGAGAGATATATCATTGTTGGTCAGCCGCTCTTGTGATTTGCACACCTCTGCCAAACAGCACAGCCAGGAAGATCACATTGCTACTTCCTACTTCTAAGGTCACCTCTCTGCTAATGGTTAATGATGCTGATTTGTTGTCCAAGAAGCAGAGAAATGGCATAAGAATTTGAATTGCTAAACCAGAAAATAAGCATTCCACCCGCCTGCCTGGACAGAGCTTTGTAAATCAGTCTGGCTGTACCGAGTTACAAACTGAAAGCTGGCCGATGCTTGACAAATGCTTTGTGATTGCTTGCTCAACGTGATGCCCCTAAGACAGGAGCTTTGTAGGCACTTCTCAGCTGTAGGTCGCATCACTCAGCCCTGTACTTTGGTACAGTGACAAGTACTCAACATATTCTTTTATTCTTTTTATTTTTGGAAAGAGGAAATAACATGACTTATTTTGGAAATCTATTACATCATTTGTTGTCTACAAGGAAGGCATTGCATTATGGATAATACATTAAAAAGGAACTGCAGTCTGCTCACAGATTTTTAATAAAAACATCTTTGTCATTCTGAAGCTTCCCTCCAACCACTTTACATATTATTTTATATATACTGCGATTCTGTACTTGCCAAATATGCTGCAGAAATCTCCCTCTGCTAAGTCTGGCTGCAGTCATTTTAACTGTGGGCAGCTGATGCTGCTGCCTGTACACTTCCTGGATTTACACAGACACACACCTCCAGCTGTGCAGCCATGCAGCTCTCATTGGCCCTCTTATGACTCATCCCCCCTCCCTTCCTGGCAAACTCTCACGAGAGATAGAGAACTGTGCATGAAGTCATAAGCCTAGGCTAATGACCAAACAAGAAACAGGAAGTGGGCTGTATAAGGTATTTACTGGCAGAAAAAAAAGTTTTACTATCCAAAGTTAAAACAACAAGGGCAGAAGATTTAATAGATGGAAAGATGAAAAAATGACTGAAGGTCCGCTTTAAGTTGTATTATTTTTTACCTTGCCAAAGGTCTTTTACCGAAGGGAATTTCGTTTTGATGCAGCTTGGATGCAGTGTTAAGCAAACAGAACTGCAGATATATATACACATATAATCTTTATATATATATATATATATATATATATATATATAACTGTGTGTGTATATCAGCCATAACATTATGGCCATTGACAGGTTAGACTCCATTGACACTTGTGGGTCCTGTCATGCAACTTTGGACATCAAAGTCCCATGACAAGTGGTTTCCTATGTTTTCCAATGATAATCATTCATATATGTGCGACTCAGAGTTGCAGTGACTTCAAAGTAGTTCATTCCCTACTTTGTTCCAACTTTCATGCAACTTGAAGGCCATAGACTTCAATGTTGAGCCTCAAAAGATGTACCTGAATGTTATACAATGCAAAGCCAAAGTCATATCCAAGTTGCACCCATCCAAAGTTGCCCTCCAAAGTCAGGAAACTTTGGAGTCGTACAAGTGTGAATGAAGCCTAAAGTGAATAGCATTGATTATTTTGTTACAATGGCACCTGAAAGTGGGTGGGATATATTAGCCAGCAAATTAACATCATGTCCCTGAAGTCGAATCAAAAGCAGAGAAAAATGGGCAACCATAGGGATGTGAGTGAATGGCTAAATTGTGACGGTTGGACAACTGGGTCAGAGCAACTCCAAAACTGCAGCTCCTGTGTGATGATTCTGGTCTACAGAGGTCAGAAACCACCAAAAGTTGTCCAAGGAAGGAAAACCATTGAACCTGCTACAGGGTCCATTGGTGGCCAAGGCTCATTGATACCCATGGGGAGCAAAAGTTGGCCTGTGAAGTCTCATCCACTAGAAGAGCTACTATAGTAAAAATTGCTGAAAAAGATAATGCTGGTTCTGATAGAAAACACCTAGATCATCAGTTTGTTTTGTATGGGGCTGTGTAGCCTCAAACTGGCCGGGGTGCCAGTGCTGACCCGTATCCACAGACAACGTGCCTACAATGGGCACATGAACTTTAGAACTGGAAGAAGGAAGAACGGAAGAAGGTGGCTTGGTCTGATGAATCACATTTTCTTTTACATCATGTGGATGGCCGGGTAAGTGTGTGTCACTTACCTGAGGAAGAGATGGCACCAGGATGCAGTATGGCAAGAAGTAAAGCTGATGGAGTCAGTGTGATGCTTTGTCTAGTGGAATCCATGGCTTGAAGGGTCAGGGCTGTATTGGTGGCAAAAGGGGGGACCTACTCAATATTAGGTGGGTGGTCATATTGTTATTGTGGGTGGTTATAATGTTGGTGTATATATAAAGTATAGATAGATAGATGGATAGATCCTGCACCTTCAGACCTTATATAAGCCCCCAATTCTGACATCTTCAGACTTCAGATCAACCCCCAATTACTGCACCTTGAGACCTCAGATCAGCCCCAATTACTGCACCTTCAGATTAGCCCCAGTTCCTGCACCTTCAGACCTTAGATCAACCCCAGTTCCTGCACCTTCAGACCTTAGATCAACCCCTAGTACTGGCATTTTCCAAATATCTCTGATTCCTGCACCTTCAGACCTCAGATCTGCCCCAATTCCTGTACCTTCAGACCTCATGCCAACCCTGATTCCTGCACCTTCAGACCTTAGATCAACCCCAGTTCCCGCACCTTCAGACCTTAGATCAACCCCAGTTCCCGCACCTTCAGACCTTAGATCAACCCCAGTTCCCGCACCTTCAGACCTTAGATCAACCCCAATTCCTGCACCTTCAGACCTTAGATCAGCCCCTAGTACTGGCATTTTCAGAATATCTCTGATTCCTGCACCTTCAGACCTCAGATCTGCCCCGATTCCTGCACCTTCGGACTTCAGATCTGCCCCAGCTCCTGCACCTTTATATCAGCCCCAGTTCCTGCACCTGCAGACCTCAGATCAGTCCCAAATCCTGCACCATCAATAATGCAGAGGTCTTGAATGCATACCTGCTACAGCTGGCAGTTTCACTTAAAGAAGGAAGAGGGTAGGCAGGTGGGCTACTTCATGTTGTCCAAGAACGTTCACAGCCTTTGCTGGTGCTGGCAAGAGAACCGCCACTTGAACATCAGCGCCACCAGGAAAGACGATGGCCTGCAGCCAGGTTTTGGAAGCATAGTGAGCTGTCAGTTACAGATTATGATATTGGTGCTTCTGAGTGTCCACATGGGCACACGTCCCGTAGTTTGCTGATTTCTGTTATTAGAAATGTTTCATGGGCCTTTTCAAGCCAAATACTGAAGTCACTTTGTATGTTTCTTCTCTTCTCATAGGTATTCAGTGGGTGATGCATTCCGCAGTGAATGTCAGACCCTGAACAGTCATCTTTCAGAACTGAGGACCACCACAGATAACAAACTGGTACGCATCTTCAATGTAGTCTCTTAGCGTTGGATTTTCTCGCCCCCGGCTAGAGATCACAGCACTGTGTAACCATTGGATTTTTAATTAAAAAGCGCTGTGTTTGCTGCTTGTGTTGCAGGCTAAAGACAAAGGCTTGTTAATAGAATTTGTAGTATAATTAATCTCATAAGGCCACAAACTTCCTGCTCTTGCAGAAGGACAGAAATACCGAAGGGCTAATATAACAGGGCTGCGTAGAAAACACCGCTCACAGTTCACCTCTGATTGCTGTTGCTGTAGGGCAGTGAAATTGGGTTGCTTTGGTTAATTGTATTTTCCAGATGATCACAGCGTTGTAAAGTAGATTGAGAAAGTAGAAAAAAATGTTTTTATGTTATTTTGGTGCTTGCCGAGTGCGCGTCAGTGGAAAACTGGCTTCTGTTAAAGCTGAACTCCAGTGACCAATACAGTGCCTTGAAAAAGTATTCATACCCCTCAAAATTTTCCACATTTTCTCATGTTACAACCAAAAACCTAAATGTATTTTATTGCGATTTTATGTGATAGACCGACACAAAGTGGCCCATAATTGTGAAATGGAAGGAAAATGATAAATGGTTTTCAATATTTTTTACAAATAAATCTGTGAAAAGTGTGGGGGGCATTTGTATTCAGCCCCCTTTACTCGGATACCCCTAACTAAAATCTAGTGGAACCAATTGCCTTCAGAAGTCACCTAATTAGTAAATAGAGTCCACCTGTGTGCAATGTAATCTCAGTATAAATACAGCTGTTCAGAGGTTTGTTAGAGAACCTTAGTGAGCAAACAGCATCATGAAGGCCAAGGAACACACCAGACAGGTCAGGGATAAAGTTGTAGAGATGTTTGAAGCAGGGTTAGGTTATAAAAAATATCCTGAGCTTTCAACATCTTATGGAGCACTGGGTGTATGTATGAATGTATGTATGTGTATATATATATCCATCATCCGAAAATGGAAAGAGTATGGCACAACTGCAAACCTACCAAGACACGGCTGTCCACCTAAACTGACTGGCCGGGCAAGGAGAGCATTCATCAGAGAAGCAACCAAGAGGCCCATGGTAACTCTGGAGGAGCTGCAGAGATCCACAGCTCAGGTGGGAGAATCTGTCCACAGGACAACTATTAGTCGTGCACTCCACAAATCTGCCCTTTATGGAAGAGTGGCAAGAAGAAAGCCATTGTGGAAAGAAAACCATAAGCAGTCCAGTTTGCAATTTGTGAGAAGCCATGTGGCTTCCCCTGGCAAAACCAGCCAGGGAAAAATCCAAGGAAAAATCCAAGCTCTACTTACCAACCAGCCAATTTAACCTGTCTAACAGTATGCGTTAAAAACAGGGGTTTGGTTGCACACGTTTGCAAATGCATGCGTAAGCTAGAGGCCCCGGCAAGGCACCCTGCTACCTCTAGTTCCTACCTCTAACTTATAAGAGGCTCCAGAGTGGAAGCACATGCATTCTGATGAGATAGATGGAGGGCAGATGGGCTGGAGGGAGCCCAACCCTCCTTAAAGGTGCAGGGACACACTGAAATAAATAAATAAATAATAATAATAACACCCAGCACATAGCACCATGGCTGCAAAGGTGTCAGTGTGTTAACTGACCAATATCAAGCATACAAAAGTGGGCCGCTGCCCCCATCTATAACTGGTCTATACAGCAAGGAGCATTGGAGGGCAACATATGACAAAAAACAGCCAAGGAAAAAATCCAAGCTCTACTTACCAACCAGCTTGCGACCAGTCAAATTAACCTGTCTAACAGTGTGTTAAAAACAGGAGTTTGGTTGCACACATTTGCAAATGCATGCATAGGCTAGAGGCCCCGGCAAAAAAAACCCTGTTTTTAACGCATACTGTTAGACAGGTTAGTTTGGCTGGTCGCAAGCTAGTTGGTAAGTAGAGCTTGGATTTTTTCCTTGGCTGTTTTTTGTCATATGTTGCCCTCCAATGCTCCTTGCTGTATAGACCAGTTATAGATGGGGGCAGCGGCTCACTTTTTGTATGGGGGGGGGGGACAGCAAACATGTGGAAGAAGGTGTTCTGGTCAGATGAGACCAAAATTTAACTTTTTGGCCTAAAAGCAAAACTCTGTGTGTGGTGGAAAACTAACACTGCACATCACCCTGAACACACCATCCCCACTGTGAAACATGGTGGTGGCAGCATCATGTTGTGTGTATGCTTTTCTTCAGCAGGGACAGGGAAGCTGGTCAGAGTTGATGGGAAGATGGATGGAGCCAAATACAGGGCAATCTTAGAAGAAAGCCTGTTAGAGTCTGCAAAAGACTTGAGATTGGGGCGGAGGTTCACCTTCCAGCAGGACAACGACCCTAAACATCCAGCCAGAGCTACAATGGAATGGTTTAGATCAAAGCATATTCATGTGTTAGAATGGCCCAGTCACAGTCCAGACCTAAATCCAATTGAGGATCTGTGGCAAGACTTGAAAATTGCTGATCACAGACGCTCTCCATC
>BLSH010532196.1:112624-124130 GCA_018402905.1 Glandirana rugosa
ATTTTTACGGTCTTTAATTAACTACCAAACATTTGCGCCGGTGAAAACGCGTTTGGTTAGTTATTTGTGGTTAACACTAAAAAAAATTGTTTTTATACTCCTTCTTATATTTCGCCGGTTTTGGCTACTTATTTATATTAAAAAAATATATAAAAAAAAAACTAAACATAAAATCGTTTTTCATTCTTTATAAAAAAAAAACGTTTTAACAACAGAGTAAAACAAATATCGCCGTTAGTCTTTACTGCGTCTCCCCTGGCTTATGGTGGTTTTCTTTCGAGATAAACACCCTTTTTTCCTGCGTTTAGAGTAAACCCATGTTGACAGTGCATGGACTGCCACCTCAGACAGAACACGTCCCTTGTTGGTGAGAACGCGTGGGCTAAGTTCCTGGGGACCATCACCCCTGTCTCCGGGTTGCCATCCCGCACTCTTGGGCCTCTGTCCCCACTACCAGGGGTCCTTGAATCGGGTGCGCAAGAGTGGTTGTTCCCTGCACAAGACAGACTCCACCGTCAGGTACGTGACAGTTGTACCCAAATGAGATTTGCGTCCTTTTTTCCCACAAATAGAGCTTTCTTTTGGTGGTATTCGGTCCCCTCTGCGTCATTTCTGATTGCCGCTATAAACAAAATGAGACAACAATTTTGCAAAAAAAAAATATTTCTTACTTTTTGCTAAAATACAAATCAAAAAAAAAATATATAAAAAAATTATATTTATTCATCGGTTTTGGCCGCTTTATATTCTTCCTCATATTTTTGTTAAAAAAAATCACAATTGGTGTTTATTGATTGGTTTGCGCAAAAGTGGCCGCGTTTACAAACCATCAATTAATTTCTGGCATTTTTACAATTTATTTTTACTAGTAATGGCGGTGATCTGCGATTTTTATCGGGACTTTGATATTGGGGCAGAGATTTCGGACATTTTTGACACTTTTTTTGGGACCAATGACATTTATACAGCAATCAGAAATGTAAATATTCACTGATTACTGTATAAATGTCATTGGCAGTGAAGGGATTAACCTGCAGGGGGCGCTCTAGGGGTTAACTGTGTTCCCTAGGCGTGTTCTAACTGTGAGGGGGCTGAGCTACCATGGGCATAAGAGATCTAACTGATCCCAGTGACAGGGATCAGTAGATCTTTGCAATGCCCACTGACAGAGTGGGGAACCGCTGTGTTTACATCATTCTTCCTCTTTGCCAGGCAATCGCGGCTCACCGGTGGAGATAGTCCGCTGAGCCCGCAGCCACACTCCTGCAGAGTGCAGCGGGCTCCCGTCCGCTTCAGCACACACGCGAGCTGCCGTTTATAGACGGTGATTCGCGGGACGCTGCCACGCTGCAGCAGTAAAAGTACGCGAGCTGGTCTGGAACCGGTTAATGAAATGGAAAAAATAACAGTTGAGGAACGTAATCCAAAAACAGATGCCAGAGCGGGTAATCAGATGAGCCGGGGTCAGGAAACCTAAAGTCAGCATAGTCAGGAGCAAAAACCAGGAACAGGAATCAGAAGGGAAATCAGCCAGGCACACACAGAAACCTTGACGATGCTAATCTGAGGAACAATAAAATCATAAAAAATATTTTATTTTTACAAGGTTTTAAATCCATAAATAGAGTTTTGCAGTTGATAATAATATATGTCTCAGCTGTTCACTCTTATTACATTAGTACCCCCATATGTATACCGCAACCGCCAACAGATCTGTCTTTAAAATCATGAATACAAACATTGTTTCCAAGCACTTGAAGCGGATTCCCGCCGTGGGAAGAGGATCATTTTCAACGTGTTTTCCCAGATCATAAATCTGCGGAGGCAGAAGACATATCTACAATATTACATCAAAACTGACATAAGAAACACTGCAGGAATCCGCTTCAAATGAATGGAAATAATAATTATGTTCTATAAAGACATCTAAGTTTGTTGATCAGTCCCCTTCTATTTCTCTGGTAATTTGGTAATAAATGGGATTAGTGCAATAGGATATGAAATGGCCTAATGGTATAGCCTAGTCTTATATTTTCAAGTAATGTTGAATTATATTTATTATTAGGATTGGGACTTAAATTTTATTGTATTTTTGTACAATGATAATAAAGGCTCTGTAGTTCAACTCGCCTCCCCGACTTCCCCAGAGCCTCTCCCATCCAAATGCCCCACTTTCTGTCCTACCCTCGAAACCCCTTCCTAATTCCATGTCATTGTTCCAGCTCTGTCTCCAGCACCGCTCCCCTCATTTCCTGCTTTCACAGGAGAAACTGAAAGCAATGTAGGGGGGAGCAGGGGCGTGGATTACTGGCACTGTGTGAGCCTATGAACAGGCTTGGGGCCTAACAGGATAGCCACCATTTGACCGGACACTATGGGCAACAATGAGCCATCACAGGTTGAGTGTATTTAAGGGCCAGGACAGATAGAAACAGAGCCTAAGGGTGGGACAGGTGGAGCTCAATAGAGCAGACCACCAATCTGCATGCCACATCCCGGCCACATCTCCCTCCCCCTGGGGTGTGGCTTGTGGATTGGATTGAACCATTGCAGGTTGAGTGCATTTAAAGGCCAGGATGATTTGAAACAAAGCCAATAGGGTGGGGTGGGTGGAGCTCAGTAGAGCAGATCACCAATCCAATCCGCAAGCCACAGCTCAGCCACACCCCCCCCCCTCCAGGGTGTAGCCAGGCTGTGGTTTGTGGATTGGATTAGTGGTCTGCTCTACTGAGCTCCACCTGTCTCACCCTATTGGCTCTGTTTTAAATCATCCTGGCCCTTAAATCCACTCAACCTGGGATGGCTCCTTGTTGCCCATGGTGTCCGGTCGAATGGTGTCTATCCTGAATGCTGGTATGCCTAAATAGTACTCTTGAGCTTTTCCCTCTTCTATTTGCATTTGGATGATGGCACTCCCATAGCACTCCACCATGCTTATATGCTGTGATTACTAGTGATCTGTGATTGTCTACAGTTAGTCACATGGTACAGGGTGCTGTGATTGGCCCAGGTACCATGTGATAGCTCTGGGACAATCACAGCTCACTAGTATAGGAGGCAGAGCTATTATGAATGAAAACAACTTTATTGACAATATGATCATGTGTACTATGAGCTTCAATCCGCTGTTTCCGGGGGGGGGGGGGCAGCGCCCCCCTTAGCCTGAGCAGGCACAATGGCAAATATGTACGTGATTGTGTTGGCCCACCCCAGTATATGTACTGTGGCGGGTAGGCAAGTGGCGCTGAATACAGCTGAATAGTATCCACGCTGCTTATTGTGGATGGGGGAATCCATGGATTTCCTTCATTCAGCTCTTGGTGTTGAACAAAAGTAAAAGAATTTATAGACAGCTTAAAGCAGAACTTCATCTGAAAAGAGAAGTTCAGATTTTCGTGCTCCTGGAGCTTTTTTTGGAACTCGATTTGGGCAGATTAGTGCACTTTTGAGACATTTTTCTATCCACGCTACTTACTGTGGATTGGGGACTCTATGGATCTCCTTCATTCAACCCTTGGCATTGAACAAAAGTAATTAGAAGAATATATTGTGCATGGCTGAAAAATCAGTTAATTCGGCAATTGCGGTAATTCGGAAATTCAGCATTCGGAAATCCGAAAATAACAAAGAACATTTGAAATAATAACTAACTAATAAATAACTACTAAATTACAGGTATTGGAATTTCCTTGAAAATATGGCTGTCAGTGATAAATTTCATATTTAAGTTCACTAACAACAGAACATCTGAAGTAATAATAAATAACTGTGAACTTAAATATGAAATGTATTCAATCTTATATTTAAGTTCACTAACAGCCAAATTTTCAAGAAAATTCCAATACCTGTAAGTTAATAGTTATTTATTATTTCAAATGTTCTTTCTTATTTCCGCGTTTCTTTGTAAGTGGGCAAACTTACAAAATCTGCAGGGGATCAAGTTATTATTTTCCCCATACACACAATATATATATTTGTGGTCAGAGTCTAATTGCTGCCAATGCAAGAACCCCATGTGCACCGCGACCTGAGGTGTGCCATGGTTAGTATGCCTATAAGGGGGCATACCCAGAGTATTATGGACATAACCCATGGAATGGGTGGGAGGGTCCAGCCAGAACGCAGACAAACGTCTGGGAGGAGGAGGGAGCTTATAAGACCCTGACTCCTCCCACAAACTCAGGCTAGCCTTAAAGTGGTAGTAAACCCTCATCATTTTCAGCCAAGGAAGCTGCAATCTTGGCCTCTGTTTAATCTACAACTGCCGTGATGCTGCACATGTGATCAGCTATGACACCAGCCATTGGATGGTTTGACAGTTTGGTTTAGAGCACAACCAATGGGAGTGTTACATTCCCGGCAATGTAACTGGTTTTTAAACTGTTAAATGGATGAGTTTACTACCGCTTTAATACATATATATTTATTATTTTTTTAAAATTTATTTTATAATTTATTTTATAAATATATAAATTGTTCTTCTTGGTGCACTATAGTTTTATTGGGGTATGGTGCATAGACCAGTCCAATGCGTTTTATTAGTGTATTCCGATACAGTGAATAATGTAGGCCTAGAGCAGGAATTGTTTCATCACCAGGAGAAAATAAAGGAAAGAGAAGCCTAAAAAACGAATTCAGCCAGCAGCACGTCGGAGGACTAGGGAGCTGCAATAGATGACATTTTCCTTAGTGGGTTTCGATCACTTTAATCAAAGCTGCAGATTGAAAAAAAAAAAATGAGCACAGCTTCTGAAATTACATTAACATAAAGCTTTTATGCGATTTTAATGTTTGAGTTAAAATCCACTTTAGCAGAAGGACAAACTCCTTTTTTCAGATTGGTGACATGTAAATACTTTGCGTTTCAAGGGGACTTTGGGGAAAACCTTGAGAGCTTCAAATGTGCTTCCTAGAAAACCAGGGGTCTTTGCAGGGAAGCAATTTGATATTTTGCATCTGATCCCATCCAGCGTTTATCTCCCGTCATTGCCACTCAGCATTTATAAACAGTCGGCCTTAATTGGAGCATTTAGCATGATTTGCTGTAATTTCACAGTGACGGAGCGTCTGCCATTGGCAGGAACCCCTCAGACTGGCACCTGTGCTGGATCAGATAACAAGGCACAGGACTACAACTGGCATGTCAGATTGCACTCTGCCAGCAAACTTTGTTCACTGAGAGATAATGGGCTTCCTACTCCTTTTTTTAAAAAATGTAATTATTAACGTTGACCTGTTCCTCAGATATACAGGAGGAGGCCTGGAAAAGCCATTCGTCTGCTCACCCCCAGAAAGGTGGAGAGCTGCGGAGGAGGAGCGGTCATCCTCTCTTCTGATGGCCAATGCTTTAGGTCAGGCGCGTCGTATTTAAATGGAACAGAGGGATTAACGGAGTCTGCTGAGTGCCAATTCCAAACTGTATTGCAGCACTTTATTCATTACCATAACAATACAAGCAATCTTCAATATTTTATCCCAAGAGGAGAAAGCGTATTGTGAAATATTCAACTGCAAAATTATACCACTTCAATACCAGGCCTGTTTCTTGAGTTCGGTGCTTACCTGTTAAAAACATTTTTTCTTTGCTATAAAATTACTTAGAACCCCCAAACATTATATATATATTTTTTCCTAACACCCTAGAGAATAAAATGGCGGTCATTGAAAAAATTTATGTCCCACCGTATTTGCGCAGCGGTCTTACAAGCGTGCTTTTTTTTGAATAAATTCAGTTTTTTTAGTTAAAAAATAAGAAAACAGTAAAGTTAGGCCAATTTTTTTCCATATTGTGAAAGATAATGTTACGCCGAGTAAAATGATACCCAACATGTCATGCTTCAAAATTGCGTCTGCTCGCGGAACGGCGATAAACTTTGCAAATTAAAAATCTCCATTGGCAACATTTAAAAAATTCTACAGGTTAGCAGTTTTGCGTTACAGAGGAGGTCTAGAGCTATAATTGTTGCTCTCGCTCTAACGATCGCGGCGATACCTCACATGTGTGGTTTGAACACCGTTTTCATATGTGGGCGGGACTTATGTATGCGTTCGCAAGGACGGGGCGCTTTAAATTTTTTTTATTTATTTATTTTGCTTTTTACTTTTTATTTTTACACTGTTCTTTAAAAAAAAAAATGTGATCACTTTTATTCCTATTACAAGAAATGTAAACATTCCTTGTAATAGAAAAAAGCATGACAGGTCCTCTTAAATATGAGATCCGGGGTCAAAAAGTCCTCACATCTCATATTTACACGCAAATGCAAAAAAAAAAAAAAAATCTGAAAAAAGTGACAGAAGAAAAAAAAATCGGGCCCTTTAAGACTGTTGGGAGGACGTCATTTCTGACGTCATTTCCGCCCGGCCTTGTTATGGAGCCGAGTGAGCGGCTTCAGCCGCTCAGTCGGCTCAGACACTGGGGGGACAGCATCGGATCATCTCCGGCGCTGCCGGCAGGTCCAGTAAGCGGCGGAGATGACCGGAAAGCGGCAGGGGGGGGGACCTCTCCCACCGCTGATAAAAGTGATCTTGCGGCGAATCCACCGCTGAGATCACTTTTATCTTGCAGGGAATCGCCTGCTGAAAAAAACGGTATCTGAATGGTGCCTGCAGCTGCACCCACCATTCAGATATCACCACTCAAACCCAAGGACGTCCAGGGGAGGGCTGGGCCAGGGGGCAGGGTGGCAATTGCCCCCCAGGCCACCCTAACTTACATTTTGATAGGCACTGGTGAGGCTACATTGATGGGCAATGGTGCGGCTGCATTGATGGGCACTGGGGAGGCTGCATTGATGGGCACTGACAAGGCTGCATTGATGGGCACTGATGAGGCTGCATTGGTGGGCACTGATGAGCTGCATTGATGCATTATTTTTGTTAAACCTCCTTTGTTGCTATTAACATTAAATTATGTTACCACATTGTATCGTATTTATCTTGCTTCATAACATCAATATCTGTTCTAAAACCAAGTGGGCATGGATGGTGAGCTGATTTGGTGATTCAATGGGCCACTTGACTGGACTTGCCCCCCAGGCCTAAGGCTGCCAGCCCTCCCCTGAGGACGTCATATGACGTCCGCCGGTACGGAAGTGGTTAAAGGAATCATAGTGGTTGATTTGCTAAAACCAGAGAGTGCAAAATCTGGTGCAGCTCTGCATGGTAGCCAATCAGCTTCTAACTTCAGCTTGTTCTATCAGGCCCCTTTCACACGCGTGGAGCCCGTTTTGACGGGCTTCAGTTCTCAGAGGGGATCCATCTGTTGATACCCGCTGAGCAGGCGGATTACAGGACAGTCTCTTCACTCTGCAGAAACTGACCTGTCAGAGCTCCATTCTCCTCTATGGAGGATCCGATGGACACAGACCGTCTGTCCGTGTTCATCCGATCCGATCCGCCAGGCAGATGGAAAATAGGGTTCCCATCCATCTGCTTTTGGCGGATCGGAGCGGATTGGATGTCAGCGGACATGTCACCACTGACATCAGTCACTCCATAGAGAGCAATGGAGCGTCCGTTCAGGTCCACCTGAAAAACTGACAGGCGGACCCGAATCATCCGCTGGTGTGAAAGGACCATTTAGGTTTGACCAAAAAGCCTGTTTGTTCAGAGCTGCACCAGATTTTGCACTCTCCAGTTTTAGTAAATCAACCCCATAGACTTTATGAATTATAGTGCGACCTGCCAACTCTCTCCATTTCTTTTTTATGATGCATGGAATAATCTGATAGCTTATTGCCGCCCCCCTTCCTCTATTATATCCTCCATGTTTCCATTCCTGCTATATCTCTCCATGTCTCTTCCCAACCAGGCCATTTTTTGCGATTTGGCACTGCGTCACTTTAACTGACAATTGGCGGTCATGCGGCTTTGTACCCAAACAAAATTGATGTCCTTTTCCCCCCACAAATAGAACTTTCTTTTGGTGGTATTTGATCCCCTCTGCGGTTTTTATTTTTTGTGCTATAAACAAAAAAAGACATAATTTTGAAAAGAAAACAAAAACAATATTTTTTACTTTTTGCTATAATAAATATCCAAGAAAATAAAATGTAAAAAACGAATTTCTTCATCAGTTTAGGCCGATATATACAGTTGTATGCAAAAATGAGGTTTATTGGATTGACAGAAAATGTGCAATATGCGTCAAAACAAAATTAGACAGGTGCATAAATTTGGGCACCCTTGTCATTTTGTTGATTTGAATACCTGTAACTACTTAGCACTGATTAATTGGAACACACAATTGGTTTGGTGAGCTCATTAAGCCTTGAACTTCATAGACAGGTGCATCCAATCATGAGAAAAGGTATTTAAGGGGGCCAATTGCAAGTTGTTGTTCTCTTTGACTCTCCTCTGAAGAGTGGCAACATGGGGGCCTCAAAACAACTCTCAAATTACCTGAAAACAAAGATTGTTCTACATTATGGCTTAGGGGAAGGCTACAAAAAGTTATGGCAGAGATATCAGCTGTCAGTGTCCACTGTGAGGAACATAGTGAGGAAATGGAAGACCACAGGCACAGTTCTTGTTGAGGCCAGAAGTGGCAGCCACATAAAATATTGGAGAGGCGAAGGATGGGGGAGAACGGTCAAAAACAGCCCACAGGCCACCGCCAAAGACCTCCAACATCAACTTGCTGCAGGTGGCGTCACTGTGCATCGTTCAACAATTCAGCGCACTTTGCACAGGGAGAAGCTGTATGGGGGATGGGAAAGAAGCCTTTTCTGCACACAGCCACAAACGGAGTCGCTTGAGGGATGCAAATGCACATTTGGACAAGCCAGCTTCATTTTGGTCATAACAAGGGGCGTTATGCATGGCGGCAAAAGATCACAGCGTTCCAAGAAAAACCCTTGCTACCCACAGTAAAATTTGGTGGAGGTTCCATCATGCTGTGGGGCTGTGTGGCCGGTGCCGGTAATGGGAATCTGGTTAAAGTTGGGGGTCGCATGGATTCCACTCAATATCAGCAGATTCTTGAGAATAATGTTGAGGAATCGGTCACAAAGTTGAAGTTACGCCGGGGCTGGATATTTCAACAAGACAACGACCCAAAACACTGCTCAAAATCTACTCTGGCATTTATGCAGAGGAACAAGTCCAATGTTCTGGAATGGCCATCCCAGTCCCCAGACCTGAATATCATTGAACATCTGTGGGGTAATTTGAAGCGGGCTGTCCATGCTCGGCAACCATCAAACCCAACTGAACTGGAGATGTTTTGTAAGGAGGAATGGTCCAAAATATATTCATCCAGAATCCAGACACTCATTACAGTCTATAGCAGGGGTAGGGAACCTGTGGCTCTCCAGCTGTTGTAGAACTACATTTCCCATCATGCTTCTGGGAGTAATTGTATCCATCAACCTTGCAATGCCTCATGGGAAATGTAGTTCTACAATAGCTGGAGAGCCACAGGTTCCCTACCCCTGGTCTATAGGAAGCGTCTAGAGCAGTGGTTCTCAACTCCGGTCCTCGGGACCCCCCAACAGGCCAGGTTTGCAGGATAACTGAAATATATCACAGGTGATATAATTTGCTGCTCAGTGATTGCAGTATTCTAGTCTGCATCTCCCCAAGGTAATACTTAAAATCTGGCCTGTTAGTGGGTCCCGAGGACCGGAGTTGAGAACCACTGGTCAAGAGGCTGTTATTTCTGCTAAAGGAGCCTCTACTAAATATTGATGTGATTTTTCTGTTGGGTGGGGTGCCCAAATTTATGCACCTGTCTAATTTCGTTTTGACGCATATTGCACATTTTCTGTTAATCCAATAAACCTCATTTCACTACTGAAATATTACTGTGTCCTTCAATTATTTGATAGATCAAAATGAAATTACTGATCCAAACACCCAAATATTTATAAATGACAACCATGGAAATTGTCAGGGGTTCCTAAACTTTTGCATACAACTGTATTCTTCTACATATTTTTGGTAACAAAAAAAATCGCAATAAGCGTATATTGATTTGTTTGCGCAAAAGTTATTGCGTCTACAAAATAGGGAATAGATTTATGGACTTTTTATTATTATTTTTTTTTTTTTTATAGTAATGGCAGCGATCTGCAATTTTTAGCGGGACTGCGATATTGCGGCGGACAGATCGGACCCGCCTGACACTTTTTTGGGAACCAGTGACATTATTGCACTGATCAGTGCTAAAAATATGTACTGTACTAATAACACTGGCAGGGAAGGGATTAACACTAGGAGTGATCAGTGGGTTAAATGTGTTCCCTCATTGTGTTCTAACTGTATGGGGGATGGGCTGCCTGGGGAAACACACAGATCCCTGCATAGCACAAAATCCGTGTGATTGTCTCCTGTCAGACTGGAGATCTGCCTTGTTTACTTCGGCAGATCCCCATTCTGTCACTGCAGGGAATGATCGCGGGTGGACCCGCTGATTGCCTCCCCCACTGGGGGGCGCGCTCACAAAAGCTTATTCCTGTGCCAACGTACAGCTACGGCAATTCGCAGGAATGAGCCGACCTGCCGCAGTATAATGGCGGCAGCTGGTTGGCAAGTGGTTAAACTCAATTTTTTAGATGCATCCTTATACTGCTTATCTCACAGATTTGTTTGTGGTATTGCAAGTATTTTACATTTTATCCAATCGCTTTTCCATTATATATTGGACCCGTCAAGAGTAAAGGGTTTCTGCATCTCTGTCTATTATGTATATACAAAAGAAAAAAAATCTAATATGATTTATTTCACTGTCAAGATGTGTGTGTGTGTATATATATATATACAGTATCTCACAAAAGTAAGTACACCCCTCACATTTTTGTAAATGTTTTATTCTATCTTTCCATGTCACAACACTGAAGAAATGACACTTTGCTACAATGTAAAGTAGTGAGTGTACAGCTTGTATAACAGTGTAAATTTGCTGTCCCCTCAAAATAACTCAACACACAGCCATTAACGTCTAAACCACTGGCAACAAAAGTGAGTACACCCCTAAGTGAAAATGTCCAAATTGGGCCCAAAGTGTCAATATTTTGTGTGGCCACCATTATTTTCCTGCGTTGCCTTAACCCTCTTGGGCATGGAGTTCACCAGAGCTTCACAGGTTGCCACTGGAGTCCTCTTCCCCTCCTCCATGATGACATCACAGAGCTGGTGGATGTTAGAGACCTTGCACTCCTCCACCTTCCATTTGAGGAGCCCCACAGATGCTCAATAGGGTTTAGGTTTGGAGATGCTTGGCCAGTCCATCACCTTTACCCTCAGCTTCTTTAGGAAGGCAGTGGTCGTCTTGGAGGTGTGTTTGGGGTCGTTATCACAACAAGGACTCTAAAGTCAGACAGGGGAAGAGGCTGTGACTTCAGTGTCTATGTTGTGAACTTTAAAGATGAATTTCCCCACAATGCCTGCAGCTATAGTGGTTATTGAGGGTTGTTTTAAAGTATGTTTTCTGCTTGCTCAGTATGTTTATACATTAATGTGCATAATCTGGGTATTAACTAGATTAACTAGGTTAAAATGATGT
>BLSH010532196.1:154627-167743 GCA_018402905.1 Glandirana rugosa
AAGACATTTCCACTTGAACGGGAAATTACGTCTCTTACGTAATTCCGGCCCAGGTGTATACACACCGGCGCCAAAGGTCGAAGCTGAAAAGGGCTGAAACTGCTGGAAGGTGGAGGTATTTCCAGAAGTTTAGATCCACTTAAAATAAAGCCAACTAATACCAAGTCATATTCATGTGGTTATGGTGCTTGCTTGCATTTAACAAATACATTTAATGGTCTATTAAAGTGGTTCTAAAAGTAGAAGGTTTTTTTCCCCTTAGGCTGGGTTCATATATTTGCATGACATGCGAGTGTGATTGGGTCTCAATGGAGCCGGTTCACACAAGTCCAGGACGACCGCGGTGTGAATTCCAAAAGGGTGCTGTGCATTTTTGGGTCCGGTTCAGGTGCAAATTCAGGCAATAATTCAGACTTGAATCGCACCAGAATGGGTGAGCAGGAACGCACCAGACCCCTGGCTGGAAACCGCGGCCACACATATGTGGACCCGGCCTTAATGCATTCTCTGCATTAAAGGGCAAGTTCACCTTTACAGAAAAATCTGTAAGGTGAATTTACACAGGACAGTCTCCTCATTGCCCCCATGTCCCGCTGACCTGTAGTCCAGCGATCACCCGCACTGACACCTCGGGTTGCTGCTTCACTAGTCTGGGGCTTAGAAATCCCCTGCGGCTCAATCCCCTACATGTACCTCTTCAGGGGGTACGTAAAGGAGCATTTTAATTTGCCGGTGCCATCACATGGGCGGAGCCGACCAATCAGAACCCACGAAGCCCGTCCTGTCACCGCAGGAGAAGAGAAAGCCGTTGGGATTTCAAAGTGACGATGTGATCTGTGAGAATGGGAGATCGCCAGACCCAGGTACTGCGGGACCAAGCGCGATGGGGAGGGACTCCAGTGTAAGTTCACCTTACAGATTTTCTGTAAAGGTGAACTTACACTTTAAGGTAAAAAAACTTGTGTATGCAGCCCCCCCCCCCCCCCTTATACTTACCTGATCTCAATGCACTGCTGTGCCCAAGAGCAGAGCCTCTCTCCTTTCTCTCCTCACTGGAAATCAAGGCAGCAGCAGGAGCCATTAGCTCCCACCAATCACAGCCAGTGAGGAGTAAGTGAGGGGCGGGGCCAAGCTGTGTTTGTCAACAGACACACAGAGCGCAGCTTGGGAGCGAGCCTGCACAGGTGCTTCCATAACAAACAACTTGCTATGGGGGCTTTTGGGGGGGGGGGGAGCAAGGAACGGGGTGTGGGGGACCCCAGAAGAGGAGGATCGGTGGTGCTGTGTGCAAAACCATTGCACAGAGCAGGTAAGTATAACATGTTTATTATTTACATCCTTTAGAATCACTTTAATGAATACAGGGCTGCATTCATTTGTGTCTTTTATCTGCCTGGAGTTCAGCTTTAAAAGGGAACCTGTCACTGCCAGGGCTTCTATGGTCCATCCTCTATGGTGAATGAACACACACAGTGATGTGGACGTCCTACAGTTAGCATTACCTTTAGTAGTTGGGCAAAAGCAGAGCCTTTAGCCTTGGTTGGGAGTTTCGCCTGCCCCCTTCCTTTTCTCTCTTTTTAATGGTCACCCATATTGACATCAATCGCAGATAATATGACAATAAGCACAATGTAATATCAACATCACAAGCCATTTTAGTACTGGCTATTCTTCAGTTATGCTGTGTATTCCATCTGCAGATATGTAAGATTTTTTCAAAGCCCTTTATGAATCCCCGAGAGTATATTTATCTTGAAAAAGGGATTTGGCGGGACTTTTGTGTAGGCACCAAAAGAGGCAATGAATTGTATAAAAAAAATAATAGAAAATTTTATTGACGTTACATAGGAAATATAAAAGAATATCCAATGTGTATGCTATTGGGATAAATGATGCAAACTTATCAACATCGTTAATAAAATTGATTACTGCCAATTTTACCTTTACCTCAAACTGATCAAAATACAGCAGCAATAACGCAACAATGGTGCATACATGTTCATAGGAGTGCCCCACATATATGCACAATTGTTGCTTTATTGCTGCTGTATTTTGATCAGTTTGACAAAACAGACATTTTTTTGCCCATTGGGCTTTAAATGCAGTGTGCATAAGGTAGACACAAAGGTAAAGTATTGGGAGTAATCAATTTTATTAATGATGTTGATCAGTTTGTATCATTTATCCCCAATATCATACAAATTGGATATCCTTTTATATTTTATATTTCCTATGTAATGTCAATAAAGTTTTCTTTTTTTTTTTTTTTTATACAATTTATTGCCTCTTTTGGTGCCTACACAAAAGTCCCGACCAAATCCCTTTTTATAATTCTTTAGGATGTGGCACCATTTATCTGGTGACACCCAGACATTTGGATACATTTGTTATAGTATATTTATCTTCCCATTCCCATTAGCAATTCAGCCAGAGAGTGTGGCCTTTATTAGCAAGCTACATTGAACCTTACCTAAACCCAAAAGTTAAAGTAGAACTATAGGCAAAACTTTATTTTTATTTAGGATAGAGCAAGGAAAATTTTTTAACCCCATAAGATTTTTTTTTTTTTTTCGCCATCTGAGTCTCATTGCGGAGATTTCCCTTCACTTTCTGTCCCATAGCCAAAATAGGAAGTGACAGGAAATCCCTTAAATTAAGGGACTTCTCTGGGGAACCCAAGATCACCAGAACCTGTGTCCCCATTGGAAGATTTTACTTTTCTGGGGACAGTCCAAAATTTGGGATTTGTTTACCTCCACTTCAAACGATAATGGGAAACAGGACAAATAGAGAGGGCGATTCTCCGTAATGGGGGCACAGACAGCAATAAAAATGACAAGCATTCTAATCCCTCTTCAGTACACCCAAAACTAAAAAAAAGTTTTGTCTTTAGTTATACTTTAAAATGTAATATATTGCAGCTTAGTCTTTAGGTGGGTTGGCTGCATTCATTTTCATCTTTAGGTACCATTCACACGTGTGCAACTTGTCATGCAACTTTGGACATCAAAGTCGCAGGACAAGTCATTCCCCATGTTTTCCAATGATAACCATTCATATATGGGTGACTTAAAGCTGCAGAAACTTCAAAGTAATTCATGCACTACTGTGGTCCCACTTTCATGCAACTTGAGGGCCATAGACTTCAATGTTAACCCTCAGAAGTTGCATGAAAGTCGTATCGGAATGATATACAATGCAACAGTTGTCCATTATCACTGGTCAAAGCCAAAGTCGTATCCCAATTGCACCCATCCAAAGTTGCACTCCAAAGTCAGCGCAATTTTGGAGCCCTACAAATGTTAATGGAGCCTTAGGCCCCTTTCACACTTCTGCGACTTGAAAGTTGACCTGCAATTGTCGGGTGAATTTCGGACTTAACATTGGAGTTTATGGGAGGGGGCACCTGGTTTGGGGACACCGTTCTCCTGAACCATAGGCAATAAAAATACCAAAATACCAAAGTTTGGGACCTCCAGCACCTATGGTTCGGCGCAAGGTCTTATTGCAAGCATTGGGTGAGGCTGTGCTGCCTGTGCACTGTTTTTTTTCCCCCCCACACTAGCATGCATTGCACACTTCACTTGAATGGGTCATGCTTGGCAGGCTACACCTGGTAAGTGTGCCAGGGTGTATAAATACTACTGCGGCTGCAACATGTGTGCCCCCCTGTCCAGTGGGTGGATGTGGTGGGGTGGCCAGTGGGCGGGCCCTGGGGAATGTTGGTGGTCAGACGGGGGGGGGGGGGCCCAGGTCTAAAGCTGTGTAAGGGGACCCAACATTTCTGATGGCTGCCCTGCCTACATGACAAACATGGCTACCCCCATAGATACAATGGAGCGTTTAGCGTAGACATGAAGAGACAGGAAAGTGTGTTAGTCATAGGATTATCAGACAAAAATTTAAAGGAAAAAAAAAACGAATGCAGCCAACAAATCTGTTGAGCTACAATATAATACATTTTTGTTTTGCGGTTTAAAGGATGCAAATTTTAGACTTACGTGTCATATAAACGTCTGAGAAAAAATCCATGCAAGATCTGGGGTGCTGCAATACCTGCATACGGAGAGTCACAAGAACTTTTATGGTTCATTCATTACCTTAAAGCACAAATGCATAATTAATCCTCATCATCTCCCTGCCCCATACCTATGATTGTATTGGTGTCACATGCGATGGTAAGACTGGGGAAGCAGGAGAAATACTGAATGATCTTCATGTACAATACTCTGTGTCAGTGTTACTATTACCCAATAAGAAGGGGTAGTGTATTCTTGTTGTAGTTGCTTGTACAGATAAATCTTGTTCAGTGGGAATGTAAAACAATATTCTATTTACACCTTTTCTACCTACGGATGTATCCAGGTTGGGTGAATCACGGGCCTGTAAGTAGTGACCTGCCCTCCTGTCACGGCTGATGTAGATTTCGTAGATCCGTGTTGGAAATCCTCAAATAAAGCCTCATTCAGGGTTCACTGGCAGGAAACAACCTGTAAAGTCTTAGTTCATTATGGCAGCCAATCAGAATGTATTGTTCTCTGATCTGACTTAAATAAACTGAAATCTGGCGGCTGTGTACACTGTATTGAAGAAGCCAGGGGGTATTTCAAATAAGCACAAGCCCTTTACAATTGCTGTCTGCTGTGTATGGGACACGGTCATTAAGCGCCCAGGGCGAAGATGCCAAACTGCCTGCCCCCTTCCCTTAAGGGTGCCCCCCATCCCTGCAGTAACCCATTGCGCCCAGGGCAGCTTACCCTCCTGCCCACCCCTGAGCACAGTACGGTTCCTGACGTTTAGGAGGGAGCAGATTCTAGGGGGAACACATACACGGCCTGATAAATGTGGCAATTTGTAGCACGTGATAAAAGGATTTGGTTGTAAATTGCATGGGGGGAGAGGGGGGTTATAGCCATTAGCTTCCAACTTGTCCCTCATTTGGAGGCCTGATCCTCTTCTGAGATGAAATCACTCTGTCCCTTTTTCCTCAATTGTTTCCCATTTTCATCTGATGTATAGACCTCTATAAATATTTACTATTCACCTGCCTAAAGCGTTATACTACAGTAAAAGTTTCAGCCAACCTCTAAGGGCGCTTTCAGACAGGTGGCCGGGGATGTGGCTGGGCCCCGGTTTGGCCAGCCACCCACCCAAAATGTCACAATACAGCCACACACATGCCATGGCTGCAATGTTTTCCTTTGTGGCATTTTAACTTGGGATGCAGAGTCTGACAAGCAGCATGGCTTAATAAACTTGCCCATTGAGTTCAATAGGACCGCACCACAACTGCGTGCAGTGCACCCAACTGCGGCATTACGGGGGTTAAATACGGCAATATAATGCTGAACACAGGAGGTTGGCTGCTCAGCACGTCCAGCCAGAAATCCTCTCTCATTAGTTCACAAAATGCAAAACGATCTCTACAGCATGGCAGCCACCTGGCGCAGGGCCCGGATGTTAGTGCAGATCACTGGAGTAGCAGAGTCTACTTCAGTGATTTCCAGATTCCGGGGACATTGGCCAAGTATGGTATATGCATAGTAACATTGGCCAAAGCTGGACCAATGTAACTATGTATAAAATATCCATACCTGCAATTATTCTTTAACCAGCTGCGGACTGCCCACTGCCTTTTTACTGCGGCCGCTCTGCGCTTAATCACGTAAACGTGCTGTGCTCTGATTCAGCACAGCACAATTCGGTCAGCAGGTCTCAGCCAATGGTTTATGGCCCCTTCCCAGCCAGTGCCAGTGTTGGCACTGATCACTGTATTAGTGTCACTGGAGAGGTCAGTGTCAGTCAGTTTCCACCAGTGTCACTTAGTTTTACTATCACAGTACCATTATAAGTCGCTGATCACCACCATTACTAGTATAAGAAAATAAATAAAAATTCTGTATATACAGTAAAACCTTGGTGTGAGAGTAACTTGGTTTGAGAGCGTTTTGCAAGACAAGCAAAATTTTTCAATAAATTGTGACTTGATATAAGAGTAGCGTCACAACTGGGTATAAAAGAGAAGAGAGGCGCCACTAAGTGTAGTAATATGGTTACATTTAATGAAGGTACAACATTTAGCAACTCACATGGGTTATGATTAAACCAGGCACATCTAAGTATGCAGCATCCGGGGTAAAGCTGTCCATATAGACCGTCCTCCACACCACCATCAAAGCCATCCCTTCCACACTGCGCTCCAAGCCTCGCTTTCAGATCGCTCTACTGCAGGGGAGTCTTCCCGGTCACGATTGGAGACTGACAGCGGTGAGAGCCGGCGGTGCGGAGGACGGTCTACAGTTGTGTGCAAATGTTTAGGAACCCCTGACAATTTCCATGATTGTCATTTATAAATATTTGGGTGTTTGGATCAGCAATTAAATTTTGATCTATCAAATATCTGAAGGACACAGTAATATTTCATTAGTGAAATGAGGTTTATTGGATTAACAGAAAATGCACAATATGCATCAAAATGAAATTAGACAGGTGCATAAATTTGGGCACCCCAACAGAAAAATCCCATCAATATTTAGTAGAGCCTCCTTTAGCAGAAATAACAGCCTCTAGACGCTTCCTATAGCTGTAATGAGTGTCTGGATTCTGGGTGAATGTATTTTGGACCATTCCTCCTTACAAAACATCTCCAGTTCAGTTGGGTTTGATGGTTGCCGAGCATGGACAGCCCGCTACAAATCACCCCACAGATGTCCAATGATATTCAGGTCTGGGGACTGGGATGGCCATTCCAGAACATTGTACTTGTTCCTCTGCATAAACGCCCGAGTAGATTTTGAGCAGTGTTTGGGTCGTTGTCTTGTTGAAATATCCAGCCCCGGCATAACTTCAACTTTGTGACCGATTCCTCAACATTATTCTCAAGAATCTGCTGATATTGAGTGGAATCCATGCGACCCTCAACTTTAACCAGATTCCCAATACCGGCACCGGCCACACAGCCCCACAGCATGATGGAACCTCCACCAAATTTTACTGTGGGTAGCAAATGTTTTTCTTGGAAGGCTGTGATCTTTTGCCGCCATGCATAACGCCCCTTGTTATGACCAAATAACTCAATCTTTATCCAAATGTGCATTTGCATCCCTCAAGCGACTCCGTTTGTGGCTGTGTGCAGAAAAGGCTTCTTTCCCATCCCCCATACAGCTTCTCCCTGTGCAAAGTGCGCTGAATTGTTGAACGATGCACAGTGACGCCATCTGAAGCAAGTTGATGTTGGAGGTCCTTGGAGGTGGCCTGTGGGCTGTTTTTGACCGTTCTCACCGTCCTTCACCTCTCCAATATTTTATGTGGCTGCCACTTCTGGCCACAAGAGCTGTGCCTGTGGTCTTCCATTTCCTCACTATGTTCCTCACAGTGGACACTGACAGCTTATATCTCTGCCATAACATTTTGTAGCCTTCCCCTAAACCATAATGTAGAACAGTCTTTGTTTTCAGGTCATTTGAGAGTTGTTCTCTTTGACTCTCCTCTGAAGAGTGGCAACATGGGGGCCTCAAAACAACAACTTGCAATTGGCCACCTTAAATACCTTTTCTCATGATTGGATGCACCTGTCTATGAAGTTCAAGGCTTAAGGAGCTCACCAAACCAATTGTGTGTTCCAATTAATCAGTGCTAAGTAGTTACAGGAATTCAAATCAACAAAATGACAAGGTTGCCCAGATTTATGCACCTGTCTAATTTTGTTTTGATGCATATTACACATTTTCTGTTAATCCAATAAACCTCATTTCACTACTGAAATATTACTGTGTCCTTCAGTTATTTGATAGATCAAAATGAAATTGCTAATCCAAACACCCAAATATTTATAAGTGACAATCATGGAAATTGTCAGGGGTTCCTAAACTTTTGGATACAACTGTATGTGGACAGCTTTACCCCGGATACTTAGATGTGCCTCTTTTAATCAACCATGTGAGTTTTATTAAATGTAACCATATTGCTACACTAAGGGCACTTTCACACTGGGGTCGGTGGGGCGGCAGCGGTAAATCCCTCGCGGGTTTCAGCTGGGATTTACCGCTGTTCTAGCCTGGCTACGGTGATGGGAGCGGTGCGCTTTTACGCCTCCACAAGGGGTTAAAAGTGCTGGCTCTCTGCGCTTCCGAGGTGGTGTGCAGCCACTTCAGAAGCGCTGCCCCATTGTTTTCAATGGGCAGGGGTGGTGGAGGAGCGGTGTATTACCACTTACCGCACCGCTCCAAAGATGTTGCTTGCAGGACTTTTTGTAACGTCCTGCAAGCGCACCACCCCAGTGTGAAAGCACTCAAGGCTTTCACAGTGGGGTGGACGGGGGGGGGGATTTTTCAAGCGAATTACAGCCGCTATTTTTAGCTAAATGGCGCCTGTAAAGCACCTCAGTGTGAAAGGGGTCTTAGAGGTGCCTCTCTTCTTTTTTATACTCTGTAGCTCCTGCTGGATTTTTCTTCTAATCCCCTTGTGGAGGCGGCCATTTGTGGATGGACATTTTATGGTTACACAACCAATCACATCGCTATAATCTTTTTATATGGGCTGAAGGACTTCTGAATAAATGGTTGTGGAACGAATCATCTGAGTTTCCATTATTTCTTATGGGGAAATTCGCTTTGATATATGTGCGCTTCAGATTACAAGCATGTTTGCATGCTTGCAATCCAAGGTTTTACTGTATATACCATCATTTGTAGACGGCCTGAGAGATGCATTTCTTTGTTGACAATTGCTTCATCTGCAATACATTGTCAGCAAGGAATTACATATGTTGCTGGCAAACCAGTCCCATTCCACAAATGCTAGCTGTCTGGCTGCCATGTTGCCAGGCAGCTAGACCCCCCCTCCCCCATATTTCCCTTAAGAAAGGCTAAAATTCCACTGTGGAAGGAAACCTAACTCTTTATTTCCATAGACAGAACAAAGACGACGTTGTGCTGATACGGACAAGTCTTCTACTTGCCATCACAAATGTTCCTGAGCTGATTTTAGCTCAATTAAAACACTTCCAGCCAAGACAGAAATAGACTCACACATGGAGAGCAGCCTGTTCTCCAAGGAGCTGTCATCTTTTTAATTAGTTCATTTTAATATTTAAAACAAGATTAGCGCTTTAGGCGGGGGGCATCATCAATCACACGGGGGCAGGAAAACCCAACGAGTCAAAAGACATATGCACCTGGGTGGGTAATTCATCAACAGCTGAGGATATGAATGGAATACTTATGCTTGTTTACTAGCAAAACAGGGCCTTTATAAAGTGGGGCATCGGGGTGAAGGGCCTTTATAAAGTGAGGCATCGGGGTGAAGGGCCTTTATAAAGTGGAGTATCAGGTTATTAAGCAATCCTTCACCTACTTTGCACCACTTCCCCACCCCACCTCCTATGAGGTTGAGCAGATGGTTAGGCACGTGCCAAAAGAGGGGGGGGGGGGATATCCCCCTGCCAGGCCACAGTGTGCTCCCAAATGGAGTGGCCTGGCATTGGGGGGGTTGCACCTTCTTACCTTTCCTGTACATTACGAATCTGTATACCATTTGTCATGAATCATTTTTGTATTTTTGATGCAGATGGAAGTGATCTGTTAACTTTTATCTCTTATCAATAAAAATATTGGAAAATAAATAAAGTGGAGTATCGTGGGTACAGGGCCTTTATAAAGTGGGGTATTGGGATACTGGGCCTTTTCAAAGTGGGGTATCGGGGTACAGGGCCCTTTTCAAGGTGGGGTATTGGGGTACAGGGCCTTTATAAAGTGGGGTATCGGGATACGGGGCCTTTATAAAGTGGGCTAACGGGGTACAGGGCCTTTTCAAAGTGGGGTATCGGATTACAGGGCCCTTTTCAAGGTGGGGTATTGAGGTACCGGGCCTTTATAAAGTGGGGTATCGGGACACGGGGCATTTATAACGTGGAGTATCGGGGTACAGAGCCTTTATAAAGCGGGGTATCCGTATATGGGGCCTTTATAGAGTGGGGTATCTGGGTACAGAGCCTTTATAAAGCGGGATATCGGTGTAAAGGGCCTTTAAAAAGTGGGCTATCGGGGTACAGGGCCTTTAAAGCGGGGTATCGGTATATGGGGCCTTTATAAAGTGGGGTGTTGGGGTACAGAGCCTTTATAAAGCGGGGTATCGGTGTAATCGGGGTACAGGGCCTTTATAAAGTGGGGTGTTGGGGTACCACAGCATTGGAGATTGTGCACAGCCCTTGGCTTCTGTCTCTTCTGAGAGAATGTCTTTTCATTGGGAAAGGAAATTTACTGACGTGCGGCATCAAGCATATCCAGATATACCCTGAACACCTGTGTGTACTGAGCCAGGTACATCACAATTTTTACACAGGGCAATTTTAGTAAGTCAACTAATCAGTACTACAATCACTAGCAATGAGTCGCTAAGAGTAGCAATCAATCACTACACAGATGGAACCAATGGCACAAGCAGCATGCAGGAGCAATTAATCACATACTTTTGTAGCACTGGGCAATCTTGTATGGATTGACATACACAAAGGATGAGCAAAATTGAGTGCTTTTCCTAAAATTTTTTGCCGAAATTTTGGAGATTTTCAAAATTTCGCCATTTTAACAATGGAGAAGGCATAATTAAAACTAGTTTAGTCCAGAATATTGTTTACCCTGTAGCTGCAGGCACTTCAATTACCTCTAATAGAGTGTTTCCTACATTGTGCAGGCTGCTGCTTCACGTAGAAATCTTCTCTACAGGGTGCCCGGTCTTGTTTCTGGTGCTGAACTTCTAGCACAATAGAGGTTAAAGTGTTACTAAACCCAGGAGCTTGCGGTCACTATATCCGGTCTCCAACAGTACACCTTTTCTCATCAGCAGTATATAGCAGTCTTGTGATTTTTATCAGTGTTTGGTTTTAGCTTGTAGGAGGAGTTTTCATTCTCCTTTGATTGTCCTATGAGGCTGTATGACCCCTGACCCTCTGTCTGGACAGTGCTGATTGGCACTGTGCTGATCACATGCACCCTCCCAAGAAAAAAAAAAAACTCTCTGCACATGCTCAGTTTGGTGTGTATTGCTAGAGTGACTCCAATGCTCTGTTCTCTCAGGAGATGGATTGGGGACAGTGGAAGTAGGGGAGGACCAGAGAAGACAGGATCAAACAGTCTTTTTTACACAATGTGGAGGATTTTCCCCTTAGGTTCCACAGGGAGTATAACAAGCACGCTTTACTGCATATACAGTGATTTTAATGTTGTGGTTTTAGTAACACTTTAATTCCTTTGGAGCAAGTAAAAAAAAATAGTTTTAACCTCTAGTGGGATTTTGTCTGCAATCAATGTCATAGACATAGAGAGTTATATATAAAACAATTTTTATTAATGCCATTGAATAAAAATGGCCTCATTTTAAGAACACCGTGTTACATTGAACACTTCCAGAGAAAGGCAACAGAATCAACAATGTCAAACTTAAACCAGCAGTGGTACAGCCAGTTGTACTCTGCAGATTGGGATGAAATCACCAGAGCCAACCTCAACTGGGAGAGTCCAACGTGTTTCGAACATGCATTATATAATGTTCTTCATCAGGTATGTACCACTATCATAGGCAAATACAGGTTCACCTTTGAACCCCCAAGGAATACACTAGGCACCAGAAATGCGGCAAGGAGAAGGGTAGGTACATACACCCAACTACAGCAAAGCCGAATGGAAACAATTATGTCCAATCATAAGCAATAGTGGGTCACGAATGCTTGCTCACAATCCTGTGGATAGGTCTTTCCTCAAGGACAGCACCTTTGTCCTAATTCCTTTGGAGCAAGCGCCGTTCAAGATGGTCCAGTGAGGACCCACCCCCTCCTCTCCACTCATGCAGCCCCTGCATTGTTTACATTGAAAGTAACACAATCTCTGAATGTGGCAGATTCAGATGAATGTCGGGATTCTCTCCCCCGTTCAGAGATTGCGTTGCATTTAGTACAAACAATGAATAGGATTTTCTCGAAGGATGAGGAGGCGGCAGGTCCTCATTAGACTGTCCTGAATGCAGCTAAATCTCCCCGTCGTGCCAGAAGTTCAGCTCCCAAAGAGGACCGGGCTCCCCGCAGAGAAGATTTCTACGTGTAGCAGTTGCTTGCATGATGTTGTACTGCAGCTATAGGGGGAAAAATAATTTTGGACTAAACTTCAGCTTTAAGGTGGTTCTGAAGGGCTCACTGGACTTTAAATGGCTCCTGAGTGTTTTAGAAACAACTTTTTAGCCTGGGCCTTCTCATGTACCAAAAACGGTCCCTCAGAGCCTCAAAAGTCTCCATATTTTTCAGAAGTGTCTCAGTCACATTACTTTTAGAAAGTAATTGCTAGTGATTATAGCATCACCCCCAAACTACTAACCATATGCTCTCACTTTTATGAAAAGCAGATCAGACGTTTCCAGAGTTTCTTCCAATGGTGACAGAGCAGGGCTGCAGAAATTTACACTAGATTGCGTTTTCCCAATACTTATGCTTACACAGTGCTTCATACCCTTATATTGCTATCTGCACGCCTACAATGTATATATACACTGTACAGGCTCAATGTGAAGATATGTGAAGGTATAGCCACTTACCTACACACAGCTGCCAAACTTTACACTCTTCACGCTGCCTATACGATGCACTTATTTTTGTGATCTTCCATTATTTTACTTGTTCTGTTTTGTCCTTTTGCTTGTTGTTCATTTATATTGTTATATAATCCTCTGCCATGGAAAGAAGCAATCAATAAAGTATATCTTTTGTTGTCTTACGTTCCACGTCTGAATTCAAACCTCTTTACAGTAGAACTTCTTTTTTTTCTTCCTCTGGGTCCATTGCCACCCAAAACTCTACGTAAATATAGCGCACCCCCTAAGGAGCCGCAAGTAAACTGGGGTCCCCCACCCTGCACAGCCAGGCACACTATACCTTCACAGGCACTCTTGAGTCATTGAACAGTCCGTGGCTTTGTTGTTTTTGTTTTATTAAGGGTAATAACTTGGATAAGGATGGGAGCAGGGCTCAAGTCCTGCGGGAACGCATGGGAACGGAGTTCCTGCACTTATCCGGTTTGGCTTAATGCACAGTCTGGTAGTAGTAGTGGTGGGGGGGGGGGGGGGGGGGGG
>BLSH010532196.1:192661-203612 GCA_018402905.1 Glandirana rugosa
TACACCCTCATAACATGACCTGAGAGCACAAGTGGGTGGGGTCAGGGGGGTCCATTTCTCCTCTATGGTGCAAACAAGGAGAGGCCAAGGGGGCAGCGTCAAAGGACTCCTGCTTACCCTTACTGTGTAGTCATGCAGACACCTGGGAGACAGGATCGGAGGTTTCTAATCACCTTCACGGTGCAAGGTAGTTTAGGCCAGGGGAGGAGTCAGAAGGATCCTTATCCACCTCTATGTTGGAAAACAACACTCAGGGGAGGAGTCAGGAAGCTCCCTACTCACATCTATGGTGTAAACAGAGCTCAGAGGAGGAGTCAGAAGGCTCTTCATTCATCTCACAGAACTCAGGGGTGGAGTCAGTAGGCTATTTACTCACCTAACATTACTCAGGGGTGGAGTCAGTAGGCTATTTACTCACCTAACATTACTCAGGGGTGGAGTCAGGAGATTCCCTTACCACCTCTATGGCATAAACAGGAGGCTCCTTATCCACCTCTATGTTGTAAAAGGAGTTCAGGGAAGGAGTCAGGTGGTTCGTTATTCATCTCTATGGTGTAAA
The DNA here is from genome assembly GCA_018402905.1 of Glandirana rugosa. Classification (NCBI taxonomy): domain Eukaryota; kingdom Metazoa; phylum Chordata; class Amphibia; order Anura; family Ranidae; genus Glandirana; species Glandirana rugosa. Next base: position 193,221 of record BLSH010532196.1, read on the forward strand.
CAGCTCAGGGGAGGAGTCAGGAGGCTCTTTATTAATCTCTATGGTGTAAACAGCTCAGGGGAGGAGTCAGGAGGTTCATTATCCAGCACTATGTTCTAAAAAGAGCTCAGGGGGAGAGACACAGGCTCTTTATTCATCTCTATGATGTAAACAGCTCAGGGGAGGAGTTAGGGGGCTCTTTATTCATCTCTATGATGTAAACAGCTCAGGGGAGGAGTTAGGAGGCTCATTATCCGCCACTATGTTCTAAAAAGAGCTCAGGGGGAGAGACATAGGCTCTTTATTCATCTCTATGATGTAAACAGCTCAGGGGATGAATCAGGAGGCTCATTATCCACCACTATGTTCTAAAAAGAGCTCAGTGGAGGAGTCAGGAGGCTCTTTATTCATCTCTATGGTGTAAACCGCTCAGGGGAGGAGTCAGGAGGCTCCTTATCCACCACTATGCTACAAAAAAAAAAAGTTCAGGGGAGGAGTCGGTAGGTCATTTACTCCCATGGTGTAAACTGGGCTCAGGGGAGGAGTCAGGGAGCTGCTAATCACCTTTAGGATATAAGCTAGGAGAGTCCAGGGATTCCTACTCACCTCTATGCTGTAACAGTAACCCGTGGGGGGGGAGCACCTATATAAATATTAGCTATGAGAAAGTCTTCATTTAAATAAATACAGTAGAAGGCCTTTGGTCTGCACTGAAGGAATGGCGGCAAAACCTCTACAGAGAAAATACATGGGCCATTAATGAACTCTCTTTTTTGAAAATACTGATTTCTTGGCTGTTATACAAACACTGAGTTACTGAGTTGGAACAAGCATGTAGATCTAGAGATATGACTTTCCTCCAACTTCACTAGCTGCATGCTAGTCATCAGTGGCAGCCTGAGTATAGGTTTATTTTAAAGGGCTTTTTATTTATCTTGTGTGGCCCCTTTACTGTACCCGAGTTCCTAGTTTATAGTGTTAACCCAAAACTGAAACTTGTCTTGCGCCCAGCTAATGCCCATCAAACAAACGCCATCAGGCTCTCCGTCTCCCAATAAACATCTGATGCATGAGCCCTTGCAGGTCAGTACCAGTGCAATTCTACTTTCCACCACCAGAGGGCCTAAAAAAAACAAACTAGCAGCAAAGGAACAATTACTCAATCAGTGAATGAACATAGCGGATACAATTCAATTTCCATCTTAAATAGAATATATCTCTATCCATCCATACATTATATACATATATTGAAGTCTACAGAAAGAACAGTAGAAATGATTACCTGGCAGCACAGTAAAATTCTTCTGTACACATTGTGCAGTTTAGGATCGAAGAGCAGAACAGTGGGAAGACAATGGTGGTGTTGGGTGTGTGGGGGGGTAAGGTTAATGGGGGTGTCCCCACTGGGTGGACGCCTCTACTTTCTTGTGCCTGATACAATTCAGAACTGGTATTGGTTACACTGATGTGATTGGCATCTCCCCTGGCTTTTTCTAACTCCACTGTTGATATTTCCCAGTGTCCCTGCCCCCTCTCTTGAAGCTGGGTTCTGGATTATTGCTTATTCCACCCATAGGTGTGCACAGCCTATTGCATTAGGGTGTGTACCCTACAGCTCAAACACGCGCGTGTGTGTGTCTACCTATATATAGCCCCGGCACATCCATCTCCCTGCTAGCACATTGAAAGAAAAGTGTGTAATCACTTCTTGTAGCAGAGCCGGTAAGAATGAGATCCATCCCACCTTCTCGCCGCCACACAGAGCAATAATGCTATTGCGCATTAGGGTGTGCCCAGGCACCCACCATATGGAGAACTCACTGAACAGGTGTGATGCCATCTTTTGGGCCATTCTGGTCATGACATCTCATCATGGCAATCCATCAGAGATATACAGAGCTGGCCTAAGATTCGGCTAACCAGCAACCACACAAACATGAAGGCTGCCATTGCTGAACCTCTTCTGAGAAAACTAGTTGCCTGGCTGTCTCTGACGTACAGAGTTACTGAATCACTGGTCAGACCAAGCATGTATCCACTAAAGTAACAGCTTTCAGTTTGTACATTTGTTCTAAATTAGCGACTAAGAAAATGCTGATGTCATTGCATCAGCTTGACAGCCAGGCAATTAGCATCTTCAGAAATGGAAATACGAGTTTCCATTAAAGCTGAACTCCAGGCAGATATAAATGAACGCAGCTCTGCAATAATTAACCCCTTTACGACCAACAAATATGTGTGGAGGGAAAGGAGTGGGCTTTAATGCCACCAACCAAAGATGGTGGGACCGGCTTCCAATCATGTGACCGCTGTGACATTGGTCACAAGATTGCCAATCCCTTTCATCCCCTGCGAGTGTTATGAACTGTTTAAAGGGATGCCGGGATGGGCGGGAGAGGGTTGACTCGTGAATTTTTATTTTTTATTTTTATACACAAGCAGTGTAACTGTAAGTACCTGGTATCAGCCTCTTACAGGCCCCATTAAAGCGGAGCTGGAGTGTGAGGAAGAAGTAGCACAGGGAGCCAATAAGTTCATGCGCTGACAAGAATTATTCTGATAGGGGGGGGGGGGAAGCAGAGATAAGCTCATCCCTCTGCTGCTTCTCCTTTCACTGTCCAGTCGCAGGCTGGGGGCGGGCCCAGGATCACATTCGCTCAGTGGAAGTGAGATGAGCTCATCACTCTGCTGCTTCTCCTTTCACTGTCCAGTCACAGGCTGGGGATGGGCACAGGATCACATTAGCTCAGTGGAAGTGAGATGAGCTCATCACTCTGCTGCTTTTCCTTTCACTGTCCAGTCACATGCTGGGGATGGGCCCAGGATCACATTCACTCAGTGGAATTGAGATGAGCTCATCACTCTGCTGTGTCTCCTTTCACTGTCCAGTCGCAGGCTGGGGGGCGGGCACAGGATCACATTCGCTCAGTGGAAGTGAGATGAGCTCATCACTCTGCTGTGTCTCCTTTCACTGTCCAGTTGCAGGCTGGGGGCAGGCCCAGGATCACATTCACTCAGTGGAAGTGAGATGAGCTCATCACTCTGCTGCTTCTCCTTTCACTATCCAGTCGCAGGCAGGGGGCGGGCACAGGATCACATTCACTCAGTGGAAGTGAGATGAGCTCATCACTCTGCTGCTTCTCCTTTCACTGTCCAGTCACGGGCTGGAGGCGGGCCCAGGATCACATTCACTCAGTGATGGTGAGTTGAATGAAGCCGACTATCAGTCTGAGGACATCTAGTGGCAGAAGAAAAGTATTGCAGGGGAAATCTCTGGATTGAAGCTGAATATGTTAACAAAGACCGGCCTTATTATTTAAATCTTTTAACCACTTGTTGCTGGCCATACACATTTATGCAGCCTCTCGACAGGTGGACTTTAACGTAGAGCGGCCACATATATGCGGCCCTGTTAAAACAACTTACCGCACAGAGTGCGCACTCCCCGCACAGTAGCTGGAAGGGATCAGTAAGCTCTTGATGCATATTTGCGATCGGGAACTTTCCAATCATGTGACTGCTGTGACAGACAATCACAGCGGTCACATGACTTGAATGACCGCCTCCAGGCTTTTAGAACTCTTAAAGGGCTGGCGCAAAGGGGTTAATGGGCTATTGATTTTTATCTGGTTATTTGTGGCTGGAGTTCTGCCTTAAAAAGGACTAAATATCACATGAGAAGCCTTTAGTAGAAGCAGATGTGCTCTCCCAGGTAGCACAAGAGTTTGACAACTCTGTGCCCAGGCAACTAGCATTTTCAGGAGAGGTCTGCAATGACAGTCCACATGTTCCTGGCAGTGGAGGCATCCACAAATTATCAGTTATGATTGGAGTTAAGCTTTAAACACCATACAAACTTAGGGCAACCAAATATCCTTTGCAATCGTTAATACTGGGGGGCACAGGAAGCTCTCAGCACCATCTCTGGACAGGTCACAGCTCTCAATGAAGGTGCTCTGAATGGTGGAGGAAGATTGCAATACATCAATAGCTGGATATTTTGGCTGACGTCCGTATGACTCATAATGACCTCCAGAGCTAAAAATGACTAAATTATACATCAATGACTTAGAACTAAATAGGAAAGAGTGAGAACTGGAATGTGCAGAATGTGGGAGAAGGAACACACGTTACATTGGATGGCTGGAAGACTTATCAGCTATTAAGGTAATAAGGTGACGATGCGTTTCATGTGCTTTATACTGTACACTGAAATCAGAGATGGAGAAATTATAATACAGAGAGGAAGCGGAGACACAGACCAGAAGCAACCTGCTGGGGAACTATAAGTCCCAGCATACTTTGCACAGTGGTGATAATGCACTAATGGGGAACGGTTAAGTCCCCACATAATTCACAAGTGGTCACTTTCCCAGTCTGCCCCGACAGCAGCTCAGGTCTGTAATCCCACCGCAGCAGTCCCATACAACTAAGTTCCGATGTCTCCGCAGCCCCTTCATCGCGGCTCCCCATTACGATAACACGGTTAAAGTGACGTTGCCTTTCTGCCGCTTGAGGATGGCCACCGCCTCTTCATGCGTGACGCCTTCTAGGCTCTCATCATTAACCGCCAGGATCTGGTCTCCTCGTTTTAATCTGCCGTCAACCGCAGCAGCTCCCTAGGGAAGCAATGTTAATAAAAGGAAATGTCAAGGATTTCAATATTTAAATATGACAATAAGATTTCCAGAGAAATACGTTTTAGAAATACAGCATTTCATGTGCTTGTCTGCGGTATCACTATAGACACAGAGAGGGAAGTAGAAAGTACATGACTGCTGCAAACACAACAAAAGTCCAAAAACTACACTCCCCACTGCGTATGTGCATCTCAAAGGTCTGGCAGCCTTCTGGGACATGTGCCAAGAGGTTGCGAGCAGAAGTGGGGAGCGGATAATTGTCAAAACTAGGTGCCCCCCCTCCCCACAAAATAAAACCCCCATTCCAAATATGGTTGGGGGGGGGGGGGTAGGAGGGAGAAAAGCAGAACTTCCCCTTTTGGATGAAGTTGCACTTTAAGAAAAAAAAAATCTTCAACTATACCATCTGCAGACATTTTTGCTAGCTACATTGCATGTTCCTGCCTGCTTCTGTTCTATAGTTACGGACATACACCGCTGACAGGTAAAGTGAACAACACTGATTTTATGGTGACAATGGCACCTGATCGTGGTTGGGATATATTAGGCAGCAAGTGAACATGTTGTCCCTGAAGTTGATGTGTGGACATCAGAAAAAATGGGCAAGTGTAAGGATTTGGGGGACTTTTGAAAAGGGCCAAATTGTAATCTTAGATGACTGGGTCAGAGCAACTATAAAACTGCAGCTCCTGTGTGATGTTCCAGCTCTGCAGTGGTCAGGTCCGACCAAATGTGGTCCAGGAGACAGGGTCATGAGCACCCAAGGCTCATTGATGAACTTAGGGAGGGAAGGCCGGGCCGTGTAGTCGGATCCCATAGAAGGGCTACTGTATGTGTAAAAAAGTTAATGCTGGTTCCAATAGAAAGCTATCACAACACACAGAGCATTGCAGTTTGCTGGGTATGTGGCTGGATACCTGCAGACCGGTCAGGGTGCCCATGCTGACCCGTGTCCACAGCTGCCTACAATGGGCACGTGAGCATCAGAACTGGACCACAGAGCAATGGAAGAAGGTGGCCTGGTCTGATGAATCATGTTTTCTACTAGATCATGTAGACCAGTGGTTCTCAACCCTGTCCTCAAGTACCCCCAACAGGCCATGTTTGCAGGTTTTCCTTTATCTTGCACAGGTGCTTTAAATCAGAGTCAATGGCTTGGTATTTTGGACAGCTATTTTATCTAAGAGAAATTTGCAAAACATGGCCTGTTGGGGGTACTTGAGGACAGGGTTGAGAACCACTGATGTAGACGACCGGGTGGGTGTGAGTCACTTATCTGGGGGAGAGATGGCACCAGGATGCAGTATTGGATAAAGGCAAGCTGGCAGTGTGATGCATAATGTAAGTCCATGCCTGAATAGGCCAAGCCTGTTTTGGTGGCAAAAGGGGGACCTACTCTATGTTAGGTGGTGGTCATGGTGTCAGGTTGGGTGGTCATATTGTTATGGCTGATCAGTGTACACTATGTCAGTGCGCTTGTTTGGGAGGATCTGCCTAATACAAGCACATTATTGGTCTCCATTTATTTAATATTGCATGTCCCCAGCATTCTTTGAAAATATCCGATCCTCAGAAACAACAGACTCATGGTGCAGGACACCGCAGGGCATGTGTCTAATTCAATCTCAAGTGCTGTGTAAACATCTGGGATAAGCAGTGAGCAATTTACAAGAGCAATGAGAACGATCGACAAATTGTACTCCTGCTCTGAACGTCACTCTTTATAAATCCTGCCACTTCCAGGTGATAGGTCACTAGTATTCCTGAGGGCCTATATGACCAACTACCATGCCTCATTTGCGGTCACACTGAGGCAGAGAGGCATGCCATTTAGGCCTTGTTCACACGGGCATAAGTGACTGTAAACAATCACCTTGTAAAACAGTCCATTCATTTTAAAATGGAAATATATATATAAACATTATAAATACATTTTTTGCCCTTTTTATAAGTGATCACATTCCCTCTGTTCTCAGCTGCATAAAAGCTGGAGGGGAGGAGAAACCGCAGCACACTGAGCTTCTCAGTGAATGGTGCTGCAGCGGGGGCGTGTCAGGACAAGTCTGATCATTGGAGGAGAGCACACCTAGCTCCAGCACATCTAGATAACTGACCACCATGTGTTCTCCTGCTTAGTGTAGTCAGTTTTTAATAGGAAAGCAGAGGGACTGCCATTTTTCCCGCACCGGGATGCCCAGGTGTTTCTTGCATCCTCCTGAAGGCAGTGCCATTTGTGTCCATTAGGACAAAGGCGTCTGCATGGATACAGCCTCTGCACCCAAACGCAGACAGTGTACCCCCCCCTTACAGTGGTGGTGCAAATGCCACCCTTATAGGCAGCTGAAAAAAATCTTGGAGTCATGCCAATGGCTCTCCCAAGTGGCGATGGACCCGGAACCATAGCAGCATCATCAAATGGGAGCTCAATCAGCCACAGCTCAGGGAACCCCACAATCTCTGGTGGAACCCTGGTTTGTAACAACTGCTTTAAGCATTAGTGGAATTTTAGTTTTACCCAATTTAAATAAAAAAAAAAAAAAAAAACACACCTATCCTGTATGTTTGCCCAATACGCAGACACCATTACCAATTTTTACAGTGATGTTTTCCTAACTCAATAATAATGCTGAAGGCAATTCTAGGTCACTGAATCGTGAATCGCTCAAAATAAGAGCGGGAGCTTAGAATTGCAAATTTGTATTGAGTTGCTGTTCTGCAATACCGATCTCTGACATTCGTGATTAATTCCCCCAGTGTGAAGGAAACACTTGGTGGCCCCGTCCCTGTATGACAAGCTGCAGCTGTCTTAACGTCAGTTCTTGTTTCCAGCCTGTCTGGACAGATAGTGAACAGGAGCTGTGCTGCTCATTTACTTGCTATTCTTTCGCTTTTTTTTGCAAAATTTGGGGATTTTTAGGAAATTTAGAACTGTGTTTCTTTCTCATATGCATATGATTACACAAATCAGCAGGAGCATATTAATCCTTACATTTTGTGCATGACTAGGTAAACTGCATGTTTTGTGCAGGTAGACCCCACACAGCCCTCAGTGTATCTCCGCTGATGCTCCATAACACATCTGAGATCTGTAGATTGAGAAAAAAAAAAAACTCACCTTGGAAAATACAGTCTTAACGTAGATTGGCAGATCTCCATGAGGGCTTCCGTACCCTCCGACGATACTAAACCCGAGCCCGTCTGCTCCTTTCTCCAGGAGGATGACCTTTGGCACAGGGGATCTGCTGAATGACAACACAGAATGAATGATCCATTATACTTGCAGGAAATTACCTGCCTGACAAGAGGTCATGTACCTTTCTTGCTGATCTTCTGAAAATGGTAAGTCCACCCGAAACGAATATCTCACCTGCTGTGCCCATTATGAGGGGTTCCCACCATCCCTGTGCTGAGGTCCTGGGTCTGAACACCTGCTGTGCCCATTATGAGGGGCTCCCACCGTCCCTGTACTGATTCCCCAGGTCTGTACACCTGCTGTGCCTATTATGAGGAGTTCCCACCATCCCTGCACAGATTTCCCAGGTCTGTACACCTGCTGTGCCCATTATGAGGGTTTCCAACCATCCCTGTGCTGAGACCCGGGTCTGTACACCTGCTGTGTCCATTATGAGGGGTTTCCACCAGCCCTGTACTGATTTCCTGGGTCTTTACATCTGCTGTGCCCATTATGAGGGGTTCCCAACACCCCTGTGCTGAGTTTCCGGGTCTGTACACCTGCTGTGCCCATTATGAGGGGTTCCCAACATCCCTGTGCTGAGTTTCCGGGTCTGTATACCTGCTGTGCCCATTATGAGGGATTCCCACCATCCCTGTGCTGAGTTTCCGGGTCTGTACACCTGCTGTGCCCATTATGAGGGGTTCCCAACATCCCTGTGCTGAGTTTCCGGGTCTGTACACCTGCTGTGCCCATTATGAGGGATTCCCACCATCCCTGTGCTGAGTTCCAGGATCTGTACACCTGCTTTGCCAATGAGGGGTTACCACCATCCCTGCTGGATTTTAAAGGCTAACCAAGCTCAAACTAACAGTTAGGTACAAGAATTATAATCACATTCACTGGTAAAGAGATATAGAAGGACTCAAAAATATGAAACAGCAATGAAACTTGGGAAAGTCACACCAAATATTCTTTTACATAAATGTTACAAAGACCATAATTTACATTTACTGATTATATAATATAATACAGTTTAGATTCCCTTTAGAAATGTTTACAGTCAAAAAGTCCAATTCAGATAGATGGATATAGAGTTTTCCATTTAACTCTATATACCTTTTCTATCTTTGGCTTAATTCCCTCTCCATTCTATCCAAAACTAGAATAAAGTTTTTCCTTTAGTTATACTTTAAATCAGAAAGCAAAAATGGCTTTTAAAAGAAATGTATTCTGAGAGAAATCCAGAGGCTAGCTATTGCGAATATTCTCCTGAAAATGCTTAAAGCCCAACTCCTATTGGTTACAAAGACAGTTTAAAATAATAAGAAGCAATTCTGGCTGCAAAAAAATCCCCTTTAATCTGCAGCTGTCAACCACAGTACTTCTTTTCTGCCACAAGATGTCACCCAAGGTCACTAAACCTAGAAGACTGAGGACAATGCTCCTAATGCAGGGGGTCATGAGCCACTACTGAAGGCATGTCAGCAGGGTCCCCCTTCATTCGCAGTATATTTATTGATGCAGACAGTGGCGCTGACATCATCTGCATCTTCACCTGGAGGACCACTCCCCACCCGGAGAAGACTGAAAAGTGATAGGGCCCTGTGTGCCATCATTAGACCATGGGTATAGCAATAGGGGTCTCAGGGCACTCATGCTCCATGGGGCCTGGGCAGTAAGAGGAACAGGGACAGAAAGGGTGGCGGGGGCAGCATTTACTGAAATTGATTAGCTCTATTTTCCGGCAGCAGCTGAATGCAGGCAACAGGGGGAGGAGGAGAAGGGGGCTTTCAGCTGCCGCAGGAAAATACAGCTGATCAGTTCTAGTAAATGCTGCCCCCGCCACCCCTCCTGTCCCTGTTGCTTTTGCTGCCCAGGCCCCCCTCCCACAGCTCTGCCGGCTCCCCTCCCCTCCTCTCCTCTCCTGCCAGTTGCTGCAAAGTATGCTGTCAGGATGGAGTGCGGTGGAAGGGGGCTGGTAAATATGTAAATTTACCAGCCCCTTCCTTTTCTTGATGAAGACAGTAAATTATCTGTACCACTCACTCGCTGAGTCAATCCATAACTGAAGCATAGTAAACCATGTACTATGCTTCAGTTCGCAAATGAACAGGAAGCTGTTCAGCATAGAGCTGAGGCTGCAGAGAAAGGGACTGGGGAATCTGTCTTCAGTTGCTTTCTCTGTCTCAAAAGTGAGACACCAGGGGTCTGTTTAGACCCCGAATATTTCACCAAAGCCCCCTTAAGCAGGGCTCCTAAAAAAAAAAAAATGTAAAAAATAAAAATGTAAACAATAATAATAATAATAAAGAAGAAGATTAAATAATAAAAATACTACTGACACCGTCCATTGCTGTGCCCGGCTGACACCCTCCACTGCCCAACCGACACCCTCCACTGCCCTACCGACACCCTCCAACGTGCCCTACCGACACCCTCCAACGTGCCCTACCGACAACCCTCCAACGTGCCCTACCGACAACCCTCCAACGTGCCCTACCGACAACCCTCCAACGTGCCCTACCGACAACCCTCCAACGTGCCCTACCGACACCCTCCAACGTGCCCTACCGACACCCTCCAACGTGCCCTACCGAC
>BLSH010532196.1:211683-222382 GCA_018402905.1 Glandirana rugosa
GCAGGACTCGGGTGGGAAAAAACTTAGGTTAATCTCGGAGTTCGAGATTAGTACACGAAGTTTTTTTTTACTTTAGTTACATAAGTCACGGGACGTACATCTAACCCCCGGCCCGCGTACCTAATCCCCCCGGGGATTACCTACCTGCCCGTCCGTGTGTGGTGTAGGGGTATTATTTAATCTTTTGGTTATAACGCTCTTCGTACCCTAAAATTTCCACAACTGAGGAAATTGGTCTTACAAACACTCAAGTAAAGTAATTCTGTATGTAAATAACGTTTCGAATAATTTTTTTACCCACTAGTTTGGGGAATTTGTGTAATCAGTGTGACCTCTGTTTTTGAAGGGGGGCGTCATCATTTTTTTGGGTTTGGGTTAGCAAATGTGGTATGCTGAACTAATGTGTTTAAGGGGTTTGATCACCCATTTTTTTAATAAGCTTTGCAATAAATGTATGTCTTAATGAAATGAACTCACAAACATTCTGGTTAAAGGAGTCAACACCTTTAAAATCCCATGCTTCTCGCAATATTGGTTTTCTAATTTATTATGGGGATGTGGTGTGTGCCTGCCCGTCCATCCATTAGGGGCCCCCCTAATCCATGCGCCCGGCCCCCAATCTACATGCAGGGCACTGAATACATTGATTTCATTTTTTTTTGAAGCACATGATTAGAGCTTGAGGCTCTAATTGGATTCAAAAAAGGGTGGGCTCAGGACGCAGAACGCTGCACCCTTTGTGTGACAGTAGTGAATTAATATTCGCTATTGCCTTCCTGATTCTCCTCCCAGCCAATCAGGAGGCGGGTTCTGAGACCCGATTGGCAAAAGAGTCTTAGGACTCCCAGCCAATCGGGTCTTAGGACCCACTTCCTGTTTGGCTGGTAGGAGAAGCCACAGCTCTTCACAGATAATCACAGATGGAGCAAGGAGCTGCAGCCCCGGATCCATGTCCTCTTTCTCCTCACGGTAAGGCCTCTAAACCCCTGCCTTCCCGTTCATCTCCCCCATGTGTTGGGGGGGGGGGGCAGGGCTGTTGGTGGCATTGCGAGTGTGGGGGGGGGGAAGGTTTGTTTGCCGCTCCCGAAATATCGAGCACCAGCCGCCACTGCTGTTGACTAATACAGTTGAACTCGCTTATACAATAGTTTATGATTGTAGTGGTTATATTACAATCTACTGTAATGGGTGAACAACAGCAGAAGAGTGTATAGTCCTGTGCCTCAGTAATATCCCTTACTACTAGGGTATGGACAGGCTGAACACTAGGGACTGGAACCACATTTGCAGGATAAATACCACTTGTGCCCGTGGAGTGTGCAATCTCTGCACACAGATGTCAGGAAATCATGGCTTTCTATCAACACACATATATATATTATGCAGCAGTTTAAATATTGCCTCAGATGGAATCTGGAGCTAGTAATCCATCACGGCTCAGTGAACTGGAAGCTCCTCGTGCAATGCGACTAATAAACCGAATGCCAATCACGTAGGTGGCGTTCTGCAATTTTCGGATGAGAGCTGCAAGCGGCAGGTTTACTTATCAGCGGTTACACAGAGACTTTATGCCGCTGGTTAAGCACGCTGAGATGTCAGGAATAAGCACACAATGGGACAGCGCGGCTCGTGGTCAGAGACGCCGCATGGTTTTTTGGTTATTATCGTTCACAGGTGGGCGTCACACCATTCAACCCACCTCCAAAGTAATGGCTCCAAATGCATTCTTCAGGATGTTAACCACTTCAGCGTGAGTGAGGCCGTCCATTGACTGCTTGTTAATACTGACGATCCGATCTCCAACCTGGGTGTAAACATATGTATTATGGAAGACGCATTACAGGAGAACACCGTCCAAAACTGAACTTTATTTTTCAAAAATTGCAGCAAACAGTGAGCTTGCTTGCAGTGAGAGATGAACTGGAATTAAGTCGCCATACACATTTCAGTCGGATCATTAATCCATATTTTTTTATTATTGCTTTTTATTGAGGTTTATAAGATCAGAAGAAAGAATCCACAGGCTGGAATAGTTTTGTTGAGCTGAGGGAGGGTATGGCAGCGGGCATTATGTGTAGGAGAGGAGCGAGGAAGGTACAAAATGGGGGCAAAAGGAAAGAAGAGAAGTGTGGGGAGTATTACAGTGTGCAGTATGCGCAGGAGAGGAGTGCAAACTGTATGGCAGGGTGATGTATGTGCAGAAGAGGAGTATAAAGGGTCTGATAGGGGGATGTATGTGCAGGAGAGGAGTGCAAACTGTATGACCGGTGGATGTATGTGCAAGAGAAGAGTGCAAACCGTATGACAGGGGTATGTATGTGGAGAGGATTGTAAAGGGTATGACAGGGGGATGTATGTGCAGAAGAGGAGTGTAAAGGGTATGACAGGGGGATGTATGTGCAGAAGAGGAGTGTAAAGGGTATGACAGGGGGATGTATGTGCAGTAGAGGAGTGTAAAGGGGATATATGTGCAGTAGAGGAGAGTAAAGGGGATGTATGTGCAGTAGAGGAGTGTAAAGGGTACAACAGGAGGATGTATGTGCAAGAGAGGAGTGCAAACTGTATGACAGGGGTATGTATGTGGAGAGGATTGTAAAGGGTATGACAGGGGGATGTATGTGCAGAAGAGGAGTGTAAAGGGTATGACAGGGGGATGTATGTGCAGGAGAGGAGTGTAAAGGGTATGGCAGGGGGATGTATGTGCAGGAGAGGAGTGTAAATGTTATGACAGGGGGTGTGTGGGCAGTATAGGAGTGTAAAGGGTCTGACAGGAGGATATATGTGCAGGAGAGTAATGTAAAGGGTCTGACAGGAGGATGTATTTACAGGAGAGGAGTAAAGGATCTGACAGGGGGTCAGGAGGAAGGGGAGACGTTTGAAGCGTGTGACAGGAAGCAGTATGTACATAAGAGTACAGGGGAGGGTACAATGGTGGGCAGTATGTGCAGAATAGGTTGTGGAGGAATTAGTGATAGGGAATATAAGCAGAAGAGGAGTACTGAGGATATACCATGGAGCAGCTTGTGGAGGGTATGATGATGGGCAGTAGGTGCAGGAGAGGAATGTGGAAGGTATAATAGGGGTATCAGGAGAACAGCATGGGGAATATATGACTGAAGGCATATTGTGCTGGTGAGAGTGTGCAGGAGGAGGACAGCAGGTAGTATACACAAGAGAGGAGTGTGGAGGGTATAATTGGGGGGCAGTATATGCATGAGATGAGTGTGGTGGGCATGATGGCGGGCAGTGTATGAAGAAGAGAAGTGTGAAGGGTATGACATTTGGCAGTATGTGCAGGAGAGGAGTGCCGGAGGATAAGACAACTAGAATTATGAGGATCTCAATTAAATAATAGCCTCTTATAGCTGAATTATTTGTCCCTCCTATTGGTAATAATCATAAATGCATGCCCACACACCAAAAAACCTAGGGACGATGCCTAAAGAATGTTAGGACTTTATTAGGTTGATTTGTTGGACATGTGTGTTTCCACTCATAGGGAGGGGTGCATTCAAAAATTGTCATGTGGTGGTTACAGCACTTTATTCTTTGAGCACTTATGGTTTATAAATTGCACCAGGACGAAGCTCTATTGTTGAGCGAAACATGTAGGGTATTTTGGTTTCATAAGGATAGATTTTTGGTGCACAACCATTTTTTCATGGGGATACATTTGGTGGGGAGGGGTTTTTTGATCAGTCCATTTGAATTCCTATACTCCCTAGATCAGGCATAGGAGTGTTAGTACACTGCAGCATTAGACAGTCCTTTGGGTCCAGAAAATGTAGGCGCAATAGGGAAACTTTTTTTGTGCCTTTGAATAGGGAGGGTTTTATTCTGATACCTCCTCATATACTCCCTCTAATGGCGCAGTGCAGATTAGGGTTGCCACCTCATCCCTTTAAAACCAAACACATATTACACAGGTCCTGTGGCTGATTAAGGCAGTAATTAAACTCACTTAGTGCTTTATCTACATTTAAATTAGCCTCAGAACCTGTGTAATTCATATGTGTTTGGGTTTAAAGGGAGGAGGTGGCAACCCTAGTGCAGATAGAGACAGTGGAATTTTTTGAATGCACTCCTCCCTATAAGTGAAAACACACATATCCAACAAATCAACCTAATAAAGTCCTAACATTCTTTAGGCGTCGTCTCTAGGTTGTTTGGTGTGTGGGCATGCACACCTTGTTTGAATAGAATTACGAGGAGAGGCATGCATAGGGTATGATGGCGGGCAGTATAAGCAGAAGAGTTCATACAATGGAAGCACTTTACTTTTTAATTTAGTCATTTTACTTATTTTTTCCCTCTTTCACTTTGGTTTCTTTATTAATGTTTGTGTTTTAAAAAACACTTATGACTATAACAGCAATTCCACACTTACTTTCAGTTTGTGTGTGCGCGCTGCGACTCCGCTGGCTTGGATCATAGCGATGAACACAGGAATGTCTCCCAGTGGGCTTCCCTTTCCACCTGCTATGCTGATCCCCAGAGCATCACTGGGCCCCTGAGGACGGAGAGACAAGATGGGAAAGGTTTACATCTGGTGCACAGAGAAGGCAGCAGCGATTATGTATGTTCGTTTCTACTCACTCTGTTAATTTCCACAATCCGCGGCTCCATTTCCATACCTACAGAGAGATGGGGGAGACTTCAGAAGAGGACCTGTCTATTCATACATTTTATATACAGTAATAAAGACAGCCAGAGAGACTTGTCTGAATAACAAACTGTAGAAAACCACTAAAACAAACTTCTAAAAATATTATATACAGTCATGGCCAAAAATATTAATACCCCTGCATTTCTGTCCAGTAATGCACCACTTCGCCCAGACAATTGTTGCAATTACAAATGTTTAGGCATTCTCAGGTTTAATTCTTTTGTTTGTATCGGTATGACACAAGAAAAGTGAAGAAACAAAAAGCCAAAGCAGACACATTCCATACAAAACTCCAAAAACGGACTGGACAAAATTATTGGCACCCTCTATTTAAAGCGGTTGTCTACTCAAATTTATTTATTTTTTTAAATAAAAACCTGCAAGATAATAGCATAATGAGCTAGTATGCACCGCATACTAGCTCATTATGAAATACTCACCTTGAAACGAAGATCCGACCGAGCTGCTCGGTCCCCTCCGTGGGAGCGGACATCTTCACCCGGATCTTGCTTCCGGGTACGCGGCTCCGGCGCTGTGACTGGCCGGAGCCGGCAGGGTCCAGAACAAATTCCGGCTTTTGCCGGGACATATACGGCGCATGCGCCGGAACATACACGGCGCATGCGCCGTAACGATATATTACATTAGAAAGGGAATATCTTCTAAACCATACAGGTTTAGAAGATATTCATTTTACCTACAGGTAAGCCTTATTCTAGGCTTACCTGTAGGTAAAAGTAAACAAAAAGGGTAGACAACCGCTTTAATATTTGGTAGCACACCCCATAGAAAAAATAACTGAAATCAATTGCTTCCTGCAACCATCAATGATTTTCTTACACCGCTTTACTGGAATTTTGGACCACTCTTTCGCCAATCGCTCCAGGTCTCTCAGATTGGAAGGTTTTCCCAACTGCTGTTATGAGATCTCTCCATAGGTGCTCTATGGCAGTGGTTCTCAACCCTGTCCTCAAATACCCCCAACAGGACATGTTTGCAGGTTGTCCTTTATCTTGCACGGGTGCTTTATATCAGAGTCAATGGCTTGGTATTTTGGAAATCTATTTTATCTAAGAGAAATTCCCAAAACATGGCCTGTTGGGGGTACTTGAGGACAGGGTTGAGAACCACTGCTCTATGGGATTTAGATCTGGACTCGTTGCTGGCCGGTTCAGTACTCTCCAGCGCCTTGTCTTAAACCATTTCTGGGTGCTTTTTGACTTGTGCTTTGGGTCATTGTCCTGCTGTAAGACCCATGACCTCTGACAGAGACCCAAATTTCTGACACTGGGCCCTACATTGCACCCCAGAATTCTTTGGTAGTCTTCAGATTTCATAGTGCCTTGCACACGGTCAAAACATCCACTGCCTGAAGCAACAAAGCAAGCTCAAAACATCGGTGAACTTCCACCACGTGTGACTGTAGGGACTGTATTCTTTCCTTTAAAGTGGTTGTCAACTCGAGATAACCATTTTAACCTACTATAATAAGGCTTACCTGTAGGTGCCCTGCATATCTCCCAAACCTGCACGGTTCAGGAGATATGCAGTGTACTAGCATTGCCGACGTCATTTCGGCACATGCGCAGTGAAGAAACCGCCTCCGTGCCATTTCTTCACTGTGATCGTGCCATGACTGGCGGCTCCCTCGCGCATGCGCGGGAGTGACGTCACGCGACTTAGGCCAGTCACAGAGCCGGAGATCGCGGACCTGGAAAGAAGAGGGGCAGAAGATGGACGCTGCCAGCACAGGGGACATCGCTGGACGTCGCAGGCTTCGTTTGCAGGTAAGTGGCACATAATGGGCTACTATACGATGCATAGTAGCCCATTATGCATCTACTTTGCAGGGGAATGTAGAGTAAGTAAACCCAATCTGGGTATACTTCCTATGTAAAGGCCTCACTTCCTTTTCTGAAAACACTGGAATGATGGGCTTTACCGAAAAGCTGTAATTTTGTTTCATCTGTCCACAGCACATTTCACCAAAAGGATTTTTGCTTCCTCACGCAAGTTTTGGCAAACTGATCAATATTTCTCTTTGTCCATGTCCAGGTAGATTAGCTACAGTGCCATGGGCTGTACACTTCCTGACAATGTTGCACACTGTGGACACAGGAACTTTAGGATCTCCGAAGATGAACCTTGAGATTTTCCAATGATTTTCCACAATTTCTGTTGTCAAATCCTCAGACAATTCTTTGCTGTGCTTTCTCTTCTCCATGCTCCGTGTGGCACACAGAGACACACAACAGAAAGGTTGAGTCAACTTTTCACCATTTTTACTGGTTGCCGGTGTGATTTCGATATTGTCAGCATCTCAGCACAAATTATTGGAGCATCACAAACCTGGAATGCAATTATTTCTTACAATTTTGAGGAGAAGGTGCCAATAATTTCGGCCAGTCCATTTTTGAAGTTTTGGCCTTTAGTAAAAGCACAGGAAGACCCCATCACTGAGAACTTATTTGTTACTACTACATGTCACATGATCTACTGAAGAGATGTGATCAGACTGCGGCATTGCAGGGTGCGAAGCTCAAGCAGGAGCTGATCTGCGTGAACACTGCCAAGAACTGTGCAGGCACCAGGATTTACAGGATGCTATCATCTCTAACTGAGCATCTTCATACAGGACACAGGCTTGGGTGATGCCTAAACACTGTGCCCTCCTTCTGGAGAGAAAAGCAGATGAAGGCATTGTCAGGGGGAGCACTGTGATTTCTGTGAGAGGTAATAAATACCTGGAAGCAGTACAGGGACAAGGTAGCCCAGCCCCCAAGGCAAGGGTCCAGAACTGCGCACTGTTCATACATGTCGTAGAATGGTTGTAGCACCCTGCGTTGATTCTTTGCCCACTTGCTTCACTGCACCAGGGGGCAGCTGCCCCTCCTGCGCTGCCTGGAAGTGTTACACTAACACATTACTTAGCATCAGTGGCGACTGGTGCTCAATATTTTGGGGGGGGGGGGGGGGAACTAACAAAGGCCCCCCCCCCGTGGGAGAAAGACGAAAGGGGGCGATAACACCCCCTGCGGGAGACGGACGGTAAAGCGGTGATCAGAGGTATTACCTCAGGAGGCAGGGGGAAGGAAAAGCCGGGGCCCTCGCTTCTCCTCCCGGCCAAACAGGAAGTGCTAAGTCTTAAGAGTCCCTGGCTAATCGGGTCTCAGGACCCGCTTCCTGATTGGCCGGGAGGAGAATCAGAAAGACAAAAGCATATATTAATTCGCTATTGTCACACAACTAAGTGGGCTCAGGGGGCAGTGCTCTGGATTAGGAAGGGCAGGGCGCCCCTTATGGACGGGTTGCCACTGCTTAGCATGCTGCAACTTGAGAAAATAAAGCTGATGCTCGGCTTACGGGGCCCTTGTTTTCTTCTAACCACCTAGATTTGCATCAAACCATGCTAGTAAGACAATGCAAACCCCAATGCTATGCAGTGAATGGCACTAGTCTGTACTATAAGAGACACAATTTCTAAACCATCTCAGCTTGCAGGCTGCCACACAGACAGGCGAATATTACCGGAGTTCCTCTGAGAGGATGGAGCCGAGGATCTCTTGGAGCTTGCGTAATTCTGCGAGCTGGAGACGACAGGAGCGTACACGGGCGGCGGGGCGCTGTGAGAGCTGTTCTGGCTGACCTGGAACAAAGATTTGCAGAGTAATTAAATTCTCGTACGTTCATTCGTTTCATTACAATTTAATTACAGGACGGCGGAAATCGTTATTAGACTCAATTCCCAGGTCTGATCGCATTGTTTGGCTTGGTGGGAAAGCGTGACAAGGAACTGCCAAGCTCCCGCCTGTTCTCATTTTAACTGTCGGAAACGCAATTTTATGTGAAAGGGATTTCATTTTTTTTTTTTTTTTCTTACGGCTACATGCTGTGAACAATTAGAAGGCTGTGACAGTCTGCTGATCGGCAGCCAGAGATGGTGGTCAGGCGTGCTGCATACTTACAGACTGTGCAAAATTCCCCTGTGAGTTCCAAGCAGTGTGGAGGAATCACCTTTGTATTTGGGTCACCACATGGCATCTCCTTATATTATACTAAAAAGATAATCCAGCTACGATTTTCACACATTAACACTATTTACTTCTCATGCCAGACAAACATCACTGACAAATTGGATCACCTGACCCCATCTCTTCAATCACCCCCCACTGCACCTATTGATTGACCCTACCTGGGGTGTGCTGGGACGCGGCATTTGGGAGTTGGGTTGCCCCTGGGCCCCCCCTTTGTGGAGCCTTTGGACTTGTGGATGCCTTCCATTCCAAATGGACGGTCCAGGATCTACCACAGCAGCATTTGTTTCCCGTTTTTTAATTGTATGAAGAAAAAAGTATTTTCTACTATTGATACCTCTTAAATGATAATAATTACACTATTACCACTTCCCCTGATGAAGAGGAACACCACATGACCTCGAAATGCGCTGGGTAGCAATTCTTACAGGAGTGTGTTGTAAAAAGTGGTTTCTTTGATATATGTATATATTATATTCCCTTTAATGTACTACTGCACATATGTCAAACACAAGGCCCGCGGGCCGAATGCGGCCCTCCAGGCCTTGTCATGTGGCCCTGGCACCCAGTTTTGCAGCCGGAATGTGGCAGAACTCCATTTTGCCACCTTCAACTTTCACCCTCTGCTTCCGCTCCCTGTAAGGTGAGACAAAGCCGCCTACAAAGGGAGGTAGTAGAGCCAGGCAAGGTAGAAGAGGGAAGCAAGGATGCTTCGGTGAGGGGGTTGGTGTTGCACATTGTGCATAGCGCACCCCTATACCCTGCATTCTGTACACTGCACACCACTGAACTTTGTTTGCAACGCACTCCTGAACCCTGCACTCTGTACATAGCATAAACCTCAGTTCTGCACTCTGCACATAACGTTCTCTTGATCATAGCACTTTTTACGTATCGCACCCAAGATACAACCGGCCCTTTTAGGGCAACCATACGGCTAATGCGGCCCTTGATGAAATGGAGTTTGACACCCCTGTACTACTGTATTTATGCTTATTGGGTCTCTGTAGCCTTTGTTTTTTAGAGTCTGTCAATAAAACGTGAGATTTTTTACATAAACCTATTTTTTCTGTGGAATTCATGCCCTAAAAAGTCCCAACTAGAGGGTTGTGTGTTAGGATTGTATTTAGTGATGTGGGCATCCTTTCAAGCGTGTTTATCAAAGGCCGTGACATTTAACATTTACTGACTTCAGCTACTAATGAAGCAAAGCCGACAAAATTGTTTTTTTTATTTATTATGCAAGCAGTATGTATTCAGTACCTGAATTTGGCCTGGTATCAGAATCTTGCTGTCCCTGTATAGCAGAGCTCAGACTGGGAGAGTGAGAATCAGCTATGGTGCTCATGTGTTAAAGAGGTAGTAAGCTCAGCCTTTCAATTCCTGAAATTCAACACAGCCAGTACACAAATGCTTTTTATACCATTCCACCTCATTAATTATCTCCCTCCGTTTTTAATTACTTTTTTGATGCCAGTTTTATTTTCTATGCTTCTTGTCCGAAGCCAGCGCCATGTTTACTGATGTTTTCCACATCTATCCTGTATGTGACTTCCGCCCTTTTCTGTAGCAATGGCTGGAATCTTGCGCATGCGCACTGGGGTGCTTCAAGAAGCTGTGCTTGGGGCCGTACTCTTGCGGGAGTGTATGCCGGCACGGCATTCTCCGAAATAGACCGACGGTACACAGAGCATGCCGTGAATCGCCTCGAATGTGCGCATGCACCTCTGACGTCATGAGATTGCACATGGCTTGATTTCTACAGAACGGTAAAGGTTAGACAGAATGCAAGTACAGCACCATGTGACGCATCTCTTAGTTTATTTAGCAGCAGGGTGCAGCGGGGTGGTCATTCAGCAGGAGTCAAGTGTTGGCGCGGGTCAGGATTTTATTTATTTTTTGCTTGGGTTGGTGGCCAGCATTTATCGTAATTGACATTGGATCTGCATCAGGGGACTTTTTTTTTTTTTTTTTTTTTTTTTTGGGGGGGGGGGGGGGG
>BLSH010532196.1:236913-253703 GCA_018402905.1 Glandirana rugosa
TCTAACGTCCGCGTCAATACCTCACATGTGTGGTTTGAACTCAGTTTACATATGTGGGCGCGACCTACGTATGCGTTTGCTTCTGCGAGCGAGCACGTGGGGACAGGGACGCTTGCTTTTTTTAAATTATTTATTTAACTTTTATTTTTCAATTTTGACACTTTCATTTTGCACTCTTGGAGCATGGCAAGGGTGGGTACTGCTTGGTGATCTCTCTTTTTTTCTTAAGGAGTATTGAGATAAAAGGTAAACTTTTTCTTGCAACGGTTTTCCCAATTGCTGATGTCAGAGTAACGTCATCAACTGAATTCTTTACTAAACCCGCATCACTTCAATCAGAGATAGATACACAAAATACTTTACAGAAAACTGAAATAAAGTTAGATGTACCATTTCTTCATGTAAACAAAGTAGTACTAAAGGCCCCGAGTTTTTTACCTTAACCACTTGCCCTTTGGAAGGTTTTACCCCCCCCCCCCCCCCACCTTCATGACCAGGCAATTTTCTGCTATTTGGAACTGTGCTACTCCTCATCAGTGTCCATCAGTGCCCCCTCATTAGTGTCCATCAGTGGCACCTCATCAGTGTCCATCGGTGCCACCTCATCAGTTTCCATCAGTGCCACCTCAGTGTCCATCAGTGCCACCTCATCAGTTCCCAGTGCCATCTCATCAGTATCCATCAGTGCCACCTCATCAGTGCACATCAGTGAAAGAAAAATTACCTGTTTGCAAAATTTTATAAAACTATGAAAACTGTTTTATTTTTTCAAAATCTTCAGTCTCATTTTATTTGTTTAGCAAAAATAAAAAACTCAGTGGTGATTAAATACGAGCAAAAGAAAGCTCTATTTGTGTGATAAAAAACTTCATTTGGGTACAGTGTTGCATAACTGTGCAATTGTCATTCAAAGAGTGACAGTGCTGAAAGCTGAGAATTGGCCTGGGCAGGAAGTGCCTGCTACTGAAGTGGTTAAAATCAATGAAGGTTTTCAAACTGGGGCAGTGCACTTCCATTGCGGTGAAAAAAAATCCTGCATACAGCATCTTTGGAGCATGTTTTGGTTGCTAAATAAAAACAGCGCCAAAAATGCTTCTCCCATTAAAATGAATGGGAACCGCCTCAAACGCCCCCACTAAGCATTTTTTGGTGCAGTTTGAGTCACATGTCCTTTGAAAGTGCCCAGTAGGCAAGTGGTTACTGGTAATTGCGTGGTCATGCAACACTGTACCCAAAGGAAATCTAATCTTTTCACACAAATAAAGCTCTCTTTTGGCATTATTTGCTCAAAACTGCGTTTTTTTTTCTATTTTTTTGCGATATAAATGAAAAAACTTGAAAAATTTTGACAAACAAAAACATTTTAACTTTCTGTGAAAAAACATACCCTATAAAAAAAAATTCTTCATAAATTTAGGGAAAATTGTATTCTGCTACATGTCTTTGTAAAAAAAAAAATCCCAAAAAGTGTATAATTGGTTTGTGTGAAAGTCATAGCGCCTACAAAAGGATGGCATATATACTGCAGCTATGACTCTATACTGGTAATGGCGGTGATCAGCGATTTATAGTGTGACTGTGATAGCGTGGTGGGCAATCTGGCGCTGGCTGATACTGGCTGGGAGGGACACCAAATAGCGACAATAATACAGTGATCAGATAAAATACTATATAATACTATACACCAGGGATATGGAATTAGCGGACCTCCAGCTGTTGCAGAACTACAAGCCCCATGAGGCATAGCAAGACACTGACAACCACACGCACGACACCCAGAGGCAGAGGTATGATGGGACCTCTAGTTTTGCAACATCTGGAGGTCCGCTAATTGCTTATCCCTGCTATACACGGTCACTGTACTAATGACACTGGCTGGGAAAAGATTATCAAGGGACAATCAAGGGGTTAACTGTGTGACAAACAATGTGTAATATGTGCTGCTTTTACTTTACTATCAGTCTTTTTTTTTTTTCTCTGTCAAATTTTGTTGAACAGAGAAGGCTACACACAGGGTTGATATACTAAGGGAAAACAGACTGTGCAGAGCTTAGTAAATGAGCAAAAGCTCTTCTGACTTCCATCATCCAATCACGTGCAAGTAAAAATGCATTTTTTTAAAAAAAATTTCCTTGCACGTGACTGGATATTACTTGCAAAGGGAAGCTTTACCTCATACCTCATTTACTAAGCTCTGGAGTAACTGTACTTTGCAAAGTGCACAGTCTATCTGCAGTGGCGGGTGGTGTTTTTTTTTTTGGAGGGGGAGGGGAAGGCAAAACCCCCCCCCCACTGTTTTACCGCTGCACTTACCCCATGTAGGCAGGTAGTGTGCAGCGGCTCCGTGTCCACCACGTAGGCTTCCATCATGCCTCCTAGGCGTCCAATAGGATCATCTGTGCTTTCAGCCAATCAGGTGACAGGTGCCAAATCCGTTACCTGATTGGCCGGGAGGAGGGCCTGAGTAGGCCGTGAGCGTTCTGTCCCACTCTATTCTGTAGCCTATTAGAGCCTCCAGCTCGAATAGTGTTATTCAAAAAAATACTCCCGCTCACCGCCGCAATTGTAATTCATGCATCCCGGAGTCCTGAAAGGGGGCTGGGTGCATGGATAGGAGAGGCAGTGGAAGGGATAGGGGAGGCGGCGCTCCTGCGCCCATAATGGACGGGCCGCCCCTGTCTATTTGCCTTTAGTAAATCAACCCCACAGATCATCCGGCTTCTGCTGAACAGGCCGAATTTTGATCCATGTGTACCCAGCTTTACGGGTGTCTCTTCTACTTCTTTACCCAGCCAGACACAAACAGGGAGGCTGGGGGCAGTGGGTGCTAGTTAGGGGGGCAGCTGAGCAGCCATGAAGGATGATTTTGTAAGGCAGCACACTACTAACTTCTGCCCACCGTGGTTTGATGGCCGCAGCATGGCTCTGCTGCGCGAATCGGCGTCATCTGACAGCAGCTAGTGGGGGAGCCAATCAGCGGGTATGGTGGATTCGATGTCCACTGGCCACCCGTGATCGCTCCCCTACAGTGACAGAGCAGGGATCCGTGAATGTAAACAAGTGGATCTCCGTTCTGTCAGGGGAGAGGAGAGTGATCTTATGTTCCCAGTATATGGGAGCAGCGATCACTCTCCTCCCCCACTCATCCCAGCTCCCACACAGTTAGAACACACTGACAGGGAACACATTTAACCCCTTGATCGCCCCTGCAGTTTAACCCCTTTTCTGCCAGTGACATTTATACAGTAATCAGTGGCTCTTTATAGCTCTGATCGCTGTATAGATGTCAATGGTCCCAAAAAACTGTCAAAAGTGTCCGATATGTCCATCGCAATATCGCAGTCCCGCTAAAAATCGCAGATCGCCACCATTACTAATAAAAATAAATAAATAGAAACGCCATAAATCAATTCTCAGTTTGTAGACGCTATAACTTGTGTGCAAACCAGTCAATATTGCGATTTTTTAACCAAAAATATGTAGAAGAATACACATTGGCCTAAACTGATGAATACATTTGCTTTTTTATATATATATATATATTTTTGGATATGTATTATAGCAAAAAGTAAAAAATATTGGGTTTTTTTCAAAATTTTCACTCTTTTTTTTGTTTATAGCGCAAAAGATAAAAACCGCAGAGGGGGATCAAATGCCACCAAAAGAAAGCTCTATTTGTGGGGAAAAAAGGACATCAATTTTGCTTGGGTAGAATGTCGCACAACTGCGCAATTGTCAGTTAAAGGGACGCAGTGGCGTATCACAAAAACTGCTCTGGTCAGGAAGGGAGCAAATCCTTCCAGGGCTGAAGTGGTTAACAAAGAAACCCACGTGTGGTAAGATTGGCACCTAAAAAAATTGCGAACGATGATCCGACCAAGCTCGCGCACACATTCCCACTTCTACCATTGGCGCAAATCCTTATTCCGCATTGCTCAGAGAACAATGCATAGCTGGATTATACTACTGTTCTTATGGACGCGAGGCTATCTGCAGGGACAGGCTATGGTCTCACCACGTGGTGATCAGACACGTAGAAAGACACGAGCGTACATCCCTCCCTGGTAGACCAATCTTAGCGGAGCAAACACCTCTCCACATCCAAGGGAAGCTTTTCACTAAGGATGGGCTCAGGCGTGTTCACAAGTGCACGTGCCCGAGCGCTAATCAGAGGCAATGAGACATTTCCCAATCGCTGCAGCCGCGCATCAGGGAAATGTCTCACTGCCTGTGATTAGCGCAGTGCAGGGTTCACTTCACGGCGGGCTCGGGCACTTGCGAACACGTCCGAACCCATCCTTATTTTTCACTACCAGTGGTCCTTCATTGGTGCCAATTCGCTCTTATGAGCGAGCCGCAAGTAGAACTGACACTGGGAGACACTGTGACAATACATATTGAATGCATCTTAATAAAATTTCTACAACCGTTTCACGCCGACCGTAGGCAAATATGTGGCTGAATGGATGAGACAGATACATTGCATCTTTCTCTGTCCTTGCAGAGACAGAAAAAAAAAGTGTGTGTAGCAAATAATAATAAAAAAAAATAATACCTGGATCAAGGTTTGATCCAAGTCCGCCCCAGGGTTAGTGCATGGGTCAAGGTCAGGGTCGGTATATTCTGGACAGGATTTTTTTTTTTTTTTTAATTAGTATCAGTGTCAGTTAGTGTCGGTGTGTTTTTAGATAGTATAAAAAACAAAATGAAACAAAATGTATACTATTGTTTCTGAGCTGTACTAAGGGTACAAACAACAACCAACCTACACATATGAGCATCACTTTATATATAAAACTTCTGTTGTACGATCGTCGCACGTTGGCTGTTGTAATCACGCGTACAAACGGTCGGATGATCTTACAACAAGCTGTTGTAGGAACGTTGTTGTACCGTGTGTATGAGCTTTTAGGCGCGAAGGGATTAAGATGCTCCCCAGCAGTCAGCTGCAGAGAGGACCTCTGTGCTCCATGGGGTAGTAGTGTCCTCTCTGCAGCGCTCCAACACACACCCCACACTGATACAGTACTAGATCTCTCCAATCAGCAGAGAGATGTGAGCGTTGCTGATCTGGAGCTTAAGAGGTGACTTTGTGGAAAGTCTCTCTGCAACGCTCCACCAAGACCCCCCTTGAGTGCACTGAGGTCCTCTCTGAAGCTGCATTCCAGAGCAGAAGCGAGTTTGAACAAGTGTGACGCTTGGGAACAATTTAACTAATTACTGTAAGGGAAAGTTGGAGTGCGCTTTTAAGAATTATATGAAGATATAATAAAAGTTTTGTTTAAAAAAGTTGAAGATAAGGTGAACTTTATGTTTGCATACAAGGCTTATGCTGCAAGGTACAACAGGATGCGCTTGTGGTCAGGGCATTAAGTATGTTATAATAAATATGTCTGTCTGGTTTTATTTCTAGCAAAGGTGTTAGATGTGTTCTATTAAAATTCTAAGAAGAATATGCTCATATACAAACTATTATTAGGTGATTTTTTTTAAAGACTATTGCTATGCAGACTTTAGCAGAATATTGAATATTGTTACGCAATCACTTGTCAATGTTTAATTGGCCCATAAGGAGGCGTATATGCTTTTGATTATACTATATAACATGTGAACCCACAATAAACCAATGTAATCTTGCTACACTCTAAGTTTTGTCAGTGTCCGCCTTGATTACCCGACCGATCGATCGAAGAGTCTCCACACACCCCGAACCCGATACCAGAACCCTTACAAGTGGTACCAGAAGTGGGGTCGCTTTGGTCCCTTAATGCCGCCAACTAATTTCCTACCCCAGGTAAGCCAGCCTAACTCCCTCGAGATAGTCTATTACATTTATATTAAGTCGAGATCATTGGCTCAGGACAAGTGAAAAATGGCCACACAAAGAAATATTTTGTATAGAAAATTTCACTCACCTGAGGCGCAATGACCCACACTTCTGGTACCACTTGTAAGGGTTCTGGTTCTGGTATCGGGTTTGGGGTGTGTGGAGACTCTTGTTTACAATTACAGTAAAACATTTATGTTTCAGGTTTTTGTTCCCATGCTGTTTATATAAAAAAAACTTCACTTGGGCCTTAAAGGACAAATATTCTTTTTTTTAGTTAAATGCAGAGACAGTTTTGGATTGTAGTCCAGTCTTTACTTTATAAAAGATTTATATTCTGTCATTGAATGAGCAATCATTTTTTCTCATCTGATTGCTGCAAGTGATGCTCTGATATGCTGCATTGGTAAAGAATCTGATTGATGCCATTGCACACAGGAACAGCAGGCGGCAAGCAGCTTCCAAAAATAAAAAGTCTGCGAACCCTTTAACGCAGAAAAAGGGAAAAAAACATCAATTAGGCTTTAAAATTATGCTACAAAGAAACTGCTAGTCCAATAGAAATGATTGAAGCCCAACTCCATCCCAAACATTTTTTTTGCCAAGTTTTCATGTATGTAAACAGTCAGAATTATTATAGAGCTTTCATGGTGTCCATCTGTGTCCAGTGACACCAGGACAAGAAAGGTGAGGGTGCAGGTGTCACTAGGACAGAAAGACAGAAATAAAAGACTTAAAAGTATAACTAAAGGCAATTTTTTTTTTTAGTTTTGGACAGAGTGGAGAGGAATTAGAACCACTTTCAGCTTTTATTGCTGTCTGTGCCCCCATTAGGGAGATCCCCCTATCTATTTGTCCAGTTTACCATTATCATTGAAAGTAAAAGAAAACCTCAAATTTTGGGTTGTCCCCAGAAAAGTAAGAGGGGAAATCTTCCAATGACGACACTAGTTCTGGTGACCTAGGGGTCCCCAAGGAATTCCCTTAAAGTAGTTCTAAAGCCTAAAGGTTTTTTGGGGGCGTGGCCGGATGTGAGCCGAGGTCAACGCTTAGAGTGGAGCTCCAGATATCCTGACATCAAATCCTTCACCATCCGAGTGCCTGCATGCCCGACACAGCTCTTCTTTGACCCAGCTTGCCAGGACTCCCTCCTACACTGGCTACTGTCATCATTTCACGGCCGGTCTGCCGGATCGGTGAGTTTGATTGCCTCCGGCCTAGTCCGTGGCCGCCGCCATCTCACAACCTAGTGGAGGTATCCTTGAACTCTGAAGGATCCCATTTCCCATATCTACCCACCCGATATCGTGGCCGCAACCTTTCTCCCATAGATTGTGATTAAGTGACTGCCTGGAGGAGAGGCCTTGCAAGAACCGGTTCCCTTCTACCAGCCCACGGCTGCCATCTTGGCCTCCTCTCCTGCCACCCTTGGGCCTAAACTGACTCGCATCTCCACATCCCCACACCTGGTGTCGCTGGCAATACCCCGGTCTACATTCTTCTGCCCTGGGGACTGCCCGGGAGGGGAGGTCAGGAAGATTTGGCTGCCTCCTTACACTGCGTCCTGCCGCCAGCGTCTTGGCTCTCTGACGCCATCCTCGGGCATAATAAGACTGTATCCCTATACTTTTTTTCCAGTACTGCTGGCTTGCCCCGGACTCCACACATCTGCCCTGGGAGGACTGCCTTTGGGGGTGAGCGGGGGGGGGATCGGCTTGCCTCCTTCAT
The DNA here is from genome assembly GCA_018402905.1 of Glandirana rugosa. Classification (NCBI taxonomy): domain Eukaryota; kingdom Metazoa; phylum Chordata; class Amphibia; order Anura; family Ranidae; genus Glandirana; species Glandirana rugosa. The sequence continues at coordinate 244,469 of BLSH010532196.1, forward strand.
ACACGTTGCCCGCCGCCATCTTGGACTTCTCTGGTGTCATTCCGGAGCTCTAACAGACTTCTCATAATCCGCTCCTACGCTCATCCATGTTGCTGGGGGGGGCAGTCTGAGGGTGCAGTCTTGGATGAACTGACTTGTATTTATAGCCCGCTGCAGTCCAGCCACCTGGCAACAATCACACCTAGTGCTGAAGCCGCAGTCACCCCTCCACGTGTCAGCTCCCAAAAACGCACCATGTCAAAGGGGACGCAGACGTCTGCCTCCAAGGCCGCTGTGGCTGAACCTACATCTGCTGATCTATTAGCAGCCATTACAGCCTGTAAAGAGACACTCACAGCAAAAATAAATTATGTCTATACTGACATAGGACTTATTCGTAATTATTTGGACAAGTTACGTTGACGCCTAACAGAGACTGAGGACCAGATTGCCCAAGTGGAGGAGGTGGCCAGCACAGACTCCATGGAGCTCCACGCCCTGCAGAAACAGGTGAAGGCGCTGCAGGACAAGGCGGTGGACACAGAGAACTGCCTCCGTCCTAACAATCTCAAGATCCTGCGATTACCAGAAAGAGCTGAAGGCGCTAAGCCTGCTGAATTCGCTGAGACCTTCCTGACCAACTAGCTGGGCCTTCGCGAGCTGCCATCAACATTTGTCATTGAGCAGGCTCATCATGTCCCTCCTGCTCCCCCTATACCTGGGGCAGCACCTCTCCCATTTCTTCTGAAGTTCCTTAATTACAGAGATCGGGACATGATCCTGGCAGCTGCCACAAATACTCCAGACTTCCATCCTAATAATGCAAAAATCTCCATCTTTCAGGACTTTTCGCCGGAGGTCCAACAGAGAAGACGCACCTTTACCGAAGCCCGCGAAAGACTCTGTGAGAAAGGGCTCAAATATAGCTTCCTCTTCCCGAGAAAGCGAAGAGTGGTGGATGGTGCCACGGTCCCCATTTTTGACACGGCCGAAGCTGCGATGGCCTGGCTGGATGCTAACTAGCCCTCATTTCTAATCTTTGCGAGCAGACCCTCATTGTACGGGCCACACTATGATCCGTTTGTTCTCGTTTAAGGCTAAATGTTGAATGTTCTTTCTGTGCTAAGCTGGATGAAAAATTTGCATTACAATGTTGGAACTACGTTTGATCTTTCCTGACCGATCATTCAGGCACTGACATAAAGCGGAGCTCATCTGCTCAGAGTGTTGTTGTTCTATAAGCTGTCCTATTGGATTTTGCGTTCTGGGTATAGCTCATATGGACCTCACCCCTTTTTTCCTTGTTTGGACCTGGTTAGCATAACTAGACTTGGTTTTGGGTAAAAACCGCTGCTCTTGGGCTCTGGTTAAATGATCCCAGGATGCATTGGTAGGGTGGGCCCGTTGGCCCTGGGTATACCAGTTTTTTTTATGATTTTTTTTTTCTTCTCTTCTTTTTTTCTATTTTTTGATGTGGTATCTCATGTAATCCTCTTTATTCCACACAGGTAATAGTAGGTGCATAATTTGCTGCCCCCTGGGCTCCTGTTCTCTACTGCCTTCCGGACCATTATTTTCTTAGCCTCGTACACCCATGGCGGACTTAAAAAAGGGATCTTTCATGATTTTATCGTGCAATGTACGAGGAACTGAGTAATGCGTCCATGTGGAGGCTGGGTGTAAAATGGATCTCTCCTCCTAGAGCTTTGGCGGAAACGCCTGCAGCAATGGAGAGCTACTGGCAGTCCAATGCAGATTCTACTTATCCTGGTATTGAGTGGGAGGCATTCAAAGCCTATGTTAGGGGGCACTATATCTCTGTTATGGCAGCTATCCGAGCTGAACAGCGCCACAATGTTTCTGCTCTACAGAAAGACAGAGGAGAGGGCTGATTTGTTTGCAGCCTCTGCCACTTCAGAAAACTTCAGTAGCCTACAGGCAGCTAAGAGGGACTTACAGCTCCTCATGACAGATAACTAGGCTGGACCATCAAGATAGCAGGCAAACATTTTTTAAACAGGGGGACAGGAACGGGAAGGTCCTTGCCATGCTTGCCCAAAATGATAGACCTTCCCCACAATATCTGAAATCTGCACCTCAAATGGTGTTAAGGTAACTACTACGGAAGAAATTTTGGATGAATTTCTTACGTTTACACTTAATTATATACCACCTCTATCTCTCCAGACTTGAGCCCTCCCAACTTAATACTCTCCTTGACCCACTGGCTCTGGGTTGGGTGTCGGACAAGAAGAGAGGGTTTCTGGTGTGCCCCATCACCACGGATGAGGTGAGCAGTATTATGCCCTTTCCCTCTGGGAAATCCCCAGGCCCTGATGGTATTCCCATAGACTTTTACAAAGCCCATTGTCACTTCCGGGCCTCCAAATTAGCGTCACTTTACATGCTTTGTCTTGCTGAAGACTCACTGCCTTCCTCTATGCAGAATGCACATATTACTTTGATTTATAAATCCCCTAAGGTCCCGACGCAGTATGCCTCATATCGACCTACTTAAACGTGACATGAAGATTTTGACAAAATTACTAAACTCAAGACTCAGTCAGGTAATTGGCTCGCTTATGGACTCTGACCAAACAGGCTTTATGCCACATAGATCCACAGACAGGCTTTTCACAAATGTCCATGCCCAACACGCTAATACTGGTACCAGGGTCATTGCATCGCTTGACATTGAGAAGGAATTTGACACGGTCGAATGGCCTTATCTTTGGGAGGTGCTGCGTAGGATGGGTCTACCACTGAGGTTCATCCAATGGGTCAAGGTTCTGTACTCCCAACCCAAAGACTGTAATAGGCTTGGAGGTGCCCTATCGGCTCCTCTGCATTTAGCTTGCAGCACTAGGCAGGGCTGCACTCTTTCTCTGACCCTTTTCGCCCTGGCCATTGAACCCATAGCCGAAGCTTTACGAGTATCCTCTGATATTCGCGGGCTCTGGGTGGGATGGGTCAAGGAACGGGTGGCCCTGTACGCTGACGATACGCTACTGTACTGTTCCTGCATGATGCGGGCCCATCATTGCAGGGTGCGCTTCATGTATTGAACACTTTCTCGTTGGTTACTGGATTGAAAGTCAATTGGTACAAATCAGTATTGTTCCCTATCAATCTGGCTGCTATTTCCCATGCTACACCTAATCTTCCATTGCAGTGGGTAGAAAAATTTCGATACTTGGGAGTGATTGTTTCACGTAGGGCATCTGATTATGTCCCGCTCAAACTGGTGCCAGTGTTGCAAGAGATGAAGGAGAGGCTAAAGGCGTGGGGCAGGCTGCCATTGTCTTTGTTAGGACAAATCAATCTATTGAAAATTAAACTGCTCCCCAAGCTCAACTATCTTTTCTGCCACTCACCTCAGTGGATTCCAAAGACTTTTTTCTCACAGTTGAACAGCATAACCTCCTCTTTTTTGTGGGGAAATCAAGCCTCACGGTATAAACTTACCACCTTGATGAGGCCCACCTTACATGGGGGATTGGCCTTGTCGGATAGTTATTATAGATATTATATATATATTATTAGATATTATTTAGCCGCACAGCTGGTGACAGCTGCAACCTGAGGTTACTAACTCATGTACAATGCTGGAAGCAGCAATCTTGGGTTCATTGGAGGCCTTAAGATTATTATTGTACCGAGGCCTCAGGGCTCCGTACCCACTCCCCCCCTCAATGTTGACCACAATTAAGGCCTGGAACCAGGGGCTATGTCTGGAATCTAGAGGTCCCAATGGTTTGTCTCCACATACCCCTCTTTGAAACCACCTCCTTCTCTCTCATTTCTTTGCACTTCCAGAACCTCAGATCTAGGCTAAATTATCAGATAAGGTCCATCTCAGAAATAACAGAGAACAGAGACATACTCCCCTTCCCTCTTTTCCAAGCTAAATTTTGCATACCCTCTCATTACTTTTTCAGACATATGCAGCTTGCTCACGCCTTTGGCAGACAGTTTTCTCATCAATCTATAACTTTGCAATGTTCGGATCTTGAGACTCTCCTTCGCTCAGACTCACTAAACCAACCTCCGCGTTATACTCTCATTTATCAATGGTGGCACTACCTGACCTCACCACACTCAGACATAAGTGGTTGACAGATAAACCGGAGATGGATGATGATGACTGGTCGGACATGTGGGATGCACCATTCAAACAGCTGATCCCTCATAAGGATCGGTTAATCCAATTCAAAATTCTTCATAGAGCTTATTTTACCCCCATTAGACTACATCGCCTAAATCCTGAGGTTTCAACAATGTTCTGGCGTTGTAATGGGGCCAAAGGAGATTTCTTCCACATTTTTTGGAAGTGCCCAGTGATCCAGCCTTTCTGGGACATTGTGGCTAACACAATTAATGAAGTTGCTGAGATCTCTCTCTCCCCCACACCACTGATCTGTTTGTTAGGATTGGTGGAGAGTTTGTCAAACACAAATGCCGGCAGGACACTAATTGGTCTCCCGCTCTTCTACGCTAGGAAGGCAATAGCGCTCCATTGGAGGAAACCCCTGGCCCTGACAGCTGCTTATTGGAGACAACTTGTAAACTCACAGCTACTGCTCTATAAATCCACCTATGCCAACAGGGGATGCCCGCGTAAGTTTGACAAAATCTGGTCTAAATGGTTGGAAAAGGATAACACAGCATAGTATCCATTAACTGAGACAGGAACTGAGGGGGCACCTGGGCAATTCTTCTTTCAGGACTGCTGCTTTGGGTACTGGGTTGAGGGATTATCACCCCTTCTGTACTAGAATGTGCACCGGCTGGTACACACACTCATTTTACCTCAGAGCACACATCCCTGTTTTGCTTTGTTTTTTTCTTTTTTTTTTCTTTTTGGGAGTTTTGGGGCTGCTCTGTGCAATTCCATTGCACAGAGCAGGTAAGTATAGATATGTTTGTTTTTGTTTTGTTTTTTAAATGTTTACCTTCACAATCACTTTAACGTCCTCTCACTTCATGTTTGGCTATGGGACAGGAAGTGAAGGGAAATCTCTGCAATGGGACACAGATGAAAAAAAAAAAAAAATCTGATGGGATTTAACCCTCCCTTACTCTATCCAAAATGACAAAAAAGTTTTACCTATAGTTCTACTTTAAGAGAAGTTCTTAGCACTCCACACTCTACTAAATAGATCCTCTGTTTGTATCTTTGACCACATAAGAGAGACTTATTAACACCATGTCACCAGGACAGGAAGTGGGAGGATATCTCCCCAACAAGGAAACCAACAGCAATAGAAACACACTCGATGATCTAAGGCCTTGTGTCTCCACGGGCCGCAAACAGGATAGATTTCATGCATTTTTCCCCCCTAAAATGCCCAATGACTGCATTGTATGACCCCGATCATGTTACATTATGTGATAATGTCTACAGAAGTAGCAGTATTGTGTCTGAAAAACTGTGCAGTGCAGCAGTTATGGAAATAAATGCAGAAAATTGCTTAAATCAAAAGTGTGGGAATGCAAAAAAACATGCATAATCTCACCTCTATGCTTCAGCATCGGTGTGATACTGCAGCTGTCTCGCTGGCTCTAGGACCGAGAACTGAGCAATCACATGACTGCTGATCACTCAGGTCATGGTCAGCTCTGAGCAAAGAGCGGTGCTATGCCAGTCCAGGGTTCACTAGAGCACCAGGCTGTGGAGGGTCTGGGAACAACTGGCTCCCAGCGGCGAGTTAAGAGGCTGAGTCAGCTTTCGATCAGCCATCTGTATGGATCCCAGCATTATTGTTGGGATCCTTCCAGAGCCTGGAGCGGCTCTGATGTCAGCCAACAATGGGCTTTAGGCCAATCCTAGGCCACAGGACAGCACATGTAAATGTACTTCTGTGACCAACAAGAGAAGTATGACCAAAAAAACTTTAGCAATACTTCTCTTAAAAACACTTCCATAGAATGAAAAGCCTTCCAACCCCTTTTCTGCAAAATATAGTGTTGTTCTTGCACCATAATTGCGTTTTTAGCATTGATGATTTGTTTTCTGGGTTATTACCCAGAATGCCTGTAAGGACAGTTACACATATTAAAAAACACATTTCACTGTGCATAAAAATGACCAACGATGCTATAAAACTGTAAACGCGAAGTCCATTTTTAAGTTGCTAGCAAGTAAAGGATTCTTAATACTCATGTACAAAGTAGATATAGCCTGACCCTTTTTATGCAAATAAAATGTTTTGGCTTTGTGGAGTGCAAAAGTTTTTTGTTTTTTTTTCAAATTTGAAAGCTTTATTTTTATCTATGAAAAACATCTCTGAAAACATCTGCCAACATATGGTCAGCACTGGAACCTAACAATACAAACTTAATAATCATCTATCAGGTACACAGGGGCGCAGCGGGAATGTAGACGTAGGTGGCTGTATTGACCCGATTTCTATGTGAAGAAAGAATTTATGTAATTGATTGCAATTAGCACTTCATAAAGGACAGCGGTTATTGAGAGCTCCCCTGATGAATTTTACTATCACGGCCCTTCAATAGATCTTCCTGGGGATAATAGTGTATTGTGCTGCCTCTGTGGCAGATCAATATCAGTCAGATGCAAAGCCTCCAACGTATAAATGATGATCAATAAGAAGCAGACAATGGGAAGAGGATGAACAAGGGCTTGCATTACAAAGATGAGTTAACAAAAAACAGAGTGTTATAATAAAGAGGCAAAAAGGGAGTTAGCCCCACCGGGACAGAAGGCGCCAAAAGACCAGAACAGAGCATAGATCCCTGGTGCCCAACTGCGGCCCTTTGGTATGTGATGTGCAGCCCCTCCAACTTCTGCAGTCTGTAGAGGGAACATTGGTTAGAGTTAGGCTGGGCATACATGGAGCAAATTTGTTTCCTGCAACGACGGGTTGCAGGAAAGAAATTAGCTTGGTCCCCCCATCAACACAGATGCGGCAATCCCTCCTGCTGGGCCATTGTCTTCTCCCGGTGAGGGGGAAGCCATTGATTATTGCTAGTAGCTATAGCAGCCGATAGTGATAATCGCAAGAGAATCCGGCAGGCTTGTTGTCAATTGATCAACTTGGTACATTCTGCCTGCCTATTAACAGTTCGAAGGAACCGGCCGAGATTCGAACCGTGCATGGCTGGCCTTAGGGATGCACTGATACCGAGTATTTTCACGAGTAGTTATACTCAAGAAAATGCTCTGATACCCCAAAAAACAATACTTTCCCATACAAAATGAATGGGCTCAAATCGCATCGCAAAGTATCAGTACTTGGTATCATTGAGTACTTGACTGAAAGTACTCAATTTAAAAAGAGGGTATCGGTGCAACCCTAGTTAGAACAATAGCATTGACCTCTACCAGGGCAGCCATCAGAAATTTTGGGGCCCCTTATACAGCTTCAGGCCTGGGCCCCACTGCACCTTGAACCCACCCATTTCTGACAATAGCGAATATTAATTCCAGCCTCTCCTCCTGGCCAATCAGGATGGATCAGGTTGGCCGGGAGGAGAAGCTGAGGAAGCCATGGAGGGGTGAATGTGGGGGCGGGGGCGTCACCTTGGAGGGGTGAGTGCGGAAGGACCTGGGGGGTCTTGCGTTGCTTGTGTTTTTCTATTTTTTTTACCTTGAACAGTTTTCTTCTGGGGGGGGGGGGGTCACCCGGGGGGGGTGAGTGTGGGTGGACCTGGGGGTGTGTTACTATTTTTGTGTTATTTTTTTTTTTTTCTTTTCTTTGTTTTTTTACCCTTTTACATTTATTGGGTTCTTTGGTGAGATATCAGAGGTCTAAACAGAACCCCATATCTCTTATTGTGAGACAGAGAAATGGACAGAAGATAGTTCCTTTTCTCTGCAGCACTTTACACCCTGTTCCAAATTATTATGCCAATGATATTTTTCTCATTTACCTAAATAATTGATGTAAACAACAGTCAGCATAATTCTCATGTTATCAACTATTAAGAGTACAACTCAAATTTTATTCGAACCTCCTAATGATAACAGTATTTTTTTTCAAACTAAAAAACGTACAATGCACGGTTCCATATTATTAGGCACAGTAAGTTTCAAAACACTTTATAGCAGGGGTCCTCAAACTATGGCCCTCCAGTTGTTCAGGAACTACAATTCCCATCATGCCTAGTCATGTCTGTGAATGTCAGAGTTTTACAATGCCTCATGGAATGTGTAGTTCCGCAACAACTGGAGGGCCGTAGTTTGAGGATGCCTGCTTTATAGGTTGTAAAGAACTGAACATTGTCATTTGTTGTGTTTGCAGCATATTTACTGAAATCAAAAGCGATTTCAATCAAACTTTGAACAACATTTTAACTTTTTAAACATTTTAACAGGGCACGTTACATTTTACCATAGGACCCCTTATTTGATTGCAGCTTCACAAGTCTTCCATCCATTGAACTTGTGAGTTTTTGGATAGTTTCTGCTTGAATTTGTTTGCAAGATGTCAGAATCGCCTCCCAGAGCTGCTGTTTGGATGTAAACTGCCTCCCACCCTCATAGATCTTTTGCTTGAGGATGCTCCAAAGGTTCTCAATAGGATTGAGGTCAGGGAGGATGGAGGCCACACCATGGCTTTCTCTCCTTTTATCCCCATAGCAGCCATTGATGCAGAGGTATTCTTTGCAGCATGAGATGGTGCATTGTCATGCATGAAGATGATTTTATTAGTAAAGCACAGTTCTTCCTTCTGTACCAGGGAAGGAAGTGGTCAGTCAGGAACTCCACATACTTTGCAGAGGTCATCTTTACACCTTCAGGGACCCTAAAAGAGCCGACCAGCTCTCTTCCCATGATTCCAGCCCAAAACATGACTCCACCACTGCCTGACTGATCCAAAGCAACATTCGCGGTTGCTATTATCAGCTCTCAGTGGGACATATAGCAGCAATCTTAGTGATCTCTGCTTGCGCCCTCTGTACTACGGGGGGGGGGGGGGGGCTTACAACGAAACCTAGTCAGTCCGTCACCACCTCAGTACAAAACCCGACCTTAGTACCCTTCTCTCGACCAGCCGAGAAAATCCCAGGGACTTCCACATTTCTACTGGAGACGTTTCATACACCTCAAGGACTGACTGGTGAAGGAAGGGACCATGTCTTCCTTCTTGACACGAAATGATTATTTTAGTAGAAGTACGTACTGTTACGTGGTAGAGTACGACGTTTCTTATGGAGACGTAGTTACCGACGATACCCCTATTTTCCTCTCTTTCGGTACCACACCGGAGGTAGGAGGGACTGGAGTTAGGAT